>CAUJNA010000413.1:870930-888430 GCA_963377175.1 Effrenium voratum | reverse complement strand
CACATCATCTTGGGTGGCCTCCTTATTTTGACACACCCACTTTAAGTTGGGGGTTGATTGAGAGGGGTGTAGAAGCTGGAATGCATTCAGTATGTGGGTTGGCTGCTTTTCCCGACAAAGAAGATGTCGCCAACTGATGAAGCCCATTGCTAGGCCCTTTGAAAGTAACCTTGGATTCTCTATTGGGGTTGCAACATTCCCCACCAGTCATTTTGGCTTCTGAATTCTGCCTGAACTGGTCGTGATGGTTGGCTGGCGTCTATGGCGGTATGACTTCTCATGGGGAGATCGCTGGGAGGATGCCGTTGGTGGGATTTATGCCACCGACCATTTTGGAGTTGGCGTTCCACACATCGCCCATACCCATGTCGGGCTGATAGGCTGTGTCCCTTGGCCCGCTGAGGCGCATGAAGCCATAAAGCTGGAAAACGGCACGGCTTCAAGGGCTATGATGAAATGATGTCTGCGTCCGGCCCCAAGGGGGGAAAAAACAACAAACAAAAAAGAAGCAACAAGAAGAACTCATGGAGCCTTGGTTAAGAGTCCCCCAACGTCAACGGGAGATCCCTGTAAGTGTGGTTCTTGATTCTATGCTGACTTGGGAATGCATGCGGAAGCCTAAAAATGGTGGGTTTTTGCTTGTGGCTTCCCCTTAACCCAAGCTGAAAAAAGGGCACCCTCAACAAAAGACACACGGACACATCCACACCCACATGGAACCCAACAAGGAAAGCACCTCGGCCAGAAGAAGATTCCTCCCATATTGCCCATAGGGATCCATGGTTCCGAACCAACAGGGTCATGTAAGTAAGTAGTAATAGTCCCCACACGGATTCTTGCAAGCGTTAGAATCCTTACTCTGAAAAGTAGTTGCGGGGTGTGAAAAAAAGGCGTTTTGAGCGGCAGCGCCAGTGGAGTTAAGCTTCCAAACGGTTTCCCGCCTGGAAATAAAGCCTTAAAGTAACCAAATCATTGTTTCTGTGAAATCACACTGAGGCTAAGGCCATTTGAGGCCCTTGAGTCCAAAGAAAAAGCTGTTTGACACACGGCGGAATATACGCCGTGGACCTAGTTAGGCCCGTGTGATTGGCTCGTTCGGGTTGCGTTGGGAGAAAACAGAAGGGGTTTCCCATCCATCAAATGGGCCTCCGCCATGGAAGCACACCTACAAGGTTGTGGGAATAATAGGGTTTTAGGGGTACAATGATTACACACATTATCCTACTATCATCCAGCAATTTGGTCTTAAAGTCCCGAGTCTGATAGTACTTAAATGAATACTTTCCAGGCCATTGCAGTAGTGGCCTCTTGGTCACGCGTCCATGGCCTTGTGACCTCCTCACCAAGACGCCGTGCCCCTCCCAACGTGTTTCTACATCTTGAGATCCAGATCTATTTTCAGAATGTCAAAAACGAGGGGCCGAAATGTTCGAACCGCAAGGGTGGAGCTCAAACCCGACACCTCGGGCGACCCATGCAAACGTTGGGATCCCCTACCGCGAAGGGGATGACTGATCCGGAGGCATCACCTTCGAGTTGGTCTCACTTGAGATGGGCCATATGGGCGGTTCTTCCCTTATTGGCGGATCCCAAAATGGATCACACTCGTGGTGTGCGTTTAAACTCACATGAAAAAGGGTACTAGTACCTCAAAGAAGACACACCCCTATGTGTCAAGTAGGGATTTGGACCCACACAAAATGTGGCTTTTGATGGTGTCCCTTTTACCCCAAGAAGGGTACCCTCAAATCACACTAAAGAAGTAGTCCCCAAAAGTCTGAGGTCGAGAACACCGAAGAAATCGGGAACCCACAAAATGCTTCTCAATTTGGAACCCTTTCGAACAACCAAGGCACGGGCGCAGGAAGAACATTGGCGAAATCGGTAGTTTGGCCATAGCATTCAGCGGCTGAATCATGTACAGTAGGCAAATTGCCCAGCACTCGAACACAAGGTTCGTATCAACCTCCTTGACACCCCAAATCGAGACACACACACCTGGCCAAGGTCATATTCAAGCTGGCTCAAGCGGGAGAACCTCTGAAGCAGGATGCCTCCACCGTGCTTCCCCCACAATCCGCCATCCCATCAGACATTGTTCAGCTGTTTGACCCCGCCCATTTTCGCCCACAGTTGGCTTCTTGGGCCTAGGGGCCTGGATGTAAATGTAACCTCTCGCAAGTGTTTGTTGTCCCGAGCACCCTTGCCGGCCGATATCACGCTGCCCTCATGCAGTGGTTGTCCAATATCTTGAAAGCATCTCCTGGTGAGGCGTGCCAATGTACTGTTCCTACAGGTTAAGGTGCCATTGCTGTCCATCCTTCTTTTGAGAAAATGCCAGATTTCCCGAAACAAGCTGGAAAGGATTTCTGGAAAGTGCAACTACGGCCACATGCCCTCAAGTCTAAATGCGCACAAGATAGCCCAAAACGTTCAGCAGGGACTTTTCGACATCATCCACCCAGCATCAGAATCTAGAAAAAAGCATGGTGCAGCTTAGAATGGGAAAGTCACGGTTTAAGTTTACCTCCACTCCCTTGAAAACAATCCAGCAAAACGTTCCTTACTTTACTTGGTCGCAAGGAACCCTGATGACTATTCCCCAAATTGCAGGCTAATGGTCCATCCAAACAGCATTCAAGCTCTATGCAAAAGCTTCCAGATTCCAGGCAAGCCCTGGTCCAACCAACTAGCATCAAACCAAGGGGCACCAAGCAAGTTTTGCGTTTCCACGTCGCACAAACAACACCCAAACTGGCAACACCCCCCAACCCGAACTGGAAATCATGAGGATTTCCATTTGCCGACCAAGCGAAACCTTGGGAGTTGTATAAAAAAATGTGGGCGGAGTTAGCAACACTCATTTGAGCAGTGCCCAAAGCTCGTTCCACGTCCATCGCCATACCGATAGAAACAAATGGCCTCACTTCCTGAGTGGATTCGCAAAGGGAAAGTCCGCACCTGCCATTTGCCACTCAAATAGTCATCCCAAAAACTATCAAGTCCAGGAACGCGGAAAGCGAATGGCTTTACTAACCGCGTGAAACCAGGTAGTATCCACGAGAATGGCCCCTTTTGGGAACTGAGTGAAGGGTCCAAACCCGAGCTCGCTGGCCTGCGCCGGTCTCTTCGTACTGCATCACAAACCTGGGCTTCGTTCGGACTGACTTGTCTGGGGTATGTTCAGATTCTGACTCATGTTTAGTTCCTGGGCAATTCCTACAAACCTACCAGGAGTCCACACGAAACAGGTACAAAAGCAGCAAATCGTCAGATCCTGACCCATATTTAGACGCTACAATCGTGACCCCGATGCGAATCCGAAGGATTTGTCCCTTATAGGTTGAGTACGTCAAGAAGCCAAGCCAGGGTATGGAGGATTGATCCTGTTCCCCACTCCAGAATACTTCTTGTTTGGGCTCGCTCACCTTTGGGGGGACTTTACGATGAGCTTGCGCATTCGTTTTGGATGTAAGGTTCAAAGGGTGGAACATCCTCACAGGCGCTTGCCTCTTGCAAATTCATCGCTGCCTACCAGAATCCGGCTTGACAAGGCCACCCAAGGATTGGGCAGTCTTGAAATTTGTGGACTCCTTTTGGCATCGATTGAAAGAAACAGCACAACGAAGCACCTGGATGGGGGTTCTTGCAAAGGTGCCTTTCTCCCAGCCTCGGGGTCACCCGAATGAGCCCCGAATAGATTCCGGGGGTACCGCCTGGGCTCGAGAGTTCTCTTCCTATGCGACCCAAAAACGGGGAACAGTGGCAGCTCCACCTGAGATTGTCACTACTCACTTGGCCAGTCCAAGTTTGTTGTTTACCACTAGCATTGCCCAAACCCCAAAAAAACAACGAGCAGCTTGGAAAGGAAGGAACAAACACACTTCACATCCTCCTCCTGCAAACCTGACCTCGGATGTAAGTCACCCATGACCTATTCTAATTACTTGTGCCCTTGGCCCAGATGTCCCACTGACCCAGGTAGGGTTCCATGTGTGGAACAAACACACAAACGGCACAATGTTGCCATTGACGGCTTATCGTTGCCCACGCCAAAATAATATGTTGGCCCATGCTTAACATATGAGGTTCCGAAAAGAACGCTGGTCTTGGAAAACCTGTGCTTCGGGTGACTGGATGTTGAACTTTAACTCTTCACCAAAAACGTTGTGTTGGGGTTCCATTGAACTTTCAGGAGAGTAAGCACCCTATCTTATAGTAATTACCAGCACCCTGGCAAGAACGCGTCCCGCGCCTCTTCACGTCTTCCTTCTCCTTGGAGGCTTCTTCCACCCCTGCCTTCCGAGCCTCGCATCCGACGCGACGGGGGCATGGGGTGGCCACACTCAACTTGGCCCACAAAAAGGCCAATATTATCTGATGTGCTCCATGGTTAGCCCATCCTAAAGTAACAACATGGGCGTGTCTTTTTTGAGGGTACTCCTTGGAGGGGTCCCAAGAAAAAAACACACCCAAATGGATTTGGAGGAGACCTGAGTTTTGCCAAATATGCCATCTCTTTCCCATGGAAGTCGGGATTCGGAAGACTGTCGTCTTGACAAGGCAGGCGGAACAAGGGTAATGGGAAACGAGGATTCATAAACTACCATATTCTTACAGAACTCATGGTAGCTCCTTAGCTCCGTCTTTAAAAACAAATCCGGATACCCCCAGCCCCTATCTCCCTCCCAACCACCAGCTAGTAAACCCCTGGTTTATGTATCGGGGGTGGCAAAAAGCCATGCGGATATGATCGACGCCGCCAGCATTTTTGGTGGGCTGTCTCACCTTGAGTCTGCATGGTTTTGCTTGCGGCCACTGGGTTATTGTGCTTAGGCTCGTGACTCACATATTTTTTGGAGGAATAGCACCCAATAATCCACTGGGTTGATCAGTCCGGACCAAGTTAACATTGGCCATAGTGAGGATTGGGATAACTGAGATTCCCCTCCTTAGAGCCATGGTTCGATCATATCCAAGTAAGTAACTGTCTCACTTGTGGTGGAAGAAGAAGAAGAAGGGGCGAAGCAAACGGGCCTTACTAACCAGGACTTTTTATTTTTGCTCAGTGTCCATTCCTTTTGGGACATGGTTGTGGAAACAAAACCCTTTCAGTGACGCCAAAGTGATTTGGTATTGGTATTGGTATTGGTGGCATTCGTGGGCGCCTAATTCCCCTGCAGATTAACATTCCACAAGCCCTGGTTTTAGAGAATGATGTGTGTCATTTGCTTGAGGCAACCACACCGAACTGTACCCCGAGAGGTCCCCCTCCGTTTGCTTCCAGGGGATCGGCCTGCAGCAGCTTGGAGCCGTCCGGGATGCTGAGCTGCCGCATCTGCAGCTTTCCTCCCGTCTTCCTGGCCAAGCCGGCCCCCCAAATCCCGTGCCGCTCTGGACATGGCACGGGGGACCGAACCTGAAACCTTGCCCCAGCCCAAGGCACTTCGTGCCCCAAAAAAGCCACGGCCTTCGCCCTCCCTTGTGTGTGCCAGTCGCTTCGCGGCGAGCTCGGAAGAATATGTGGTCTGTGCCATGCTTCTTGGCTAGAAGTTGATGGCTCGTTTTACAGGTTGGCTGGGTTGTGGTTCCCCCAAGTTGGTTGGTTGACACATTGTTCGGTTCATTGTCTTTTCTTGGCCGAGTCAAGTGGTTAGACACCTACGACCCGTTGCCTCCCTCAGCCGGGGACTGATGGGTGGGCTATTTTGGGGTACAAAGCTCACTGACCGCGCACCAATGTCCCAACGGCAACAATCCCAAGCCCCCTCATTTCCATGAATGGGCCCAATTCATGGGGTGCCTTTCTGAGCCCACTGCTTCCAGGCAAGCCCACAAAAGCAGGTTCCCCTTGGTCACCTATAGTGGCTTGCCTGGAACTGGGGTGTCCTTTCTGGGCGTGTCTCCCAAACGCCCGCACGCACTCCGTTTCGGATTCGAATCGCAACGCCGGCAGATTCGCTTCTGCAGGAGGTTGAACTGACCCATGGGCATCTCCTGGCGAAAGGAGCTGAAAGCACAGGGACCAGAGCAAGTGAAACCTGAATTCAGGGCACGGTTTTGGAGGACTTCCTGTTTCAGCTCCATGTTAGCTGAGAAAACAACGAATTCTTCTTCACAGGTAATTACTTAAGCAAATGTGTTGGGGTCTGTCTGAAAAATACAGCAAGAAAAGCGAGGTTCCCTTGAACTTGTGAAACGGACGGGGCAATGTCGACCCGGCAATAGCCCCCCCGGCTGATGTTGATGGGGCCGCTTTTCGGGGAGCTGAACTCCGCGAGGTCTTGAAAGATACGGGGCTCGGCATTGCTACGTGCCACAAAAATGATGCCAAGATGGTTTAGAATGGTGTTGAAGGTTCGGCATTGGGTCACAGAACACGCCTGATACTAAGATTACACACCCGAAGGGAAATCACGGCTCCCATCCCCAGGGCTTCAACCGCGTCGGTCCCCAAGCTGCTCGGTCTTCTTGGCGATCATCGTGGGCGGCGGTAGCTCCGACCTCGGAAGCCACAGCTGTGCCCGGCTTGGAGCTGGACATTTCTTGGCGAATCTTTTGGATCTCCACGTTTAATTTATCCAAAATGGGAAAGCCAAAGGGTGAGCTCCAGTTGACTCTCCAAAAGGCCTGTTCAAAACATACCACTTGGAGGCCCCAAGGAGGTCCCAAGTGCTGCTTTCGAGCAGTACACACACACACACACCCTGCGCGTCTTTTGGAACGGGAGCATGATCCAAAGCCTCTGTCACAAGCACGTCTTTTCACTGGAAAAGGACAACAAGAGGACCCAAAGCCAATGTTCAACCCACGTGGGTGGTCATATTTGGAGACTTGGCAACTATGGGCATCTCGGCGCACAGTTGCGAACCGCTGGTACGAACCGCTGGCTAATGGCTGAATCAATCACCGACTGTTACACAATGATTTGCCACCATGATTTGCAAACAACCACTTTGGGCCAACATGGGGCCAATTTTTGTTTGTTCTGTTGAAGGGGCCTGGACAACTAGGTGTGGGGGGGGATAGGGCCAAAGCAGGGTTGGACAAAAGCTCAAAAGCAAATCCAACTGGTCCTCCGGGCTAATTTTGGGATGGTGGCTCGCCTTGAGAACTGAACCCAAGTGCACGGAACCCTCTTCAGGCCCCTCATTTTTCGAGCCCGTTGATTCAAGGGGGGCGCAAAACAAACATCTGCAAATTGGACAAAGGCCGGGTCAGTTCGCAGTAAATGGTCAACGGTCCCACGACCTTTCCCGGGCATCCTTTACTGATTCATGCCTTATACATGGCCATGGCCAAATCATCATGTATTGTTTGAATATCGAATTGCTTCTTCATGAATTTGTTCAATCATTGCTTTCTGTTATTGGACAAAGTAAGGAAGAGGGCACCCTGTGACCAAACAACTCACAACATATTGCGAAATGGGATGAATGGGCCAGAATCCGCGGCGCCGGTCGTATCAGCCCAACGCGGTAAGCTCAATTTTCCCAAGGCGCACATGGAACTGAAACACTGCTTCAGGCCCAGCACATTTGGGGGTAACCTGGATCCTACAAACTGCCAGTTACGTGGTAACATTTCAAAGGTCAAAGAGTGACAAGCTCCAAAATGTCCCAAACCTCCAGTGCATGTCGAGGCAAGAAACCCCCTCCAAAAGTGAAAGGGCATATCCCCGACAGCCCTCGAAGCCCTGGAACTTCCGGAACCTTCCCAGGAAGCTTCCCCGAACCACCCCCCAAATTAGTTGGGCAAAGACCCTAAGCTTTCAGCAGTTCGTGGCCCTCTGCACACGGAAATCATGTTGTCTGATTCATATTTGTCTGATTCATATTTAGCCGAGCGTAACCTTAAAACACATGTGGAGAGACCACAATTTTGGAAAGGGGCAAAAGCAACCGGAGAGCCAAAAGTGGCTGAGGGCTCGGCAGTATTCTGGGAGCGTTCCTCTCTTTCTCGAGGGAATCGATGAGGATCTGCTGGACCTAAGTTCTAAACCCCCACAAATGCTCCTCAAGGGTGAGGGACAACCGATTTTGGCGACATTTGACCCTGCGCAAAATGTGACTGTCTGCTGGTTAGTTGGGGAACACACAACCTGCTAAACGTTACAGGTGAAAGATCCGACCGCTGGCAGCCAAGTAATCATCACCTCAAGCAAAGGGAGGGTGGTGGATTTTGGGGTGACCTAGCCTTTTGCAGAGAAAACGCAAGGAATTGACTTTCAACGCCAGGAATTGAACTTCGACCCGCCCCAATTCCATCTGTTTCAGTGGGGATGGCTCTCGCCGGCAAGGTCTGGGTTTGGGGGATTCACCTCGACCTGCAACCCGTCTATACACAATCTCTCTTGCAACCAAACGAAAACAGAAATCAATGGGGGAGGTTTCTTTCGTGGTGCTTCCCCCACGCAGCGCCTCCTTGTCGAAGTCGTCCTCCGCCGCATGCCTCACGGGCCGTTGGGGCCCCGACCCCTGGCCACATGACTGCTGAGGAAGAAAAAGCGGAGAGCTCACAGGAACTGATGCGTTCAGCTGTACTATAGCCACTCTGCGGAGTGAAGCAGGAGCTCCACGAATGGCTTTGGCTCCCCAGGTGCAGGGGTAGCTCATATGGGCGAAGGCAGCCATTCTGCAAACTGCGCCCCTCAAGATTAGCCCTGGAAGCCAAGCAGATGCAATTTCAGAGGAATCCTATTTTGGGGAACCCCCTTTTGGGATTTCATGGTTGCCGGTAAAAGGGTAGTTTTATCGACATGGTCCATGACAGAGATCCACTTTTTCTTTGTGGCAGTCGGCAAGGAACACAAATATGGATCCCCTCTTCCTCCACGTTGTCTTGATTTCCAGCTCCATCCGGGTAACTTGATGGCAGCATTGTCCTAAGTCTTGCGGCTAGCTCCTGCTTGCTGAAATAGAGAAACAAGACATGAACACCGTGCGTTGCCCGGGAAACTGGTCATTCAACTTGAGCCCGTCTTGTGTCCCCTTGCTTCAACAGATGCGGCTGCAATGAGCAAAACGAACACCTGTGTGGTTGGTTGCCCACCAAACCCAAAAAAAGGCTTGGACAAAGGAATGCATGTATGTTGCACAAGGAACTGGACGACAAATTCTGGCTTCATTCTTCTACCAGATTCTACCATGATCAAAGTCACCCCCTCAGTGGCGGGTTAAAGGGACATAACCCCACTTTCTGACTTTGATAACCCCCAGAAACCGTCAAAATAATGACCCAGAAAGTCGCAAGTGGCTTCCTCAAGAAGGCGGACCGCGGACCCTCCGAGCAACTCGGAAACCCGGCTTCTGCCCTTCGTCTCCACGGTCGTACCTTGGAGACTGGCCGAGTGCAAAGACGATCGCTGCCTTTTCAGCACCACACCCCCTGGAAAAGGAGCACATCACACGTCCCGAGCGGATGCCACACCACAAGTGTAAAAAAAAATGCATTTCACTCAACCCACCTACACCCAAAAAATAAAAACAGTCCGTAAATTAATTCTGACTGAGAGAAGCCTGGAACAGCACAACTGCCGCAACTGCCCCCCAAATATCAAGAATCCATCGGTTCCTTCTGTGGGTTTTGCTTTTTAGGGGTTTTTTGGCAACCATGGTAGCAGTTCGGCTCTGAGGACAAGACGCCTCCTCATCATCATCTGATTCGGTCGAGTCCTCCTCCCCCTCGGACTCCTGAGAAAAGGGACGCATAAGATCACATAAGATTGGACAATGTTCATTCAGATCCAATGGCACGCTTCAGGCAAGTGGCTTGAAACAAGCATTTGACCTTGGCACACGCCTCGACTCTGCCACAACCGTCCGTCATTCGTCTCCGCAAGGAAACCCTTATATATACCAAGTGCAATGCTACTGTGTTCATTCACGTGACATCCCAAGATCTACTCTGTAAGCCGCAGTTTCCCCCTTTTGAGCGCCAGGGAGTTACAAAGGGTTTTGGGAATGAGCCGGAAGGGGATCCCTGTGAATGTCGATTCACAGGACCCTGAGAACTCGACTCGTGCGAATCGATCAACCCGGCCTCGGAGGACTCATCCTGAGAGCTATCGGAGCGAGCGGCTTCGCCCATTGACTTTTTGGTTCTACCAGCATGGTTCTGAATCAGCCCTTGTGGGAATGGGTTTTGGTCGCTCCGTTCGTAACAGCTTGGATTGCAATTCGCGAGGCCGGACAAGTGGAGTGATGCTCAGTCACGTCCTTGGTGGGTTGGCAAAAAATGTTGAAACTGTGTGTGTTACCACTGAAATGGGTTCCGAAACATATCAAGTCCAGAAAAAACTGGAAGTGAGTTGCAGGGGAAACCACGAGCAAACCTACAATTCGAAGCTCCCCAATTGTAGGACACCCTCAAATGGTCGGAAGGTTTCTAGCTGGTGAGACCCACTGTCTTTTCTGATGTCACCCTTCATCTGCGTCTTTGGAACCCACTTGGAGAAGAATGAGGAGGTTACAAGAGCAGGAGCCACTTTCCATCTGAAAGGGCTCAAACTGGCATTCTTCTGAAAGACGAGGGCATGAAAGTCCACCGGCCCACGACTCTTGTCAAAACACCGGCTGCGCATTTTCCACATGGACGGTCCACCCCCCTCCCAGACAAAATGTGGCTCCGTGCGGCCTGTAAAAGCTCATGGTTCAAACAGCCAAAGTGGCAATGCCCCCGTCAGGTCGTCAAACGTCGTCAAACGCACTGCAGAGCTACTCTGTACCGGGTACGTCCAGCCGTTGAGGGCAGCCCCTTGCGCGCTCCGGAGCTGCTCAGTTCCCTTCGTGCTGTTCGACGGAGGTTTAAAAAGTCATGGACCTCAAAGGGAACCAACCCATGGGGGCCTGTGGGCAGGGGGCCATCCCATTTGAGCCAGGCAACGAAAGCAAGGAGGCTTCAATCAATGCCCTTACATGAAGGTGGCCCAAAAAAAAGGAGGGTACCTACCCATTGCTATTGTATGGATGGGCTTGTGGGGCTCCGTCCATGAGGCTTCAAGGGTTCTGGATCGTTTGCTTCCAGTTGCTGAGCATTGCATTCTTCCCCTGTAAAACCTACAGGGAATAAATACCGTCGAACAAACAACATATGCATCAGTCATGACAAGCTTCATGCGAGCCGTCGGTCACCGATTGGAAGATTCGTGAGGCATGTCCTTCCCCCCGGAAAAGCTGCTCCAGGCCACGAGGCCTACCCTGGACATGTGTTGCAAGCACTGGTGGCGCCGGTGGCACTCTTGTTGGGAATCTACAGAGGCATCCCACCCCCTTTGGGTGCTAAAAGCTGCGAGGGACAAACTGAAATTACAATCCACTTTTGCGTTCCTGCGTTCCTTCGAACAACATAACAGAAAGGGGCCAATGCATTGTGGAGAGGCGCCGTGTGTTTTTACACTGCAAAGTCTTGACACCTGCCCAGCTGGGGCCTCCCGCCGAGCCGCTTTCCTCTTCTTCGGTACTCTCATCCTCATCCCCCTGCGGCGAGCTATCGCGTGACAAGTTCTGGTTTCTTCCTTTTGGTCCGGAACGGGGGCCTCCCATTTTCTTGGAGACAACCGGGCTATGCCTGGAGCCAAGGATGCAGTTCGCCCGCTGCCGGCTGTTGATCCCACTGCACCACATCCAACAAAAGCACGCCTCAGCCTCCGATGAAACCCATTTTCGGAGATGGGCCTGGAGGTATGGACCACTCAAATCCCAACTAAAATAGCCTAAAATGGGTGGTGCACCTACCCCAAAAATGGTACCAATGGTTGTGACCCACAGCCATATACTATCATTTGGAGGTATCTACCCCGTATATGTTGTGTAAAAAAGAAACGCAACCAGCGCCTCCTCGTCCTCATCTCGGCCATCGGCTTTCTCTCCTGAAGCCACTCCGCTCTGCCGGCAAAGAAATCGACAGGACTGGGATAATCGCTGGCCCCAAAAACCACGTGAGTGAACCAACTGGCAACCACCAAGCCTGGTAGATTGCCTTAAATCCCACTCTTACATCACCAGCTTCAGTAAATCGCCTTAAACTCCAAGTCTTCCCACCTTGGCTCCCTCGAAAAGAGGAGCGCGCCCGAAGCAGCTTTGACCTTTTGAGTCCAAAACTGGAAGCCAAAGACGCGTCGGCGGTCAGAGGTTTGACAGCCGGCAAATGCAAGAGCTTCAAGCAGAATCGCCCTAAAGACCGGACCGGCACAAGGGGATATGAGAAAGAAACAAAACCATACCAAGATAGCGTCGAGTCAACCAATTTTCCACCTTTGGGTTCTGATCATCTCCCAATGGCCTAGGCGCACCAAGCAGACATCCAGCGGACTCGATGACCCGCGACCCGCCAAGCGCCCCCAAGATGGCCCACGGCTGCTCCAGGGGCTCCTCCGACGTTGAGATCCATCTTTTCCTTGTCCAGCAGCGAAATCACCGCCTGGGGGAAGACTTTCTTACGAGGGACTGGTAGGAACACGCCAGTAGGCCCCAAATCTCATGGTTGCTCCAAAGATGGACATGTCGAATTCTTTTCGGGTCAGAGGAACGAAAGAAAATCCTTTAAATGGTTGATGATTGAAGGGACGAACGGGCTTTCCCCCGCAGCAAAAGTGGAAACAGGGAGAGAACTCTAGGCAAGGGGTTGCATTGAAGCAGCCATGCCCTATGAAAAAAAGCCCTGGGTGTGGAATAGGGGGGGTCTGACTGTCCTCGACTTGTTTGCGGGTGTCACTTATCTGTCAAGACATGGGCGATGGCAAGTTGGCGGGGCCTTCGCTGCTTAGCGGGGAATTGGAACGGCAGAGCCAGGCGGTTCGCCTTCAAGAAATGTCTCTGTGTAATCCACAGCAAGCAAGTGAGTTCTTTGTTTTGAGGGAATACTTGGACCAAAAAAGGAGTGCGGACATGTCCCGAACTCACCCTCTGGATGGTGTGACTCCGCGTAGTTCTCCCTTTCTGAGTGGATTGGCCGAGAAAGAAGCGTTGTACTTTTCACGCGCACTGTTGTCTTTTCAAAAGGATGGCAAGTCATTGGGCCCGGGGGGGAGGAAGGGGAGGGAGGGGAGCCCAAATTGGTTCTTATTCAGACCTTACTAAATAAGCCCCTCCCCCAAACCCCCCAAGCCCCATGAACGTCCAGGAACTCCTTCCATTTGCTTAAGCCCTCTAAAAAAAAACAGTAATGATAGATTCCCTTTAAAACTAACAGGGGATAATAAAGAATATTCTTAAGCAAATGGAAGACTCAGGAAGCGAGATTTGGGTGCAGGGAAACTCCGCGCCTCGTTCGCCTTGGCCTTGAGCTCGGGGTAAACCAAACGCGGCCTGGCGGGGGAAAGAAGAAAAAGCGCTTAAGCCAACCCGGCGTCCCTCATGGGTTTGTCTCGAAATGGGGGGGGACCCCAAAAAGATGCCAGGCCCCCCCGATGGCCGGTAATTGGCGTCCCGGGTGAAGTGCCGGCAATTGACCAGCTCTTGCTTAAAAATGGTTTTGTAGTCACATAGGTTTGTTGCCATCATCAAAGTGCAGTCAAAAGTCACTTTGTTTGAACCGTCACTTCAGGATACTAGAGGGGTTGGGCTGGCATGTATGATCATTGCACATGCAACGCGCGGCGGGGGGGGGGGGGGAGGGGGGCGACGCGCTGGTGACACGCTCATATCCCCAAAAAGTGACCGTTCAACGTACATGTGCCGGCAATTGGCCACCCCCCGACACGCCGCCTCAAACTTGCCCTCCAAACCTCAAATTTGCTGCTCCCCCCTTTTCCCTGCAACCCCATTCCAAAGGACCCTGAAAGGTCACTTGTATCATTGCACAAATTGCACTAAGTACAGATGAGTGATACTTGATAGCAAATTGCTTTTGCAGTCACTTAGACAAAAAGTGACATCGTTTTGCCCAAAATCGATGTGCCGGCAATTGGCCAGCCATTGGGGGGTGCGTGCTGGTGGGTGGTGTCGCTTTAACTACCCTTTGAACCAACTCGAAAAAGGTACCCTCAAAAAAGACACACCCGCATCCTGGTGGGTCAAAACATCCATGCGAACCCCACCCCTCCCTCCAAATATAGAACAAAAGAGCCATTGAACGAAATCCACTCGAGTTCAAAGCTTCTCCCTTGGTTTCGCTTTAAAACAGCCCAAGCAAGGGTGATGCCGACGGCATGATGATGAACAGGTAAGCTTTGGGCACCCCCCCAAAGGGACACCCCAAGTGGAGTACGTACGCAGGCCTCTCCTTTCATGAAGCTTTTCAGGGTTGTGTCTAGACGAGAAGCCGTGTTTGTTTCGTGTTTTTCTTGGGGGAGGGACTGCTTTTGAGGCAACCTCCAATGGACCCCGGCCCCATGGACGGGGTTGGTTGGCCTCTGACTCAAAATCGAAAGATCCGGCCTGAGGCGCTCCAAGGTGTCGTAGACCATGTTCATGAACCGCTGCGGGAGCTCTCCCTGACGGGGACTGTTCTCGGTTGCCTGTTAGGAACCCAGAAATCAAAGGCCGATTTTTGTGGCGGTGACCAAACATGGATCAAACAGCGGGAAACTAACAGCAGGTGTGCTTTGGTGCTCCGTAGGCTCTGGATTGTTGAATGAGCCCCAGGAACCTAAACCAAGGGCGAGCTCAAAAAACCTCAAGCCAGTGAGGTCGCATTGATCTGACCTAAACAACTGCTTCCGCATGAACCCAGCCGTGCCAGGGAACACTCGAGCTGGGAATCCAACAAAAAGTAGTATGCGAATGCATGGATCCGTGTGGCCCCCCTCCGAAGACCCCACGCATATCCATCAAACGGGTTACCTGTAACCTTGACGCTTACTAGCTAGTTTCGAGGTGTTTCTTGGTTGCTTTCAGAAGTGTCTTCTATATGGTTCTGTCAAATGCTGACCGGCTGAGTTGCCTGAGAAAGCCTGAACTCTTTGGTGGTAAAGTGACAGAGAGAGCATTGCAACAAGAAGCTTAGATTCAATAGCTAGCTCACGTATCGCTTTATGTTCCCATCATCTACTGAGCCTTGTCTGCATCACATCCCAAAAAAGATTTGCTGTTGGGATTCAATACGCGGATGTGACAACTTCCTGGATGAACAGGTGTGACGGGCTCAACGACCAGCCTATTCCCAAGCACCCATGACCGCTTTTGATGGCGCCTTGCTGTGGACATACCGGATGAAGAAGGTCAGGAAACGATCCAGCTTCTGCTTGGACTAGGCAGTGTGGCAAGCGATCGCCACCCCAAAGCGGACTAATATCATGAGCCCACAAACCAAATATACCATCTGGAAAGTGTAAGAAGGGACCCCCAAACGAATATCTCGCTCTTGATTTTTCGGGGATGGGGATGGCACGGGATTTTGCTGGAACTACACCTTCATCCCGGGACCCGAGCTTGCTTTATCTTCAGCGTGGATCTCAAACAAGCTCCCAACGACATTTGGGTTTGTCTCCCATGGGGAGCCCCAAACTGCAGCCCTAAAAGGACCCAACACCATACACATTCCCCACGGAAGATGTTTTTTCGCGCAGAGTGGGATCCGAAGAAAGACAAATCTGAACTGAGCACTGCAACCCACACAAATCCCTCGAAGTCCGTAGTTGCCTTTTTGTCTATGACGCAAATCCAACCAACTCTGAACTAAGTGAGCCCACCCGGAACCTCCATTGATTCAGAGGAACCTCCGTTGATCCATGGGTATCGCAAAATTCTGATGTTACAAAAGCTTGCCTAATCACCCCGGATTAGTAAACCCCGTCCTTTTCCTAGGGGCCGGAAGATGCCAAAAGTATTGCCCGCCCCTCGAAGTTGCTCGTTTGACGTGTTGAGGGCAAATTGCTGGACTCACTTGGCGTCCCGGAGAGCACGGGTCAAAACAAGCCAAAACTTGCTCTTTCCGAGGGGCAGGGAAGCCCCACAAACTGGGAACGTGAGGCCCTCTTTGTGCTTCTTGAATCTGCACAGCCGAATTTCGCTAACCCGACATGGACTCATCCTTTGCGCCATCACCTCGAAGCAAGGAAGCCTCCGAGGTGAGCTAATGATCTCCCGCTGCAATTGACCTCTGGCATAGGTGCTTTCATGATGCCCACTTGCGGGCAAGCTCGAGCTCCTTCTTCCATGGTTCTCGGTGACGTACATTTGAAAGCACGAATCCAAAGCACGAATTGTGGGCTCCGCGTTACAAAAGGGCTGGGCTCCTTTGAAGTCGCTCTTAAAGACGGGGCGAAAGCAAATCGGACGAGCCAAGCCTTCCGGCTTGATTCAGCACCCAAAACCCAGTCGACTCGTGCGTGCACTGCTCTGGCTCTACAGGTGTTCACCTGAAGCAACACGTTGTGCTGGGCTCTCCGGCGGCACCGCGGTCAAAGTAGTGGCCACAGGTCTCCAGAAGCACGCACACCTCGCCCAGAACACGAGAAATGAACGTCAGCCTTGATTTGCAGGTTCCTGGTTTTGGTACCTTTTTGTGGTTTTAAAGGGTAACAACGGGAACCCCATGAATCTTGAGGGTCACCTTTGTTTGAGACAAACCTATCCCAAGACAAGGTCATGGGGCACGGAGGGGGTTCCCTGACAATGGGGTGCAACAATATGAACTGGCGATAAATTCTTTCTTTTTGGGGGGGTAGGCCACCCGACAACAGGAGTGCCCGAGGGCAAAGACGGGTCTGGTGTTTATCAACTTTTGCCCAACCCGTGTGAAGCGGTCCCCCAGTTCAATTCCCGGCCCGCTTTGACCAAAGCAATCCCTGAGAGGTGGATGTGACAATCAGAATCCTGCCTCAAAACCCAGGGTGTTAAAGCTTCATTTCTCTTCGGGCAAGAGTTGCGTCCCTGACACATTATATGAACTCGAAGTTTGAGAGGTAAGACATAACAACCACACAAGACCACGAGTCAAGTCATGTTTCTACCGATAACTACCTGGAACAGGTATGTTTGTATATGTAAGTAACTCTTGGAAAATAGAACAGACATCGTCTGATAGTCTTTATGACGTTACCAAATGGGTGTGTGACTATGACTTCTTTAGCGCTCCTTTTTAGGTTGGCTCAATGATGCTTAAAAGGAGGCCCAGAGGCAATGGTCCGTTTTAGGGGTCCCAATCTTGACACATGCCCAACGCCGAACCAGGTCATGCAGACGTGAACCGAATTGGTGAGACCCTTAAGAGGTGGCTTCAACCATGACGAGTCTTGGCCCACAAAACAAGGGTACGCAGAATAGATGTGTTTGAGTCTGCTTTAATTTTAGTCTGCCTCGAATAAACAGTGCTTTTGGGGGGAGACCCCACAAATAATGGCATCTCGAATCCCATCAGACATGTTAGGCTACTTAGCACCCAGTTCTTGCGTGTTACCATCATCATGTGTGCCAACTAATCAACCCCAATAGACAATTAAATCAAACCGAACGGTCCGGCCGACTCGCTTTGGGCAAGTGAGTTTTCGGAAAATGTACTAGGAACACTGGATGCCTTAAGAGGAGGGCGCCTACCTGTCCGAGTCCTCGAACACCTC
>CAUJNA010000413.1:765930-860930 GCA_963377175.1 Effrenium voratum | reverse complement strand
AAGGTTCCGCGGGATGTTCCGTGGCTTGGGCTTATTTCTTTGGGGCGCGGGAAAAGATAGGGATGGTCACAGGGCTCCCTACATTCTAATTTGAGGTGGGTGAGGCCAAGTCGCAGGAGCTGACTTTGCTTACCACTCAAAGAATGCTTCCAAACAGTTTCACGTCGAGCTGGGAAGTGAGCCTTTCTCAAACTGACACCCTGTTTGCAGGAGACTCACTTATTATTGGCCTTTCCAGATAGAGATGCTTAAGGCCAGCATAAAAGGGGACATGTAGGGACCAAAGTGGGCAATCTGCCAATCCAACCCAGCCCAGTTAATCCAAGAAGCCTTGGACGTTGAACCCGGGTTTCCCAAACGTGTGAGCCTTCCCCCAGGTCGTGTTTGAGCTCGTGCAAAGAAAGCAACTTCAAGAGAGACCTCGGCGAAAGGAGCACCCAGAAATCACGAGACTCTGCAATGAATCCATTGAGAGCTATGATAAGTTAAAAATCCCCGCGCTAGCACCCGAAGATCAATTTCCTCTGGAGCCCCGTCTCCCAGTGTGTTGGGAGGGAGGGTAGTACAAGCAAGATTCAGTAAACAAAATGATGACAAGCTCTTTCAAACCCCGTGACAGGCATAGGCCAACGTTGGGAAAGCAAAGGTTGAAAAGCTGGATTTTGGGGTGTCCTGCCTATCCCTGCTGAAAGCGGATCGCAAGAAAGTGCAAGTCTCAACCCTGGACCTCCAGAAACCTGCCGTCGGTTTGGCGAATTCACCCCATCGCTGTTGGCGAAAAAGGGCGAAACCTCCCACAGCGACGCCCCAGCCCTCCAGCCCTCCTTCAATGGCTTCTGCTGTTGGCTGGGGGCTGTTCGCCGTACGCGAGCGGCCGTTTGTGCAAGTCATGGCCTGGGAATAAAACACACATAAAGATTAAATGACACAATACAATTCAATGCTTCAATGAAAACTGAAGGACAACTGAAATGGTTGAGGAGAAGGCCTTGGGCGCTACTGCCATCCCATAAAAGTGGATATGTTAACACCTCAGTGTGGCTCCGTAGATGAAAGGACACGAACATGTATATAGGTAAAAGGTTATGCACTGCGCAGGTGGGAGGTCAGTTGCTTCATGACCTCTTTACAACCAAAGGCAGTCAAAATCAGGGCGATGGAATTGGGGATCCCCGGCAAAGCGGGCGCACTTCTTGCACTTACCAAGGGGTAGTCATCCACCCGGCTTGCCTGAATGTTTTCGAGGAGCGAGTCGATCACATCGATCACGAAAGCCTCAGCTCAAATCTTAAGCCTCGCCGATCGGATGGGGCGTCTGAATTGTTCATTTTGTGTTTTGCTTCGAGGGTCTGGACAAGCTTGAGGAATTGCCGATCTGCTTTGGCTTCGCGGGGCAGTTGAGCACGTGTTGAATAACGAGCACTTTGGCTGCTGCGTATTGTCATTTGTGCTTGACTGCTAGGCCATCATTCCTCACAGTGTTATCTTTTTGACTTATTGAGCAAATTAGAAGGGTCAATATCCTTGGCCCCACTCTTGTAGCACTTCGGGCTTGGGACATGGGGAAAAAACAGTCGTTGGAGGGTGCTGGCTTATTTTTCCCAAAAGGAGTTGCTGAAAACGGTGGACCTTCTTTGGTTATCCCAAGGGAGGCCGCCTAAAAATCCAATCCTGATTCCGTACGCAACTCCGGGTTGTCCGACAGGTCCCCATTTTGTCAAAGTCTCAAACGGCGAGCTGGGTGCTCAATAGCCTTATATGTGAGCTCCCTATAATTTGCCCAGCATGATCTTGGACCCTGTCAGGTGGTCCAGCCATGACCCACGTGTGGTCAAGTACAAGCCATCGTTAGCTTGAGTTAACTCGCCACAAACCGTCGCCGGGCTTCCCGGCATCCCGGTACTTGGCCAGCCCGCTGAGCAAGGACGCAACCTTGCAGGACCCTGGGGTTTATCACCATCCCCAGCCGGGCCCAAAAAAAAGCGGGTGGTGTTTGGCCAAATGGGTTCATGCCGTTTTGTCGGGGCCGTGGTTGCCCTTTTTTTCTTTTGGGCCAAAGGATCCACGCCTGCAAAAAAGCCTTCGACATGGGTCAAGCAGCGGCCTGTATCACCTGGCCTTGGAAACTTGGCTTTCCGGGAAGGTAAGTATACACTCAGTTTTCTAGTCAGGCTGATCATTCTCTAAGAAAAGTAGATATCCGGACTTCCTGCAGTCTTTACGCCTCCCTCCCTTGCAAAGAAACCATCACCACGGGTGAGGTCGCGAACAGATACTCACATTAGGCGATTGGGGGAAAGCAAGGGTGCGACGGGAGAGGGCAAAGGGAACGGGGACGCCAAGCCAACGGCTCACTTTGTCTTCAGCCCCAGCTCCCCAAACGAAGAAAGCGACAAAGCACAACAGCAAACACTTTTAATGGCAGCACAAAGACACCTTTCATAGCAAAGCTTCGAATGCATTTGGCCGAGCGCCAAGCACAGGAGAGGTTCTCGTAGTTGGCGTGATGGTTTAGGTCCTGGTGTGGGCCAGGCAAAGACCTTTGCGGGTCATCGTCACGAATCCCATCCATGCGGGGCTTAATTAAGTATCCCGCATCGCTTGGTCTGGTGGTTTAAGCTTGTGCAACTGGCCGGCACCAGGTGTGACCTTAACATGTCAAATCATGTGACAAGAGGTTGCGGCAGAAAACAACCATGTGATCACAACTTGGGCTGTCTGAAAGTCAAACCACGCAGAAACAAAACACTCTGAACAGTAATAAACGTTTTTCGTTTTTTATTTGAGGGTACCCCTTTTGTGGTATTGAAGGAACACCAACAGGAACACAAGTGCGTCTCTTGTTTCTTTTTCCTTTTCCTTTTTTTTTTTGGGGGGGGGGAGTGCCCGAAAAAACAACATATTTAAAAAAAAAAAAAAAAAAAAAAAAAAAAAACACGCCCAGATGGGCCCGAGATTGGCAACCTCGTAAATGGAACCTTACCCCGGGGTCAGGGACACGCCATTTCGGTTGGGACTTGTGCCCATTTGGGCTTGTCGCAAATTCGGAATCGAACTCAAACTGGGCAGCTGTTCCTTTTGGCTTTCCTTCCAATCCATGCAGCAAGGGAAGCCTCAAAAAAGAGAGGAGCCACCCCTCGCCAGGGATCAAGGCCCTAAGCAAGGAGTCTGTGCTCTCGCTACACCCAGAACCACACCCAGGTTTATGTGATATGCAGCCACTATATAACAATATGCCGGAAGATCTCCTTCCTTTTTTTGGGGGGGGGGGGTCCTGGTGAAAACATGTTGCAAGGAGACAACCCTATGCCCTTGGCGGCTAAATCAACACTTGCTAACGTGGCGCAACACTCCAACGGGAACCCATTGAGAAAGAAGCAACTGGCTGATTCATTGTTCATGGGTGTCCTTCACTTTTCTGGGCGAACACCCCTTTTTGATGATTTGAATCGGGGTCAACATCATGCCTTTGGGGCATAGTGGATGCCCGAAATATTGCAAGAAAGCAACCGTCCCCCACCATCGTATATCACAGTTAGAGGGCTCCCTTACTTGCCATACTTAGAGCATTAAAGCAAAAGCCTTGCTCTCTTTTCTCTGCTGTCCAGCAGGCACTTCTTCAGCCAACCAACTGCCGGGCCTGGCGCAAGGAAAAGCTCTCCCGAAAGCTGAGCCCCCGATTGTTGGTGGTTGGCCTATTTCGCGGACTCACTTTTCTTGGAGCGAGCTCCTACAAATGATTGTAAAACAAATAAATAAAAAAAATCGCTACACAAATATGAGCAGTCAGTGGTAAAATATCCACCTGATTGTCTGAGCTTGAAGTGCCAACTATGCTATACTCCCTTTGAACCTCGCTATGCATGTGCGCATTGAGTGTGAATGGTAGCAAACACCTAAGCACTTAGACGTCGGAGGGCGCAACTGATTCCAAGAACGCGATAAGTAGGGGAACGCACAGTAGGGAAAGCGTGTCGCAACACATCAATGCTGGTTTCCACTCAAATATTCCCCCCAAACAAAACAACAGAAACATGGGTGGTGTGCAACCTGGGTATGTGTCCAAGAAAGGCCCCATGGGCAGTTCCTTTTGTCCCCTCGAAACAAGTGCCAGGGTGCACCCAAACGTCACACCTGCGATGGTGCGTCATGTCTTCTTCAACTTCCTCGCACGCTTCATAGGCTCAAGCGTAGCTGGGGCTGATGCTTGCAGTAACACAAGTGGCTTCTCAAGAAGCACGCTGGCATACCTCAGCAGCCCGAAGAAAACTAAAGCCAGGGCAAAACAAGATTGCCGAGTCCTTGGCCATTGCTGAAACTTCAAAGCATTCCAAGAGGCTTTTTGGATTGCTCTTCCCCCTTGAGTTTGTAGGTTTCATGGAAACACAATTTCATGTGTTCAAAAGGTCTACGGGAGTACAATCACAGCAAAGACTAGCAGTGGCTTGAACAACTTGGTTGCCTAGTGGGTAGAGTAAAAAAACACCAGTTCCAGCCGGTTCGCAAGGGGAATTTATTTCAGCAAAGGCGCAACAAGTTTGCCGCGGGACAAAAACAGGAAAACCCAATGCGTGAAGAGCATTGGGATCTTCCTGCCCAAGTGGATTGGCACCAGCAAGTCCAAACCGCGTCCCACTTTGTATGATCTGTCAGAACCAAAACAAAAAACTGAACAGGAAACTGCGGGAGTACATTTTTTCATGTCCAGCCCTCAAAGAAGAGGTATGCCAATAGCTCGCTGTGCCCAGACCCTCAGCACAATGTCAATGTATCAGGTGGTCGGCAAGTTGCTTGACTTCTTCATTCCGCCGGGAAGCATCAGAAGAAATCTACAAAGGACAGGCCTAAGGGTAGAAGTGGCCTGGGTGAAGCAACTTGAAGCAGCATCTCCTTTTGGCAGAACAAGCAACCTACCATCTGGCCAGGAGACTGCGTATGGCGATGGGGGCATGGGACTCTGGAACCCCAGATCGCCAGGATAAATCAGGGGTCAAGTCTGCCCCCTTTCCAATGAAGTGGACTGCCGGCCGATTGCAGCCGGACTTCCAAAGTGGCCCATGTGCAGATCCGTAACGACCGCGGAAATAAATGGGACGGGGGTGTCTGCACTTGCTGGGTACCGCTCCCTTTTGCTTTCAACAAAGGCAAGCCCTCTTCCATAACTGTTGAACAAAGGGAATGCCTGGGGAAAACCTAGCCAATGTTGGGCATCATTGGGGCTCTTTCGCTCTTATAGGGATTTCGACCCTCCGGCTCCAAATGCCTGGGACGGCCACCTTCGTCCCCCACGACGCGAATCAATGGAGCGTGGGCGGCCGTCCCAGGGAAGCTTCCGCACGAGCCTCAGGAACTGGTCCTGGCGCAAGCTTAAGAAGCCGCGGAGCGATGCTTCTCGCGGTGCCTTCCCCTTTCTTTCTAGAAAAAACCTCTGGAATCCCAGGGAAAACGGCGGGTTTTTGAAGAGAAGGATGCCCTCTTGAGTAGCCCCCCCTATCCCAAACCTCTGGTGTGGGAAAAAGACGGGCAGTTGCTTGACGGAAACCTGCAATTTACCATGTACATAGGTACATACATCTAAATAAATGCCAGCACCACTGAAGGCCTCCAGGCGAAACTTGCTCACCATACTTGCAAAAAGCGGCTAGATATTTGGCACACAATTTGGATTGCATCCTCTCGGTGTTACGGAGATTTCCTGAGGCCTCATGGATGCTCATCCTCTAAGCGTTGTCAGGCCTGGGTTGTGCCTGGTAAACCCTGGATATAGGGTCAAGTAAGGCCAAAGAAGACCCCACTAAAGCATTTCCTCCTTTCCAGGCATGACTTAACTCAAGCCCTTGTCTCACTTGGACCGGGAAGCTGCACGAGGCCAAACAACATGGCGAAATCACTCGGGAAGCGAGATTGACCAACAGGGGGTTCTGCCCTCCATGCAGGGCTGGGTCAACCGCCAGCTTACGCGTGTTTAACCACTCTTGTTGATACATTGTCATTTGGCTTTCCCATTGAACATATTGCACTGGACTTCTGCCCCAGGGTCATGCCCATTTGTCTGCAGGCCAGCATGCTTGGTTGCCGAAGAGTCTCTCAGACGAAAATAAACCATGAGTGATGACACACAACAGCCCAAAACCGCCGCTTGTGCGGGGAAAGTTATGCAACCCCAATAGTGCTGAATATCGCCATATCGCCTGAGCGGCCGAAGGGGTGTGCTTTTCTTGACTTTTGACCATTGGGGGCAGCCTTGACAAACAATCCAATAACGATCCAGAGCCGTAGTAAGTGGAGTCAGGAGAGGGTTATTGCAGGGCCCTTACTGGCCCCCCTACGGCTCTGAAACAGCGAAATGCAACATCTAGCGACCCGTGCCTCGTCCTCCTCTTTGTACAAGCCTCGGCGCAGGGCGGCCGTTCTGTGGACAACGAGTGGTACGCATCTCCAAAAAAACAACCTCGAACGTTAACAAAGGACCTTGACTTTTTCAGCCACCGCAATCAATGAAACCTTTGAAACACACTGGAATGTGGCACATTTGCAGCACCAAGCCAATCTGTGCTCAACAGTTCTGGGCAGTTCGTCAAATCGCTCTTTTCCGCAGGCCTTTCCAATTCGACATTGAAGTCACCTGTCACAGGTCGGTGGCTAAACAACCAATCATACATGTGTGGCCTGTGTGGCAATATCACGTCGTTGAACGGAAGCCAGATGCAGTTCCCCGCGTGCGTGCGCCATGACCAGCCAAGGCTGGTAAGGATGCTGCGGAAACCATAACAAGGGCCACGAAGCAACTAAATAAGTTGTTTCGTGTCATGAAGTGCTTCAAAACACTCACAAGCAGTGGCCATGCCCGGGCCCGACAATGCCAACCTGACAAAGCCATGGGCCGCCAACCCCCCGAATAACTCTATGTTCCTGCCACGGTCCATGGGCCGATATCAAAGCGCCGAAGCCCACAAGCGGACCTCATCAAGATTGGAGGTTTGAAGGTTAGGGTGGTTTCCCATTGGCTCGAGAGCTATCTATGACTGCCCGGAACCCCCCCTCAGCCCTTCCTCTCCCAACCACTCCAGGGCCTAATTATCTGGGAAATACCAAGGGGTTGAACCCCTGACCTTTGTGGAGGGCAAACGGGAAGCCAATCACCACACCAAACTAGCAACTGTGATGCTGACACCTGGTGAAACTCCATGCCAAGGGACGCTCAAAGACCAAGTGCTCCACAAAGCGCTCCAAAGGCTCCTCGAAACGGAAGCTTCAGACCGCTCAAGGGGGGAGTTAGGTCGAGTCATCGTGACATTGTTTTACTACCATCAAAGTTATTTTGTCACCCGTACGTGGTAGGTTAACGGGAAAGCGCGTTTCTCAGAAACGGTCCAAATTTAAGGACACCAGCAGTGTGCCATCCATTTTCACCGGGAAATTTTCCCGCAGTGGAGGGATCACCGGCAAACTCGAATGGTGATGCCCTGTTGGGCAAAGATTTGCCAGTGAAGGGTTCCCAACGTGAAACCACAACGCGAAGATTGCTTTTCCTCACGTTAGCAACATGGCCGTCTGTACGTTCTCCTTGTCGTAATTACTGTGACAGTTGTGATTCAGCTTCCCTTTGATAGTTTGGAGCTTGGGAGGTGGTTTCCCCATTTTTCCTCCAGAGCAATGGGCAATCCAATCCACCAACCACTCATGCAGTGATGTCCCGAAGGAACCTGCCATCCCGATATCGCTTTACCTCTCGAACCCGGGAGCCGTCGACGTAGGCCACCCATTCTCATTCTCATTCTCATGACCTTCTAAGAAAGCTTGACTAAAGCCAGACCGAGAGGAAATGAGTGCTTGCCAAGCAGGGTTGTCCCAATTCAACCCCATCGGCACAAGAGCTAGACATGGCTTGACGCTTGGGCAAGCTTGAGGGAAACCACAGGAAGTTTACAAATGCCGACATCACCCCCTAAGCGACAGGCTAAAGGCAAAGAACCCTAGTTTCTGCCCCTTCCATACCCTCCAGAAAAGGACATACTGCAGATCAATCTGGGGGTTTCAGTGGAACAGCTTGGATCCGGCAGATCCGGGTCCTTCTCCTTCTTCTGCTTCCGCTTCCCTTCAGGCCTCAGCGCATCCCCCAAAAAACCAACCATCGCCTTTGGGTTCGTTTTGGTCGCCCCTTCAGCCCCAAAACTGGGATGTCCCATGGAGAAATCAGCGGATCAGGGGGGCACTCGCCACAACATTGGCGCCTGACCTCGGATGGAAGGCCCATTGGCCTGTTGGTCAGAGGTGACAAGGGAGTTCCAGGCACGAGAGGGGTTGGACAACGGGGCCAACAAGCTGACAACTTAGACAGCACAAGTTAGGTCCATTTCAAGGGGTTTAGATCTTCAAAGGTGCAGCTTCCCCCCCCAATCCCGTTTTTGGGATGCCCATGGTGGTATCAAATTCATAGGCGCCCTGAAAGCAAAAGAACACCGCAGACGACTTGACTCGTAGAACTTGGAGCCCTGCGGCTTCACTTGGTAGAAGGCATCCTCCAACATGATCTCCAGCCTCGCAATTCCGAGAGCTACGCGTCGTTCCAGCCTCACTTTTGGGGGCCTGGGAGTGTAATCCCCGCAACGGCAAGACACAAAAATTGGTGTTTCTCAGCATTGGGGTGCCTTGGCTGCCCTAGAAATACCAACCAAACCGTGGTGTGCCATTTTGAGCCACTCCCATATGGGGGTTGTCTCGAGATAGGATGGAACCCACAAAATGATGAGTTTCCTCTTGGTCCCCCTGCAAAATCAAGCCAAGAAGGCCTGGAGGCCAGGCACCTCTTTGGGTGAAGTAGGACTTCCGATGGCCTGCCTGCCTTCCGTGGAGTAGCGAGTTGGGGAAGCCATAGACGCCAAACTACCACTCGCAAGTTAAATACGCCAGTTGACACGGAATCCGTGTGAGAAAGCCAACAAGGCAAACGGGAAAAAAGGCAAGCTTCGCCTGCAAATAGTCATGTGGACGGCTTCGACGCAGTGCCCCGGAGAAGCTTCTGACTGTCAGCTCATTGCTCACAATGGGGGGGATTCATGTAAGACAGCCCGATGGGCCGTGGAATCGAGTGATCGTGCAAATGGTGCCAATGGTAAACTCAGTACTGTGAAATGATTTGACCAATGTGAATTCACCAAACAACAGATTTATCCTTGGGGAAAAATTGCGAAACAAGCGCTTCCTTCCGTTTGTCCAGGGACGCCAATCAACCATTTCCACAGGGGTGAAGAGTTTCGGCCACTTTCGCTGACAAGGTGCAAGGCGATGGAATGAAATGAACAGAATGGGGGGGGGGGCACATTGGTTGACCCAGGTAGCACTAGATGGAGGGGGGGCAAACATCTACGTACCAACCTATGCATGTGTAAAGGTGCACTCAAACTTGTATTTGTGGGACGTACCCGAGGGAAAAGCTTGAGTGAACCGAGCCAACGTTTGCCACCAACATACAAACAAACAGTTGCATGTAGATGAAAAGGAACACAGAAGCACCAAAGCAGAACAACCACAAAATTGCGAGTGGGAACAAAGCCAAACGCAAACCCAAACACACAAAACCAAACAAAGTCAAAACAGAATCATGTAGCACAAACACGCACAAGCCAACAAAATATGTAGCCGCCAACTTTCCTGAGCAGTTGGGCGAGCCTTTTTGTGCAGGGAACCCTGCAAAAAGGCGGTTCTTTCACAAGGGACACCAACGACGAAAGCTGTGAAGCCAATTGGACTAGGTCCTCCAGTAGAGGGGATAGAATAAGGGTACCGTTTCTTTTCTCTGTAGTCTATTTAGGGAAACCCTCAACCAAGAAAGTTGGGTGAGAAAGGGCACCAATTGCTGGGGGGACCTAACCTCCAAGACGCTTCCCGCCGGTCCGCTTTCTCCCCGCGCCTCAGGGGCAGACTCTTGGCCTTCGTGAGGCGCAGCCTTCGGTGCGCGCGAGCCATTTTAGCGGTGGGGGCGGGGGGGGGGGGGGGGATGGCCCCTGTGGGCGGCATTTCCGCTTTGAAGGTGCCTAAAATAAAAACACATGTTTTGCTTGGCCAAAAACAAGGCGGATTTCTTTTTTCAAGCCGAAAGAGGGGGAGTTGGGAAAAAATGGCTTGACTGTAAAAAAAGAGGTGTGAATTGGGTGGTTGATCCCATGTTTGGTGCATCCTCTTGAAAGGTGTTGAGCTTTTTGAGGGCGAGGCCGAAGGGAAGCTGGGCAACCCAGTTTGCTTGGTGCCCACATTTAGAAACGAACCCAATGGGTGCGTCTGGTTTCGGAGCTGCCCGTCCCCAAGCCAGTCCGAACCACTCCAGAGAATTTCTGGGCAGTGGCATTCATGGTTGCTTGGCCAGTCGGTGAAAACGAACATGTATGGGAAGTGTTATTCAGTAGGGTAGAGGGTCGGAAAAGACTTTGTCCCCAATTGCCAGGACTGAGGTTGCACTGCCAGCTGTGGCTCATGGCAAACGCTGTGCGTGGCAGCCAACTAAGCAGGGAGCCGTGGTAAGACCAAAGGATTGAGGGTCCCGGTGGCCGGGACCCGAGTGGAAGGAACCCAAGATGATGCTTGCTAAAATACCATGTCCAACTCAACGACAGAACGTGTTGTAGCTTTCACAGGCTCAGGCAAAAAATAGCATCGAATCTCAATAATAAATAAGATTGTCTAAGCTAGGCTATCCTCCTGAGGACCCCGCATGCGCTCCAGCAAGTTGTCGGTGCGTGTGCCCTCAGCACCGTTCTCCCCGCTGCGATTGACCAGCTGGGGTTGCTCCCAGTCGACCGAATCGATCGAACAAGTTAGTAGAAATTGTCAAACACCATAATGGGGAACCAAAGGAAACTGTTGACCAATGTTCTACCCTAAACATATTCGACAACTTTTGCACGGGCTGAGAGTAATTAGTTGAAACTTGCGCGGTTGCCGCAATGTGTAAGGGAACATGAGCGCGTCACCGGGGGGGGGGAGGTGCAAATTTCAGACAAAGTACTGCAATGCATGAGCATGAGTTAATGGCTGCCCGAGAAAATTACCTGCATCATGGGCTCATTTTCTCTCCTTTGGCACGCCACCCCCCCCTTCAAGCCGCTTATCTTGACATAGGGAACCTTCAACTGGTGGGGGTTGTTAACCATTGCCGCTTTGGGAACATCCAGCGTAGCCCAAAGAGGCTCAAGGCCCCTCAGAGAAACCAAAGGAACCCCCTTGGCTTTGCTGAAATTAGGTCCTTGAGCATCTCCTCACTCCGTGGCTTTGCCAAGAAAAGTCATACTTGCCACGGAAGTTGCCTTCCCAAAAGTGCATGAACTCAGGAAGCGAGACTCGGGGCTTCGTGATCCCCGTTTTGACAAATGCTTCTCCAAATGAGGCAAGGGGGGCATAAAAAAATGGTGAGGGGGTTCCTCGTTTCCATCTTACGACAGGCCAAAAGGGAATAAACAGCTCACCACCAAAAGTGCATCCGCAGCTGTTCTGGCCTTGTCTCATGGGACACCACCCCCCCCCCAAACTGATGTTTGCCATTCCTACGGTAAGCTTCTCTGCCCCCCCAAAATCACGAAGAATACGCTTCATTCTCGTCCATGGTTTCCGAACCTTGATTTTTGAGCAAGGTGTCCTAACAAAAATCCTTAAGTAAACAGGGGCCCTTCAACAGGCCTTAGCGGGTCAATAGGTAGCTCCCCCTTGCAACACCTCCTTTGGGGTGCCGGGTTGCCGGGCCGTCTCAGGCTTGTACAGCAGGTATCGCCCGCACGTCCTCGTCCGTGCCAAAACCACTGCCAAGGGAAAATCGTGCCACTGCCTAAAATTGGGTATCTCTAGCCACTGTACTTCCAAGAGGCTTGAGCATTACCGGGCCACGTCGAGCAAATGAGGCGAGGGGATGTAATATCATAAAGCCCGGTTCGGAGCACATGTCCATCCACCCAGAACTGGGAAATCGTGAGGGCCCGCCTGGTCTTGCATTGTGATGTCATTAAAAGCCCATCAAGAGAAGTAGTGAGAACTGCCGCTGTATGCATGGGGCACCCCGTTTACTGGGGATACATTTACCTTGGGTGGTTTGGCACTGGAAGCCCAAGATCCCTTCCTTATCATGGAGGCTCATCAGACTGAGGCATTTTTTGGCCCGCATACAACATGGCAGAGCTTCTCGGAACATGGCCCCTAAGGCTCTGAGCGATGTCGCACAGAGAATTCGAGGACTGCTACTTGAGGCCCGATACCTTGGGCTCTTGGAAGAACCAGCCTCCAAACGCGGTCCCATTGGACCAAACATGATCCGCTTTCGAACAATTGGAGCATTGGCCAGGGGAAAGGTCGTGCGGTATCACTGACAGAGCAAATTGCAGGAACTCTGCTCAGGATGAGGCCGCTTGGGTTGAGGAGCCAAACTTCCTCCGTGCGAGTGGCTCTATCTGCCAAGTTACTTTCTGGAAGGATTCATGAAACAAACAACCAGAGCAATCAAACCAACAAAAGGGTGCAACTTACAGGGGTCGCAAGTGTGAGATGAACCCTCATGGGTCTTTGGCTACTTCATCTATTGGCGAGCTGCTTGGCGTTGCCTTAATGAAGCCTGCAAGCAGCATCCGACAAGCCACCCGGAGTCCCTTGAAGAGGTGCCAAGTAGGTACAGACCAAACAAACTGCCTTGTTTATGGTGACCCGGATTTGCAAGGCTAACCTGATCATTGCTGTCTTTGGGCATGAGCCCTCTCGCCGGCTCGTGAGTGAACTTGCGAGCCATGAGCTGGCGTGCTCACACACGAGGTGCCTAGAAAAGCTGAAAGCATTACTTGAAAAAATCAGTTTCCTCCGCGCCGGCCAGTCAAATAACGCGACATGTTGCCTGTCTTGGTTTATAGCAACGAAATTATCCTGACAAAACATGTTTCATGTGGGAAAGCTGAGTTGCTCAAATCCATCGGCAAGTAAGAACACCTCCAAGTGCTCGGAATCCTTAGGGCTTCCTTTTCAACATGCAACCGCTTGAGAATTACAAATCACCAACAAACAGAAACTCTTTGTTTGCCACTCCGGTCCAAACACGTTCAAGTCCCGCACCCAGAGAGTAGGTTAACCAATTCTGAGCAACAAAGTTCCAGCCCGTGACTCGAGACTTTCTTGGCCCCGCACTGGAGCAAGTTGGCACAAAGCTCCGCATTTTGCTGGTTGAAGTCGTCGCACAGGGTCTGGAAAATGGGCAGTCATGCGGCGCTGGTGGCGGGGGAGGGGGGAGGGGGGTTTCTGGAAGTGGGCCAAATCTGGGTGAAACACGGTGAAAGGCAAGCAACGCGCTCTGCAAAGAAAGTGCACGGCACCTGCAACAAAGGGCCCTCCTCCGCCATGCTGTCCTTTCAAGGGAAGCATTGTCTCACAGGTGCTGACAATAAGTGACCCCTATGAAAGAAACATAGATTTTAAGACGCGCGCAAGACCTGTCAGGAACACTCCGGCCTTGAAAATGTCCAGGATGACGCCAGGCGGGCATATCTTGAACCTCGGCTTGAGGCATGTATGTCTGTAGTTCACGCCAGAACGCACCCAAAAAGCGGCCATGGGCCGCTTTTTTGGAGGGTGTCACCCACCAAAGCTCTGGAAAGGGACAACCCTGATCAGCATCAACCAGGTCCATTCAGGGTTAACATTAAGTCTGGGATCTCCGGCTTGCATAGCTCGCAGAGGAACTTCACCACCTTCACCTGGCAAGGAAACTTGCGGAGTCAGCCAGGGTGTTGGGAATGAACCCAGGCATACCTAGGCATCAACAAGGACGAGTTCAGTTTCCCTCATAGTATGTTTCGGGGAGTAGGTTTCGGGTGTGTGTGTGTGTGTGTTTCGGGGGTATGTTTCGGGTAAGTCGAACATGCCTCCCTGTGCGCCTGTTGCCAGGGTTTGGAGAAAGGCCCAAAAATATCCTTGGGGCCACCCGTCGAGCGCCACGGCGACTGACCACGTATCGGTCACGCCAGGCACCGAGAGGGCATGCCATGGGAGGTAAGCTTTCGGGAGCTAAACTCCACCAATGGCAACCCAGTGACCTTTGCGGACAGAAAAAGAAGAATCATGAAGAATCCTTGAAACACTCAAAGGGTGGGATCCCAGCTAGGATTAAAGACGCAGGACTCCAATGTGCAAAACAATGCAAAACACAAAGGTTGGCGCCAAGAAGGGATTTTCCAGGAAACAAAGACTTGGACAGATTTTGGTGGGTCATTGGAATCGGCGTAGTCTCACCCCTGGAGGTTGGAAGGAACCTTTCTGGTGGGCAAAAGCTTGGTGTTTCTAACGTCAACTTCAGACCTTTTCTGCGAAAAACTGTCATGCGCGGAACATGTTTTCATGATTTGCAGGTTCCTTCGGATAGTTCTGGTGGATGCCCCCAAGTAAAGTCAACCTTTTTCAGCCACGCATGTCAATATACGGCAAAAAGTGTCCTTTTGGCTTCCCCCCCAAAAAAATACTACAACAACGGCCAAGCACCCAAAAAGGGTACCAACGTCCACCGTGCCCGCCTTCTGCTCCAAGAGGTTGGGGTTGGGGTCGCTGATCACCTGGCGAGCCCGGTCCGCCCGGTCCGCCCGGTCCGGCGTCTTTTTCGGACTTGGCAACCCTTGATTTTCAAGGGACAAGCGGAAACTCGGCATTCTTTCTTGGGGGGGGGAGGGTCGATTTTTGTTCTAGTTGTTTTTGGGGGGGGAGGTCCCCAAAACGGGAAACAGCCGTTGGGCCCAGCCCAGCCCACGTCGGCCCCTGCCCAAGCCTAAGCCAAGCACCAATCTTGCCAGTGCTGGAAACATTTCTCCCCCCCAAGACAAAAACGGAATCTGAAAGAGGGCCCCTGTTTGTGAGAGCATTGTCTTCCATGCGGTCTCTTTCTGTGTTATCAAGCCTAGGCCACCTAAGGTAATACCTAGGCAAGCAGCAAACCGTTGACTACTTTTCACACTGCTGTCAGTGCTCTTGAAGTCTGTAGCGGCGGAGCATGTACAAGGTACACTCATGCACAGGGTTGGAACCTGAATCCACACCCCCCTCATTTGAGATGGAGCAACAACGAAAATGTCGGCAGGTTTTGCAACCCGCTTTGATTCCATACGCACATCCATTGCACGTTGAAAATGGACATTACGCATCCGTCGTGCATGCAAATTGCTACTCTCTCTCAGAAGGGCTCCGTTGTGATGAGGATTGCATTCACCACCTTCCGCTAGTAGACCAGCCGCGCGAACTCCAGGTCGACCACTGCCAGCTGCTCCAGTCCTGACTGCTCCAGTCCTGACTGCCCCAATCTCTCCAGCTTCGGCTTCTGGCAGCAGAGCTGGAGGCGGGCTGAGCAGCTTGCACAGGTCCGCGGGCGCGGTCCTCGGCGCTTTGCCTTTGGCTGCGCCGTGCGAGCTTCTTCGCATCGTCCTCCGCCTGGCCGCGGCCAGATTGCGCATCCCCGGGAGGATGTTGACCTGGTCGACGAATTGATGAAGACTCAGCATTTTCCCGTTGTACGAGAATAGCCATGGAAACTCAAGCAGGCTGGCGTCATAGTCCCCGACCTTGCCGCCGGTGACGTAGACGGTCCTCACATACTGGAGACCTCGTTTTCCATAGCGTGGCCCAACCCCGAGAAGTCGTTGATCATAACTCCGTGGAAATTCGGGGAGGACACAAAACCTATAGATAGACATCTGGTAGAGGCTGTCGCGGTTGTGCCCTTGCTCCACCATGCGAAGGGCGAAGGTCGCGTCTTTGTCAAACCGATCCACCACGTTGTCGTATCCAAGCTTGCGGGCCCTGCTGTCGTAGTTCTTCGAAGCCTCGATCTGCTTGGCTTCAAAGGATGTTGCTCCTCTCTTTGCAACATCAGCGTAGCCCTTGAAATCATTGATGAGGAGCTGGTCAACCGTCTTGCCGACGCGGTGGCTCACCTCCTCAAGCATCTGCGTTCTCCGCTTTGCGGCTCTGAAGAGCTGAACGTCGTTGTTCTCCTTGGTGCTCCGTCCACAGCGCTGACACTTAATCTGCCCCTGCATCATGTCCTCGCCGCAGAGGCTGCAGTCCGTGTAGTGGACGGGCATCGCAAAGGTCTTGAAACGGACAACTGAGGTGTCGGCCGCGGGTTGCCCCGGGCAAGAAGCGGCCGTATCCTCATTCGTCTGCTCTTCTTCAGGATTTGTGGCCCTGTTCCCCTCCGCATCGGTCTGAAAGGCCTCGTCTGCAGTCACAGTGACGGCTCGCCTTGCGGCGAGCATATCGACAGTCGTTTTATTCTCCAATGCCTCAAGACGAAGGGCGTTTCTCCAAAGCACTTCTCCTGTCTTCGCGTCTGTGTAGTACAGAATGGAGTCATTGGGAACGATGTCGTTGGTCAGCATGACATCAGACTCGGAAAGGAAAAACACCACTCCGAGCTCAATCGCATACTTGAAGTCGATCACAAGCTCAATGGGCATCGTTGCTCGGACTCCAGCATTATACGATGAGCTCTCTACCGGGTGGATGGAGAAGTGGCTCTGCGAGCGGCCACTCTCCGTGGCACCAACGCCACCCGGGACCAAACCTGTCCTGACGATGTTCTCGGCTGCGTTCTTGCTCGTGCGATGGTATAGTTTGCCAGGGCCATCATCAACCGGTGAAAGTTGCAGTCCGACCTTGCGAGCGTCCTCCGGGAGAAACTTCCCATAGACGGCCTTCGCAAGTGCATACTGATTCCGGCTGATGTCGCCATCAGCATCAACGCTGCTGGCGTGTCCCTGACTGGCACGAACCTTGATGACAACCCACTCCTGGTGGTTCTCGGCAGCCGAAGGGTGCTTGATCGCGAGGACGGTGTATCTGCATTTCGGATCGAGTGCAAAAATCTTCAACAGCGTTTTGTACCCGATATTGCTGCGGGTCTTTCTGTTGAATTTGTCACATAGCTGATGGACGTCGACAAAATAGTTCTCATCGAAGTCGAGTGGCCTCTGTTCTTGAAACCTGCCACGAAGCATACCAGATATGGTTGTGCACCGATCGGTAGAGGACGTTTCTCCCTTCATGAAGTTGGGCACCTTCAGGATCGTGCCCGGGAGAATCCTCGCCTCATACTCCTGGCCGCGGAAGATGACGGTTCCGCCGGGCTTGCCTGGCAACGCGCTTCCGGCAGGGGTTGCCCCCCGCACATCCGACGCCACCGCAGCAGTTGATGGTTTCGCCTGTACCTTAGGCGATGCTTTCGCGGTGAACTTGGGTGTAGCCGGAGCGGCCTTGACGCCAAGCGCAGCCTCAGCGGCACTCCCTTGCGGGAGTGCATCATCGTCATCATAGTCGATCTCCTCCTTGATTTCGACTTCCTCGATCTTTTCGAGGATGCGGCCCTTCGCGAGCTTGATCGGACGTTGAAGGCTTTCCCATGACTCAAGAGTGAGCTTCCTGTTCGCCTCATACTCGGCCAAAGTGTTGGGATTGAGTCCAGCTTCGGCGTCATGAGAATATTCAAGGTACAACCTCACGTTGTTGAAATCTTCTTTGTGGGACTCAACGACAGCGACACACTTCATGACGTTGTACAACGACCACAGCCACTCCACCGTCGTCTTCCGGTTCTCGATGGAGTCCATCATGTGATAGTTGTCAAGCCGGTCCTGCCGAGATACCAAGAACGTCGACTCCTTCTTGCGAAGGAGCTTGTGCTTGTTGAGCGACTCATCCAACAACTTTTCCATGAACTGGTTGTAGATGGGCGGGAGCATATAGTACGAACCCTCGGTGTTGGCCAAGATCGTGATGTTTGCAATGCCCCACCAACTCCTGCACTCCTCAAGCACATCGATCGCCTTGGCGCACTTGTTGAACAGCTCGGGCCAGTGACCGTCTCCGCAACGGTATGGCCATTCGGGCTCATCGCAGATCCCACCACTGCCAACGAGCTCGTTCCCGGACCAGTACACCGTCACGTAGAAGTCGTGGTCCTTAAACTCAGGGCGCTTCTTCAAGTCCTTCATGGCGCTCTTCACTGTCCACGTGAGAAATGTGAGGTCCTTTCCCCAACACATTCTCACCTCACAGTGGCTACAACCAGTGCTGCGGTTGTAGTTCATGTCCTGCGCCAAGTCCGCCCTCTTGCGGTTCTTCTTGCCACCGCTGATGAGGGCGAGGCTGGAGTCACTCACAACGAGGTATACGCTATTCCGGCCACAGGTTGCCCCGGGCGTGATGCGGCCAAGACCTTTGTCGTTGACGGCGCAGAGCGTATCCATGAGCTCCGGCGCGTAGTCAGCCGCCCACATAGCGCATGAACTCTGAAGGGTGGCCTGTGCTCCGAGGATCTGCTCCATTGTCTTGCGATCCTCAGGCCTCGTCTCCTGGAACAAGGTGTTCGACGTGAAGCTCGTCATCACACCTCGCCAGTACTCCAAGTTGCCCTCCTCATACTCCCCGAGATTGTAAGCAGCCATTGCGGCTACCGGTGAGGGAAGCTTAAGAGCAACAAGTGCACGTTTTGTTGGTCTCTGAGCCGAGCTATCGGTGACAACCTGTTTCATGCTGTCAGCAAACTCAGAAAAACATCCATGGATCAGGTCAGTCATTTCATACGTGTAAGATTCAGCACGTTTGAGGGCCGCCCCCCTGGACTGTCCATGCTGATGATCCTTTGTGCACTTATACTGTTGCAGTTTGGCCAACGATTGACAGGAAGAAGCAATAGTCCATGACTTTTGCAACAAATTTCCATCCTTGTCCAGGACACCAAACATGCAACCATCGCAATTGTACTTGACCATCTCATATTTCATGAGGAAATCATGCACGAAATAGTTCTTCCAAGAACTGCAAAGCTTAGGAAGTTCCATGTTGATCACAAGCACAATGTCAAGCTGTCGAAGCATAGTGATAAGTTTGTCCAAACGCTTCAGCAGTTTACGAAACAACGCCTTGTGCTCCTGGATCTTGGCTTGACCTTCTTGAGTCTGACCATTGATATTGTTCCAGGGGCACCCACCCGTACACGGGAGTGAAGCATGAAGCATCACACAGGGCGGTGTTTTGGACTTGACATTCTTCCTGAAAAGTTGCACCTCGTCAAATACCCATTTCAATGTATCAGCAACCAACGCATTCTGACGCTCAGTTACTCTAAGCACCTTGCAACCGAATGCTGGTAATCTTGATTTGTCGCCGAGCTTGGAATCATCAGAACAGCAAAATTCGCACAAGAACCGATCATAGGTTTCATGCGTGGAAACGGCGGAAGCTTGCGCCTCGCTAGTGGGGGCTGGTTTGATTGTAATGTTTCCATCCAACTGCACCCACCGTACTCCAATAAGATTGCACGCGTGATCCCATTTTGCTTTGCTCGTAAACGGCTTGGTCAAGATGTCCGCAACCTGATACACAGTGTTGACATTGACGAGATTGAAGAAACCTTTCGTGAATTGTTCTCGAAGCCACGCCAAAGAAGTTCTTTGAGTTCTGTCAGCATGACGAAGCTGTGCGGAATTTCCAGTCTGAATGATGTGAATCGTTGCTTGGTTGTCTTCGCAAAACGCAACTTTAAACTTCTCATTCAAATGAACATTCAATCCGCGAAGAGGTGCTATCGTCCTTTCATGCTGCTCAAAACCACCATACCGAATCTCGTCCAACTCGGGGTCGACATAAACCAACACGGGATTGCCCCCCTGACCGGAGTTGTCCCGGCCTGGAAACGGAATCGGCTTGGCGTTGCCACCAGCTGGCTGCTTTTCCTTGGGTGCATCAAGCAATTCCCACAGCACACTCATGAGTGAAAGCGTTGGTAAACCTTGCGCTCGCACGGAGTGATTAGCAGCAACAACTTCGGCTTCAGTTGATGACATAGCAGTACTTGTCTGCTTCTTCGAAAACGCATTGATGGGGTAATACGTGTTAGGGCCGACGATGACCGCCACACAGCCAGTAGTTGACCTCGAGTCGAACTCACCTGCATAGTCGGCATCTCCGAAAACCCACAGTCGGCAATCCAGCAAACTGTCCCCAATAAAACATGACATCCTGTGATTGAGGGTCGAATTGATGTAAGCAACCAAACGATGCAATCCCTCATCACAGTCTTTGGACCATTTTGTAACGCGCGAAGCAAGTGACTGAGTTGCTCGAAGAAGATCATATCTCGCCATTCTTGCAGCAAAAAGAATCTTCATCAAAACCCGGCTTGCTATGGGTTGCAACTTACCAGTTGGTTCTTTCTCGCTCTCACGCGGAAGTGCTGTCCTCATTTCATGAAACGGGGTCGAAACATTCTTGAGGGTAGCACGAGAAGTCTTCGCAAGCTCACAATAAGACTCAACGCATGAATCCAAGAAATCGGCCATGTCATAATGGACGATGTTGACGGGTTTCTTCATGCAACCGTCTTTTGGGTGATCCATGTCAATGAGCTCCTTGAACTTGGACTTCTTTGACTGTTTCTTCGCAGCAGTTTTGTTTCTCATTGCTGCCGCGGCTGCGTGTCCTCCCACCTGGTCGGCATAGCTGAAAACTGTGCAGCCGGTCCACCAATTTCTTCTCCTTGACATCGGCTTGTGCTTTCCACGAGTCCTCGAGATACTCATATGTGTTACCCTTTGCGACACAGGTCACGCGGAGATCCAGCAGTCCCTCACAGTTCTCGGGGGCATACCTTTTCCTTCTAGGATAAAGATGGTGTCGAACCCAAATCTTTCCTCAGGGAAATGCTCCCAATAATCTTCCGTTCTGTGAGGGACGGCAGGACTTGCGCGCTGCTTTTCGAACACATGAGCAAATGGGTGATGTTCTTTTGTCAATGTCACCTGATTCTGCTCCACATGTTCGCAGCCAAAATACCTTCCGAGCGACTCCGGCGTGTCGATCTCGATTGCAGACTCGATGTTCTTCCACCCTTTTGCCAAATTAGCAGTTGGGCCAGCCAGCTTGAGGTCATCAACGTAAACAACCAACAAAAGCTTGAGCTCATCATGGAAGAATACGCTTTGCCAAATGCCTTTCAACAGTGGCCTCCACTTGTTCTTTCGAAGACCAGTTTCGAAATGGTTCTCCCACAAGCCACCGCTGTCAATGTGACCAAACAATGCCAAAATCAGAGGTGACAGTGGATCATTGTACTTGCCAATCCATTCTTTGGGCCAACGGTCTCGTGGAAGTCTCACCCATGTAGTGATACCTTCGAACAATGCCTGCGTGTATGCCTGCTTTGCATCCCCCTGCTGCTTACCAAATCCAGGCTGAGAACCGTACAGGTCAACAATCTTGCCTGCTTCCATGCTCGCAGGGGAAGAACCAAGTTCAGCAAACATCGCTTGCTCATAGTTCTCATCAACAACACGGTTTCCTTCGAAAACAGTTCTGCCTTTATACTTTCGGCTGGGGTCGCCCACAGCGAGCTCGCTTCCCTTGAGGTAACACGCCTCAAAGATACGGGCTATGTGGGCCTTTTCCCCCTTCGCCTTAGCTTCGGCAATGACTGTCTTGCATTCTTTTACCCGCGACTCGTCCCAGGTACCTTTGCTTCTGAGCTTCTCCCATTCGACATCCAAAGCCTTCTTTGCCTCAGGAGTGTTTGCAACTTCCGAGCGCGGAATAAGCCTTGCAACTGCTGCAGTCATCAAGAAAGCATTGACCAAATCCTCACGGTTGTCTTTGATATGCTCTTCAATAACTGCAGTGACACACGCTCGATGCTCATGAACAGTCTTCCCTTTTTCGTTGACTGTGACAGGCATCGCAGGAGCAAGCATTTCGGGAATAGCTGATGCAACGGCTGCCGGCGACGGGAGCTTAGTGACTGTGCCCCCCTGACCATGAACAGCGTGATTGGGCTGAACACAGACGGCCGTGGCAGCTACGTCTGCAGCAGCTGGCTTTGCCTCCTTCTTCATCGCGAGCTCTTTGCGATACTCCTCAGCAACACGAGCGCGTTCTTTGGGAGAGGCAAGTTTCCACATATCTGATGGAATACCATTTGGACGACTTGACTTTCGGGCTCTCACCAAACGAAAACCATCCCATTGAAACCCAGGTGGAACTGCCGACCCATCTGGCATGTGATCAGGATCGTGATCAGCAAGTCCCTCGGCAGGTGCGGGAGGATCTTCCATCAAAACCTCCTCCGGCACAGCTGCTTCGCCAGGCTGCAAATGTGACTCCGGCTCATATTCCAATTCATCCGGAGAACACGGTTTGTCGTCGGCAATAGCTTGCTTTGCGGGAAAAACAAACGTCTCATCAAGCAGACTGAACTCATACTGCTTGACGCGGAGGGGATTAATGTCACCCGTCCGCAACTTGTCCGGCAAATTCTTGAGCGGCAATACCAAAATTTCATGCGTGTAGGTAAAGCCAGGTTGCACATGATAGCCAACAAAAATGCCGACATCCGAAGTTGGCAGAAACTTGGACTGCTTCGAATCGACGCGCTGACGATTGATCCAATACGACAATTTTGCACCAAATGGAATCTTCGTGTCAGGAAACTCATCACCAAAACGCAAAGCCCACGGCGACTTATCCTTGTCATCTGGAATTGTAACATTGAGAGCAAATGCATGATGTTGAGCTGCCAAAGGCCAAAGCTCAACCGGCAAACCACTTTGAAACAGATTTGCTCTTGCTCCCTCCAGAATTGTACGAATCTCGCGCTCGATCACCCCGGAAGATTGACTGACATATGGCTGGCTCAGCACGTGTCTCCAACCCATACTCTTTACTGCAGCTGCAATCTCGCCAGAATTGTCAGAATAGAAAATCCCAACATGATCATCTGGCTTCGTGAAATGTTGAAATGCACGAACGCAACTGTCAGCATCTTGCCTTGCTGAAGGGTAAAAATACCGGAACTGCGTGAACACATCTTTCACGACCAAAGCATTCCACTCGCCCTTGAACCCATACGTCTCATCATTTGAAATGACGTGGTCAGCAGTCACATGATCTCCAAATGCTTTTGCATCCACCGAAGAAGATCCATGTCTACGACGAGCCTGAGGTGCTTGCATCTTTGATCGCACACACGTTTCGCAAAAGGGATTCTTGGGCCTGTGAGTGAAAAGATGCTCTTCACTTTTGGCCTCACGCATCATCATTTCTTTTGAACGCTTTGACATCGGTTTTGGAGCTTTCGCAACCTCAGGGTTGTCCTCCAATTCCGGATCAAACTCCGGTTCCAGCGGTTCAGCTTCATCAGGGCGCAATGGAAACGATGCAGCATCCGGCGGAGGTTGCCCTCCGCTTGAAGATGAAGGCACTTCAACGCCCCCGATCTTCTGATCGGATGCAGCAAGAGCAACAGGCATAGCTGATTCAGAAGCTATGACCTCGCACTGATCGTCAACATAAGGAACTCGCCCATCGAGCTTCAATATTACCGCTTTCCCGTCAGGTCGAACAAAGTACGGAGCACTGTTCTTTCTCCATACGAAATCGTACCCCTTTTCCAAACATCTTTGACCAACAGAAAGTACAGCTGGTGTGCTCGGCAAAACATACGGAGTGACGACCTCGTTCAACTGATCAATGGAGAAGTCCGCAATCTTGTCTGCACAAATTGATCCATTTGCTGTTGAAAGATTGATTGGAGTCAATGCAGGATTTATCTTCTTTTGAAGTGTAACTGCACGCTCAGAGTCAACCAGATCTTGTTCACTACCTGTGTCGACAATCCACTGACGAAGCCCTGCTGGTGCTGGCGTAGCAATGTACTCCGGCACATCGTCAAGGTTCGTTTCATCATCATCAATCCAACAGCCAGGACAATATAAACCGCAATAAATTGGGTCATTGTCATCATAGTATTCGCAATAGAACCCACAAGGCGCGTTGTAGTTTGCATGCATCAAGTCAACAACCCCTTCCAGAATCAAAGCTTTGTCTTTAGCATCGATCAGATCCTTGGGATTTGAGCCAGGCGCACAACCATCATACCACACAACCTCAGGGTCATTCGGCTTTGGAGCACATGATAGGCATAGCCCATTGGCCTCGATCTCGACGATCTCGACATTGTCTGCGAATTTGACGCATCTGCGGGTATTGGAAACATCTGTACTGCAAATGAAAATTGTTTGCCCAGTCCAGTATTGCTCCAAACCTTCATCAGGATCCGCCCAGAAATCACCAAATACTTGCTCTTTGCCATTGATGTTGGCTTTGGTGATGCGCTGATCCAATAAACGTTCCAGCGAAATCGGAAGGTCTTTTGCACTCTTCGGATCATAAAGCGCTTTTCGGGGCATCACATGGTGTCGAATGACCATCTCGTTCACCGAGTCAACTTCCCAGAAATTTTGCTTTGGGCGGCATGCTGCGAGGCATGCATTGGTCTCTTTCACCCTCAGACACACAGCGGCTGAGGACTCGCCGTTTTTGCTCTGGGATCGCTTCCTCCCTTTTCCCTTTAAAGTGGGAGACCTACCTCTGCTGGCTCCTTTCTTTGGGCTCGGCTTATCTGTTGCTGGTGCAGCAGACCGAGTCTCATGCGAAAACGCACAGTTGTCTCCACGAGTGCATTTCCCCTGACCGCCTTTGAAAAACCTGCAGGGGATCTTCTTCAGCTCCGCTCTCTTTCTCGATGCCGACCGATCCCTGTCTCTCGCTTGGCTGTCAGAGCGCCCCCGACCTTTTCCTTTCGGATTTTGGCTCGGGGGTCTTGGGTCTTTCTCATGCTTGTAAATGCAATTATCCCGAGTGCACTTGCCTTTCTGAAAATCATAGCAATACCTGACCGCTGAAGGATCTCTTGCACGCCCAGGATTTGCATTGGGAGCTGGAGCACCGACCTTCTGATTGTGAGCTCGAGCAACACGATCACGATTTGACTGCAATCGCTCCCGAGTCAAAACATCACGAACGGCTTGAACAAGAAACTCGTAGCTCTTGTCATACGACCCATCTTTTGCACGCTCGTATGTATCGAGGTCATACTTGATCTTGTGACATCCACGAATCTGTCGCAAGAAAATGTCCTTCAAGACGTGCTGCTCCGGAACGATCTTCATGCCAGCAATGACGGAATCCCAATTCTGAATAAAGGTCATCAAATCATTGCCATGAAGCACCACCTTCAACAAATCTTCAGTGGAATACAACGCTCCGGCCTCCTCATTTGTTCTGAAATACTGCTCAAACATGAGAAGAACTTGACGTCCACGGACAACTTTGTCCAAAGCAGCTTGTTGCTCCTTGTAGGTGAGGATCTGCCGACTAAGGTCGCCCCTAGCAATCCGCGACAAGGCCGCAAGAAGCTTTGTATCCAACGTTTCAAACTGCTCTGGATCTCCAAGCTCTAACATGAGATTCTTCTTGTCCTCCCGGTTGACGTACACCTTGTTAACCCAGGCGAATGCAGCATCAGGCCGATCTGAAGCGGCCCGAATCTCTTCGCGAGTAGCCGTTTTCCAGGCTCTATTCTCAGGAGTGGGAAACTCACTCAGCCTCAGCGAATCGGCTTCCTTTGCTTTTGGCCGATCATGCTGATTCCGGACGAAGCCGAGGAGGGCCGCACGGAACTCCGCCTCGGTGGTCTCGGGACCAGTCAACCGATCAATGTTCGGCTGATTTTGCTGACTTCGGCTGTTCTCTTGCTCCGAAGACCGTCTCGCATGATCTTTGATATCAAACTGCATTGCACCAGAAATAGGATCAGTCCAACTCTGCTGTGGAATAATCTGTGGCATAGTTCCAGAAGTTTGTGCATTCTGCGTTGGAAAAAGACGCGGATCATCAAAGATACTGCCCCTCTTATCCAAAAACGACTCCGAACTGACGTTCTGTACACTTGACGCAGGCTGAGGATCTCCGCGCACCATTTCACGCTGCGCCTTTTCGAGATCGTTCCTCAGACGCTCAACGGTGTCGTTCAGCCCGTTGATCGTGTCCTGCATGGCGTGGTTCTCCGCCAAAATACTGTCTCTCTGCTCACCGACCGCCTTCTCCGAGTTCTCCATCACAACAGTCTCAGCATGTAAGCTTTGTGCGAAAGCGCTATACTGTGCCGTTCTTTGCGACACAGCTTCGTTCACTTCGGCAGAAATTGCTCCCCGCATCTGGCCAATCTGGGCGCTGAAGAAAGCGCGGGACTCTGCGAACTGCTCGTGCAGCTCAAGGGTCCGGCGGTTGTTCTCCTCGTCCAGGCGATGCACAGTTTCCGCCAAATGAGCGCTATATTCCGCCCTTGCAGCATCCATAGCAACGCGATGTAACGTGTTGGCCTCTTCCCTAACAGCGTCACCCGTGTCGTTATGCACATGCATGATGTTCTGGGTGGCTTGATAGTTTGTCGCGAATCCGAATACGTTTCGAGGATCGCGAGGGTCGACAGGACCATTGGGTGCAACTGCACCTTCACTACCGTCACCAACATCTCCAGATATATTGTAAATGGCAGGCATATCTCCGGATGCCATGGCGATCTTTGTACAAGCCTTTACGGCTGATAACCTGTGCTATCAAGCCTAGGCCACCTAAGGTAATACCTAGGCAAGCAGCAAACCGTTGACTACTTTTCACACTGCTGTCAGTGCTCTTGAAGTCTGTAGCGGCGGAGCATGTACAAGGTACACTCATGCACAGGGTTGGAACCTGAATCCACACTTTCAGGCTCCATGCTTTGACCAGGGTAAAGTCTCATCGATTTCACATCCTTCAGGGATTACTCGGGGACAAGAGCCCGACGCCGGCAGTTGCAACCGTTCCCCCTCTGTGCCAGCGCGGACAACCGGCCATCAACCAACCAAACAAACAACCAACCAACCAACCAACCAACCAACCAACCAATCAAGCGCAAGCAAGCAGACATAAGCAGACAATCAAACAAGCACCCCAAGCCCTTGCTAAGCTGCGCGCCACTCCCAGTGACATCCTCGAAATTACGCTTTGTAAGTCAAAGGGAAGCCACACTCAAAAGCCCAACAGCAATCCTGAGACTTCAACAAATTCACATTACTGAAGCCCAGTTTTGACCCCCATCAGTCCGGGGTTCGCTGGGAGAAGGTCGATCTTTTAGGGAACCTTCACTCTTGGGGGGAGCCGGGTAAAGGGGGGGGGCAAGACACCTCCCAATGATGCACCGGGTCAAATTACCCTCCTAAGAAGGGATTCCTCTAAACATGGATCGGTTTTGGGGGGGTAGAGTCCGGGGTCCACAAACGGGGACCCCGCCTGCTCCAGGTCTTGCTGGAGCCATGACATCAGGAGGTTGGGCATGTCCTTGACGTAGGGCCTCCCATGACTGGGGGGCTCGCGGAAGAGAGGGGCGTCAAATAAATGGCGTCAAGCATTGTGCTCCCTCGTGTTCCTCCATCATATTAAAAGCAATCTGAACTCCTGCAGTTCAAGAAAGGCTGTGGGAAGATGAGGTCTGCCAAACATCGGACATGATTCGCATTTGGTTTCCCTAGGCTCGAAATCATGTGGCACGTTGCACGCAGCCACCCTCTCTCTCACAAGATGCTCCCAAAGTGCAACTCCAAAGCTCCCTCGCCCTCTGCGTGGCACCCTTTGGTCATTTTTGCTGATCATCTTTGAGGGCTCGGCCCGCCTCCAAAACTTGAAGAAAGGAAATCTCAGCGTGGAAACGAGCTGCCTTTGCCCCGCAACCAAACAGGATGCGCTTGATTCTGGTCCATGCTCAGTAACGGGATCCCTGAAAGCAAGGAAGCCCAAAATCACATTGCACATGCAAACCGTGAAACAGCTGCAATAAAGGTGGCTCTCAATTTGGCCCAAAAGAATCCTGTAGGAGCCCTGCAATAGGGGAATCCCACGAACCACCGGGACTGAATCGCCGGAAATCCGAAGGCTTCCGGGCCCGAGCATCGCCGCCATGCGGGCATAGGGGGCCAAGAGGTGGAGCCTTGAACGAGAACGGCTGGCTGCAGGTTGACCCCATGGTATAGGCTTGGCACAAACACACGCCTGTTTTCTTTGTAGAAGCCTATTTTTAAACATGAACAGAACCAGAAAAAGCAAACTAAAAACATGGCAACAACAGTGAGGTTTAAGGGGAAAGCCACTCAGTTGCCCGGGATGGGACCAGGCAAATCCTGGTTGGGACCAAACGGCAAAATATGGACCAAGCAAAATTTTATCAGGGCATGCAACAAGCCAGCCAGGTGTGAACCTGCAGAGCCTAAACCATTTTTCGGGCAAACTCGACGATTCCGCGGGAAAAAAAGGAAAGGATCAACCCTAAGAAAGGAACCTTGGGGTCACGTCACACACCCGCGCGGGCAACTCAGGTATGTTCAACTGGCTGCGGGAAAAATAGGCACTGGAAAGCAGTCTGCCTGAGCGCCTCGCTGCTTGGCCTTGTGAGCCTCAGCAGAAGGAAGCCACCCAGTGCTCAGGGCAGGGCGCACTTCCACCTTTGTCGGTGGCTTAGCTGCCATGGCCAACTTTCAACTCTAGCCACATGAAGACGCCCATCTTCAATTGGCAACACCTTTAGGTAGCAACAACTTGATGGCCACATGTTGGGAGTCCAGGTGCTACTCCTTCCGTGCCCAACTCATGTTTGGAGAACTTTGGGGAGGGCTTGATGCATGGACACCCTTGGATGCGGTTGGATCCCAAAAGTTTGGTCATGAAGCATGGAGGGCAATTAAACAATGGGGAATGTCCAGCACGCAGGAAGGCTATCCGGTTGGGCCCGGCAAGAGAGCCGTTGAAACGAGGCTGACAGAAGTGTCCAAAAATCGCAACACAATCAAGCAAGGGTGGTTGCCTCTTTCCTCTTGGCATCGAAGTTTGGGTGTGCTGACAAAAACCCGAAACAACAAGCCAGCTGGAGGCACGTCTCGTAACCAGGGAGGTGCACAAAAGGAACGTTCGGAACGTTCTGTGAACATGTCCCAGCCCAATTCTCCAAACCCAAACCGCTTGCGGGCCCCCCATGTTTGGGCTGGTGGATCCAAAAGGAACGCCTCCTCACAAAAAGCAAAAGGAGAACGCAGAACTGAAAATCGGTGCAACGTGTTCTTTTTGTTTTTCCCCCGGGTGCTTTCTTGACCCTCACGCCGCCGAGCCCGAGCCCCCGGCTCCAAACATGTGGGCCTCGGAAGGCTCACAATGCGTCCGTCGGTTTGTCTCTGAGTTTCATCCACTTTTAAACTTTTACAGCCAGAAAATACACCCACATGTTTGTGGCATATACTCGATGCACCACTGAACGTAGTAGCTTCTGAGTAGTGGAAACCATCTTGGAGTCTCACTCTGTGTCGTTGGCTTCGGGGTTGGTTTCCGATCCGGCTAGTTCGCAAATAGCATTCACTCAGCACGCTGAGCTCGTCTTTCCTGCCAGGAAACCTCGTGATAGACATAATGATATTGCTTTGGAACATCAGATTTTAAGAAAACACTAGACTGACTTCGTTCTAAACGTGACTGCGCCGGATGGTTGCCGCTGCACACGGCATTCGCATCATTTGGCCAAGTTAGAGCTGCCCATATGCCAACAAAGATTTAAGTTTTTGGCTGGCAAGATGAAGACACCAACCGGCAAAAAGCGGAAAGCTTAGCAACATGTAAGGTACTTGCACAAATACTGGTCGGAATGTTTAATTGGTCTCGAAGAAAGGCAGGGTTGGGCAAATCCGTGTTTAAATCTGTCGAGCCAATAATGCTTAAGCAGCCACCCTGCCGCTTCCCTTTAAAGCGGACCAGGGGATGCCCTAAGAATTGCAAGACGCCCAACCATGTTGAACCACAGAACCATATGGTAAACTGAAGTAAAGCCTACGCTAAATTCGTGATTTACCCGCCACCGTACCAGCACCCACCTTACTTGCGAGCGCCGCTACCAGGAGCTGGGCTGCGAGTTTGTGGCGATTGCCCTTGGTGTTGAAGTCGTGGAAGAACCTGGGCACGCCGCACGCCGCACAACTTTTGGGATACACCGCACAGTTGTAAGAACTCTGGTCCTCAACTTGGCCCACAAAAACGGGGTACACCGAAATCTTTGAAGATTCTGCTCATGCTCGGCCCATCCTTTTCACAACTTTGGACACCCCCATTTCGCCGGGCCCGTTGAACTGGCCTTAGCTCCCTCTTTAAAGGCCACTTTGCATACTCCCAGCTCCTTGGCCCCCTTCCAACTAACAACTCGTTGATCGAGGAAACCCCCCCCAAGAAAAGGATGTAGAATTTAGAGGATGCCATTAAGCTATCGGAGTAGTGGTGCTTGGTGCACATTGCTTTGCGAAAGACCAGGGATACAGAGATGGATGCAACCCCCTGTGCCGGCGGCTTTGTTGTCTTGATCCGAGCACTATGAAGAGCCCGTTCCGACTCTGAATGGTTTTAGGTGTCAAAGGAAAGTAGCTCATGCGTCATAGGTCCATTGGCTGAAACATATGCCTCTGGCATGTATTCAACTACATGTGCATTCATTCATTCTATGAATGTGCAGCTGGTTGCCCAAATCCGGGCCCACGTCCGGGGTGAGGCATCTTTGGGGTGGGTCCCACCCCAAAACCATCTTACATCGACCCTAAACCCATCCTAGATTCACGCCAAAGCCACCCAAAGTCCACCCTAAACCGACCCTAAGCCAAACAACGCTAAGCCAGCACGCAGTAAACCCACCCCGAACAAAGTCTAAACAAAACAGCCCCGGCGATGCCCGACAAGTTTGTTTTTGATGCCTGGCAAGTTGTTGTTTGATGCCGGAGTGTCCAGGCTGTTCTCTGCGTTTTGCAGCACAATCGTGTTCCAAGAGTCATTGTTTTACGCTTGATAAGCGCTTCCTGATTTTTAGAAATAAGTCTTAGCGCCGGGCAGTCCTTGTTGCCTTCTTGTCTTCTTGTCTTCTTGCCTTCTTGCCTTCCTTCCTTCCTTCCTTCCTTCCTTCCTTCCTTCCTTCCTTCCTTCCTTCCTTCCTTCCTTCCTTCCTTCCTTCCTTCCTTCCTTCCTTCCTGTTGCCGTTGGAAAAGCAATAAACTTTTTTGTGATGCCTGATAAGTTTGTTCGATATCTAGTAAGTGCTTGGATAATTCATCCTTAAACAGGTAATTTATTGATACCTATCCCCGACACCCCGGGCACACGAAACATAATATTGTCTGATACTATTTCACATCTCGCCAAGCCTAAACGTAAAATACTCTTGGAGGAAAGCCCTGAAATAGTGCAAGAAGGGAACATGCCCATCCCTCCGTCCTCGCTGGTGTTGGGCTTATTGCCGCAACACAGTGGATTCAAGCTACATCGCTACGCGGCGAATCGCCGGAGCTTAGATGAAGCAGGTGCACAAGAGTGTACAGGGATTCCCGCGAAAGCGGTGACCGAGCGCAAAAAAGGGGAACAGGGGGGACCCGGAAGGCAACCCCCAAAAACCAAAACCCCGAGCCGAAAAAACCATCAACGCCCACCGCCCCGGAAAAAGGCACGCACCAGGGCCTCTCGAGGCGGCGGTGCCGCGGTCTGACACCATTCAGCGTCGCAAAAATCTGGCCTAAGGATGGGAACCTCAGGTTTGGCTGGTGCAAAGTGTCCTGAAAGGGTGACTTGCCTGGCCGGCAGGCCTTTAGCAGTCCAAAGTAGCTGCTTTGCGTGCAGCTCACAAGCGAGTGTCAAGGCTTTGTCAAAGCAGGATTTTTCAAGATGGTAAGGAACAATGGCCCATTTGATCTCGTCATCAAGTGGATGGACCGGGCGAACCTTTTTAAAGAAAGATCTCAACCCTGGGACTATTTCGCGGCCAAGAGTTTCACTAAGAGTACGCAAAACTATGAGGAGCGTGCAGGCCTGTCGGCGGATGCTCTGGTCTGAGCGTGTGCGCCAATGCCAAGTAGTACGATCCCATCGGCATCGTGCAACCGGTCTGGAGGTAGAAAAGCAAGCAAAGTAGAACAAGGGGCGTACCACTTCCATGCTGCGCCTGCTGATCATGCCATTGCAAGTGTGCAATAAAGACGCAAAAGTGCCACAAGAAGTCTGCAGGGAAGATAGTTCGGAAAGCTGGGATGTTCCCACAATTAACAAAACGTAGCTGCCCAATCGTGGCAGGTGGTCCTTGCTGTGGCATTGCTTCACGCCGGGAAGGTGCAACTTTTTGGGCAAAGATTTTTGCAACCTGGATGTGAAGGGCGGCAAGCTGATGCCAATCCTTCAGTGCTCGTTGGTCTGTTTTTATGCCTTGGACAGCTAAATCACGGGTGTGACTATCCCACAAGTCGTACGCTTCATTCGCTTCGGCATCTGCTAAAGCGTTGCCCCGGATCCGGAAAGCATCGGCTCCAGAAATGGCGGTGTGTATGGACCGGTGAGCTTTTACCCATTGAACATGCCCATCCCTGGTTTATGGCCCCATAGGGGACCAGCGTATCTCAAGGCTCGGAGGCCAACAAAAGCTAGGGGCTGCACTCCACCACAATCTCATCCACCTGACTTCCGAATTCGGGCTGCGCTTTCTGAGGGCGATGTCAACACCATGGCTTCCCTTACGACAAACCCCCCAAAGGGTTCTGCGTGTGTCTGTTGTTGAAGGTAACCAGGTAGCACCTGTAAGTTTCCCAAAGCCCTTCAACAGAGAACCACCCATGTCAGGTTTACCGCGCACATGTAGAAATGGCCGAACTCCCAGAAGGGGCGGACGGCCCCATGGCACTGATAAGCCAACCTGGGCGAACAAACTGCAAGTCCGCAAATCCAGAAAGAAGGGAACGGGCGCTTGCACAATCTGTTGAGTGGCCATGGGGTCAATCCTGGATATCGGCCATCTCCAAAGGTTGGCCTATGGGACATGTGATTTTTTAAACATCAAACAACCAATCAGCTTGTGTTGCAAAGCTGAAGCGAACCGTTTGGACATGCACTGTCTGCTTCTGTCAAAATCAAAGGCGGAATGTACCAACCCGTGTATCGTACGAGTGTTTCTTAAAATGTTAGTGGGTTGGCATTTAGTGGGAAACCATGAGAAACCCAAACTATTTTTGGGGCAAGCGCTGGTATAAGCCTCTAGTGTGTGGGCCGAGCGGCTTGGTTCTCTGAAAATAGTTGGAGCTAGAATCAAACCAGCCAAGTAGCAACTAAAAAATATGGCGCCAGGAACAAGCGCCAAGGAGCAACACAGGGACACCTCAGTTTCTGCGGATTTTGGTTGGCACCCGAGAGGGAAACGCAGTGAACATATTGATTTTGAGCAGCCCGGGCCGCCCCAAAGGTTCGGTCCCGGCCTGTTTGGCGGTTTCCGCCTTGGACACGCGCATGAGGTAAAGATCGAAGTCCTTGGCTGCCGAGACGGGAAAGACCGAAAAGCCCAATGGAATAAATGGGCCTGTATCTTCATTTGGGACCCTTTCGTTGACATAGGTGGGGATTTATGTCCTCCAGCCACTATAGGGGTTCCTGACTAGCAGTCGCCGGAAAACTCGCCACAAAAATTGTCTTTTGGATGGGTTGCCTTTCGGCAGGTCACCTACCCAGCCTATTCATGTGCCACATGGGCTGGGCGACGGGTGCGTCTTTCTCCAGGGTACCCTTTTTGGATTTCAGAAACACCCATTTTCAGGGAAACCGCTGGAAAACCCATTTTGATTCTCTTTTTTTTCTTCGGGGGGGGGTCGGGGTCCCTGAAAAAAAGAGACACCCATGTCAGCCCCGGACAAACGAAAATTCACATACTTCACCTAGCTGAATATTCCATGCGTAAATTCGTGCATTCACGCATCTGTAACATCAATGGAAGAAGCCCTTCCGATGACAAAGTAAAGTGAACAAGCTCATGCCGGAAGCCAAAGTATGGCACTCGCAACAGGCAACCGGCGCCCGTTCCCGCCGTGCATTGGCACTTGCTGCCCTCTAATCAAGCCTGCGCCAGCTTCTCTGCTGCCTTGTTTTGGGCCATCCGCATTTTAAAAAAGGCTTTCTGTCTCGCATCTCTCGGGGCAAAGGGTCCAGCCGGCCACCGCGCTATACGGTGGCATGTAAGCCTTTATACTAGCTATCTGGATCTGCCCTTGATACTTCACAGGACGGACCACAACCAAACACACACAACCCAACCCAACGCACCCATCAAGCCGAACCAAAGAAAACCAAGCCCACACACACACACACCAATCCCAACCGCCATCTCCAGTCAGTTTTCCCAGCCCCCTAGTTTTTGGTTGGTCCGTGGCTGATACGTTGGAGATGGTCCTGGGGAAGGTTTACCAGAAAACCAAGATTCCGAAGCCGCAGAGAGGTCTTTGGGCTTCTCCTTGTCCTCACTCGGTCTCTCTGCTTTGGCCTCCTGGCATGGCTCCCGAGTTCCTTTCTGTCTTGCGCTTTAGCCTTCTCAAAGGGAAAGCCGAACAACAACAAATGGATTCCAAGGGACGCCCTCCAGGGCGATGGGATATTTTTGAAGTGGCCCCCGTCTGTGGCTACATCTGCAAAAGGAATCCTAAACTTTCTAGGTACATTGAGTCCTTTCCAACAGTTTGTTGCCAAACACTGTCCAAACATTTGGCTTCCCGCTCGAACAGTCAGTGTTGAAGCTCGGAGATTGGAGTCAGCTACTTGGTCAGAAATCGGCCCCCAGCAAATAGTCTTCTCGCCGCACACGGGCAAGAAGGCCAACTGAGTGTGGCAATGAGCAAAGCTTCCACAGCACATTTTGGGGAACAAGGGAGAGGCGCCCCACCGAAAAGGAGAGTTATGTCAAGGCCGCCCGTGCTTCCCCATGCTTTTTGAGGGTACCCCCTTTTGCCTGGCTACACAGGGGTCCAAGAAGAAAACCAACCCCTTTCTTCTTCTTCTTCTTTTGGGGGGCATAATGCATACCAATCCATGCCAGCCACGCCTTCTCCGCCTCTGCGTCCACCGGACCTTTGCCAGAGGTCAAGAGCACTGCCGGGATGATGTCCTGACCGGGGAAAACGAACCTTCGAACAGCCATCACATGGGTTCGTTTGTCTTCTTAAGGGTGCCCATGTTGGTTTGTGTGCTTTAAAAGGGTGCCAAAGGAAAACGACAACCTGTTAAGTCCTATGAACCCATCCCTGGAGAAGCCTGGGCCAAGGACAAGCTCTTAAGGCGTTTAGGGTCTAGTAAAAAGTCAAACTTTTGTATTGGTGCAGCAGGAACAGCAAGGCCTGCAGAAAGAGCTTCAAGCTCCTTATTTTGAGTGTTTGATCCCATTTGAAGCAGTGGTCCGGTGCTGTAACGGTGCCGTCCAGCACTCCCTTCTCGTATCTTATCCTTTTGTGGGTTTGTGGGCCACTGCACGCTCTCCCAAAAAGTTAAAGGTCGACAGGACCCCAACATGAGTGGTTCCTCAAACAAGTAGCATTCGAACAGCGCGTCCTCATTAGCTGGTTCCTTGCTCCGGGCGAACACGGAAATGAAGGAGTTCTGCGCGTTCATGACATTTGCAACAAGGACCGCACAAGTTCTACGCGTGACAAGTCTTTCGAGTGGGGAAAGGGCGCCTCGAAAGGAGCGGAGATTGGAGCAAAGAGCGGAGCGAAGGGTCGGAGAGAAAAAGAAAGGCGACTGCGCGGAGCGGAGAGCAGAGCACATGGAGACGATTGAAAAGACAAAATCAGGTTGATTTTAATAATCTGGTAAACTCAATGCCGGCAGTTTTCCTGTAATGCCAAAATAGCGGGGACTCTGGCCTAACAACACCTCCCATAATACATTCAAGTTCTAGACACTTTTGCCAAATGTTCGGTCCACCTTGACTGCCTCTCCCGAAAATATGATACAAGCAAAAACTATATTTAAATGATATTGATCATACAATGTACATATGTTATATATATATAGATATATACAATATATTTCTTTATGTTGACACTTTAGACATATATTTATGCATGTTACACATGCATATACGCGTATATATCGGTATACCTGGGATTCTCAACAAGGTGGATCCCCTTTTGCCTGGTTTTAAGGGCCAGCCAAAAGACCACGCACCATTTTCGGGTCTCCCATTGTCAGAAACACCCATGTAGAAAGCGCAGCCATCCAGTTTCTCGAGCATGCAGTATCAGGAGCTGGCCTTTCCCAGGCGTTGTGCACAGTCAGGTCAGCCAGGATGGCTTCAAGCCCAGCAATCAGATGCCAGGACACCCGCTTGAATCGGCATCAGGAGCGAATTGCAAAAAAGGAGCGGTTTGAAAGCACAAGGATACGCAGCCACTTTTTAGTGACTTTGAGGCATGTTCTTGGCACCTTGGGTCCTAGCGATGTACAAGCGCTGCCGCGCTCTCCCAAAAGCGAAAAGAACAAAGAAGCCACCGTTTCAAGCGATGTCCTGGCGCGTGTTGTGAAACATGTCGCAGCTCGCCACTCCTTTAGAGGGATCGCTGGGTAGGACCATACAAGTCCTTGTCTGTGTCTATCTCGATGCGGTTCTCAGGCTCCGAGTTGGCAGGCGGATCATCGACAGAGACCGTCTTTTGATCATCGACGGTGTCCGTCTTTTCTCGCAGCAAAAATGTCCAATCAAAGGGCAAGCCAATTGCCTTCATCAATTCATATGCATCCACGTGTCGTAGAACCAAAGCATTCAGGTAGGAGTCGTTGCCCCGGGTAGCCTCCATTGTTGCCACACCTGGCACTGGGTGGCACTTCAATACGTTCCCACCAGAACATGCCCTTAAAACAAGTAACAGTGAGAAAGATTTCATCACGTTCCAGCATTTCAATGTTCCAAGATAAAAAAAAAAGGACCATCATGTTCCAATCTCAAAACTCCCAGTCACACGCACACTGTTCCAAAATCCGGCCTATTCGTTGATATAGGGCATCGTTCGGGTCGAACAACACGCTGCAGCAGGTACGGCGGAATCTGACTTGACGCAGCCTTGCAAGATCCCAAGAAGAAAATTCTGTTAAGTTGGCCGGTGAAAGGAGTTGCTTCGACATCATGAGTAAAACGAGAAGGGGCAGGATCTCCTTCTGTATGATTGCCCAAATGAGCTGGAAGTTCATGTTGGACTGAACGAGGATCAAGATGGTACCAAGGATGAAGACGATGAACAAGCTGAAGAGATAGGTGCGGATAACAACCCTGTAAAGACATCTCTTCTCCAGCTCAAGGGTGAACACCAAGTATGCACCACTCTGTATAGAGGAAAACTTGTACTTGCAGGCCTCCACAATGAACATAACCAGGCAAGCAGAGTAGACAATCAAGAAAGCCGTAAGCAGAAAAACATAGAACCAAGAACCATAGTGAACACCAGTCACAACCTGTAGTGACATGCAGGCGCTGGTGGCATTGAATGTAGCTGTAAGGCTGGTAATCGCGCTCTGCAGCAGGGCATTGTTCTGATCAAAGGTATCTTGTTGTGTGCAGCCCGGCATGCAGGTGCACGGGACCTCGCTATTGTAGGTCATTTGCATCATCGCCGCATAGATCGACAAGGTGGTGACGCCAACGGCGATCAGCGGCTTGAGCTCCACGAGGGCAAAATGCAGAAAGGCTGCTCCCACCATGGCTCGATACGAAGCAATTGGTCGCTTCGGCTCTCTGTCTGTAAGGGCACATCAGGCAAACATGTATGTACCACCGACAAGTTGAAGTGGCTGGGTGTGAGTCCAAACTCGTTGAATGTTGCACGATGTTGCACGATGTTGCACGTCCCTTCAAGACAAAAATGCTGCAGGGGCCTCGACGTTGCGCACAAATCATGCGGACAAACATAACGCAGTTTCCGGCTTAATTGGCTGGGTATCTAAAATTCGCAAGAAAAGGCAACTGTCCCAAATGAACCAATCCTTCTTTGAGGGCCACCTATTTTTTTGGTTGCCGCAAATGGAAACCAAAATGGACACCACACAATTTAGTACAAGGGGTTCCCTACCTTGATACAACCCCAAACGTTTCCACGAAAGGGCGGTTGCCACAAATGTGTCTATCCAAATTGTGGCAAACTTCCCCGCTCCCTTTTCCATGGCCGTCCATCTGGAAGCTCAGGCATGGGCTTTCGAGTTAAGAAACCCCGGCCGTGGGATTCCAGCGAAACCCTGTCCTTCAAGTCCACCAGGTCTTCATAAAACTTCTGCTGCTCCGAGTCCTCGCGGAGCTCGCAGAGGGCAGAGCGGCGATTCACGTTAGGGGACCCCGCGAAAGTCCCAGACCCAGCCAGCGGCACCTGGGATACCCAGTGGACTTTTTTTTTGGTTCTCTCGGGGGCATTGGTGTTTTGCAAGCGGCCGATTCCCTCTTCTCAACACTGACCCAGCCAGGGGCGAAAGAAGCACCAGGCTGAAAGTAGGTAGCACCAGGGTAGGGGAGCACTAAACCAAGACAAATGGGGCTCGTGCCAGTCAGTTTCACCCAAATCGAGTTTTGGAAAACCATTTTCCCAAGGTGGGTATTCGGAGTTCGGGTGACTTGAGGAGATTCATGTGCACCCCTTGCCATTCTCAAACATACAATAGTTGAAGGCTGTTCATGTTAAAAATATCGTTGCTCGGCTCAGTGCTTGCATTGGGGTGCGCCTAGGGAAAACCACTCAGTTGTCCAACAGGCCAGCGACGAACGGCTACCTCCCTGAAGACTTGCGTTGGAATTGGAACCACCAACTTCCAATGCGTAGGGGAAACTCCTTTGGGGAAACGGCCAACCAATTTGAGGGATCCCATGTCCCATGGAGTTGATGTGGGCAGACCTGTCAGTCATGCGAGGCGGATCCCTTCCGGATGACCAAGCTCAACTTGCCCTCCATTTTGGTCTTCCCTACCCGTTTCCGTGTACATCCATGCAATCAACGAGCAAAAAAACAAAACCTTAATGGATCGTCGTGCCTTTGTGCTTCTCCTTTGGAAATGGAAGTTGTTGAACTTGGAAAATGTTGGCAGGGCCTGGGACATTAACTGTTGACGCACGAAACAAGACACAACCACCAACGAAGCTGCCATTGGTTCCCCCCCCCAGTCCAAATCATTACCCATTCGCACTGAGTCTGTTGGAGACAAGCTCGCTTTCCATCTAAACCTATGCTTTGAATGAGGTGAAAGGTTGGGGTAATCCTATGTTGCTCCTCGGTTGGTTTCCCCGATTTCGCGTCCTCGAATATCAGCACCTCCTCTTCTTCCACCACCTCTTCCTCGAGTCGAACGGATCAACCCACGCAAGGTATGCCAACGATTGCTACAGGAAAAGCCAAGTCAGGGCTCTGAAGGCTCGCTGAAGGGAATTCCCTTTCAAAAAAAGGGTTCAAAAGGAGCACAGGAAAGGTTTCCGGCGCCCACGCGCTGGCCGGATACGGCCGAGGAAAGTCTTCCAAATTGCGGGCCCGTGGTTCGGACAGAGCTTTGGGATTGCAACTGAGCTATTCATGAATACTCGACATTTGCACAGTGACGCAGCCCTTGGTTCAGCACGCATGGCCGTAGCAAACTTGGCGCTGTAAGCCAAAGTAAGCAAGCAGGACAAAACATGATGGCACGTTTTGTGTCTGGCCCCCAGACGTTCAAGTCCTCTCCGACTGGGGGAGTCCACGGCACTGCTCAACCGGTCGTCTGACTTCGGTGAACCTGGCTTTTAAAGGATGGCTTCCCTCAATCACCCCCCCCCTCCCACAAAAATCCGGGGTCGGCTAAACAAGCTTGAGCCGTCTTTCAGTGAACCTCTCTCACCTTCCCCCACCTCCCCCCCACGGCTCCGGGCCTTGGCTTTCTCCCCCGCCCCAATGCGCGACCTGGGCGACTGGATCTCGAGTGAAGCGACGCCACGTGGATCCAACCCTCCAGACGTCGCAAGGGGCCCCCAACCCCCCCCCCCCCCCCCAACCGCCAAAGGCCGCTAAGTTTGAGGGAAATGAAGGAAACCGGGGCAAAAAACAAAAACATGTTATTTCAGCCTGGCAATGGCGCTTCGCGGCGCTTGTCACCTTTTCATGCTTTGCCCCTGTGTACAACCACTGGCTTACGGCTGACCAGCTGCCCCGGAACTGTCGAAGCCGCAAAACGCGCCTTCGGTTGGACCCCATAGCTGCTATTCCCTTTTGGGGGAGCAAACTTTGAGCCTTTGACTAGTTTATTTTTTGATTGGGTGTCGGGCTCTTTTCCAGGCAGTGTAAATGGGCACCAAAATGAGATCATCCCTATTTGACAAGCCACACCCAAGTTCCGCTGGCGTCTCATCGGCTTTGGGAAGACTCAGTGCCCCCGCTGTGTACCTCCAACTCCAACATCAGCACTGCCTAGAAACATCTGTATGTGTATATATATATATGTGATTCGGGCACGAGCCTGTGCCCAGGCAATGGGTAAGTTGGGGTAAACAAGCCACAAAAGAAAGGTTCCCCAAAAGCAAACCAATCCCCGGTCCCAAAGATCAGGGTTTCCCACACACCAGAGAACAACAACCAAAGGAAAACAAACCAAACAAGAAAAGGGTTAACCCGCAACCTTGGTCGACAACAGGCCGCACGACTGGTCCCTACCAACCTGGCGGCGGCCCGAGGTCTCTTTCTCCCCCGAGATGCCGTCGGTCGACGCAGGGGTTCGGCGACGCCCATTCGAGGCGCGACGGAACCCAAAACTTGAGCCAAAACACCACAGGTCGGTCACTAACGCGACGTCCCTGATGATGATATGAACCATGGCTAATCACACCCCCCTCACGAGGAGCCCGTCATATGACGGGTGGAGCGTGCCATTTACTGATAGGATTTAACTGCTCGCATGCGTCCGCAAACAGCTGGACACTACCGCCGTCAGCGGTGGAGCAAACCCACAAAGGCAGTTGCGCGACATCCCGGGCATTAAATTCCCGCCACCACCCCGAATTAATCGGGGTAACGCTGTCCAACAAACCTTGTGGAAAAGTCCACATGACGACATTAGGTCACAACTGTTTGCATCAACAATGCAAGAAGTTTAATTCTTATCAGAAGCCATGAAATAAAAGATAACGTATGTCCATTAGTACCCTCGCCTAACGGCAAGAGGTACCCCTGACCATGCGTACCTGAAAAATGCTTGAATTCCGCAAACCCGGGAGTAACCCCCCATCAGTTTGCTTTCCCTCTCACTCATACTGCTTCCGGATGAGCACGTCCAGCAGCTCAGCAGCGGTACGGGAGAGACATGACCTCCGCGCCTCAGCGGTCCGGGAGGAACATCACCACCTCCACACCGCGCCGACCATTGGAGAATGGACGCAAGCCTATCGGCCGCAATCCTCGTGACTCAGCCTACCGGCTATCGTCACGTCTCCTCCGGTCACGTCCGCCCCGCGCACGGTCCCTATCACGATCCCTTTCGGATCTCCTGCGATCATCTCGCCTTCGATCTCGCTCCCGATCGAGTGAATCATCATCACGACGATCACGAGCATCGTCCCTCCTCCTGTCGCGATCATCCTCGCGCCGCGGACGGTATCTGCGCCTCCTCGACTCTCTGGAATCCCTGGTGTCCACGGTCCTAACGGACCTCCGAGAAGGAGTACGGGAAACATCCGATTCCCTATGCCTCCTCCCAGATCGAGAGTTCGTCACGATCTGGTTGAGAGCCTCCAGTGCCAACGCGTCCTCACCATTCCTGATGAAATCCCTGACCTGCTTGTTCAGCACCCTGTTGGTGGAGATCGACAAGAAAGCGTCCACCACCGAACTCTCAGGCAGCACCAGGAAGTGACCCTCCACCGGGCTCGCCGCAGCCCGCTCAGCAGACTGCAGCCGGATCTCCCCGCCTTCAGGCTTCTTTGCCATCGCCTTGGAGGCCGTCAAAGGCGCTACCGCATCCTTTGCCGAAGATCTGCCAAGCGCGGAGTGAAGATCATCCCCGCTAGCTTCTCTCGCTGCCGCACCTGGTCTGCTGTCGACGTCGCCAGGCCTCGTGGACGCCTCCCGCTTTGTCGACTCCTTCGCAGCCTCGTCGGGATCCCAACGGGATTTCCTTTCTCTCTTCTGTCCTTCGGCCGACCCGCGGCTACCGCCGCGAGCGTCACCTCCTCCTGTCTTCTCCTTCTTGACCTCAACCTTCGGTTCGGCCTGCTTCGTCTCCTTAGCCACAGCTTTTGGAGCCGGGGCACCCTTCGCCTCAGAAGCTGAAGCGGCCTTCCCTCTCGGCTCGGCCTTAGGAATCGGGGTCATTTTAGCCTTGGCACTCGGCCTGGCTCCTTCAACCACCATCTCGGCCCAAGACTTCTTCGGCTGAGCTGCTGCTGTGTCAACCTCCATCGGAGCAGGTCCAGCATCGTCCTTCGCCTTTGGGACAGATGGGCTACCGCCCTTACCAGATCCTTTACCTGGTACATCACCTGATTTCGGTGGTGGGCCGGAAGGACTACCGCCCTTACCGCCCTTTTCCCCTTTCTTCCCTTTTCCTTTTCCGCCCTTGGGGACCGGCTCCTGCTTGGGACCAGGACCCGGCGCAGCATGATGCACCGATTGGAGTCCCTCGATGTCCACGTTCAAAGGTTCGGGTTGACGACCGTCAAGAACCGTCCTCACCCTTTCGTCACTAACGTAGACGAACGGGTCACGGAAGGGTGCGGGAGGCTCCGACTGTCCGGCGCTGATCGCCTTCTGCACCTTGGCTATCGCCTCCTTCAACCTCTTCTTCTCATCGTACCCCGTCTCCGATACCATGTACTTCCTGAGCTGCGAAATCAACGCATGACTCTCCAGGATGTCCACGTCCTTTCGATGGGTCGGGTACAATGGGGTCAGATGACCAGCCGCAGAACCAATCACGTATGCCATCGGAATATAGAATGACAAGTACGTGTCATGACGAGCGAACTTCCTAACGGAAGTCGTCATACGCCTACCCCACTGAGCAGCGTGTCTTGGGTTGGCCCGGAAGTACTCCGTGACCGACTCAAATCTATCGACTTGGTTGGTCTTGATCAGGTGCTTCGCCACCCACTTCTCCACAAACGCATCCGAGGCCGAAATCCCGGACACATAGGAGAATTGGAAGAGCACCTTCGCCAGCTCATCCCACGCCGCATCGACACCTCCCTTGTCTTCACCAAGATAAGGGGGAAGTCTGATGCCGCTCTGCACCGTCATCCTTAGATCGGATGCCATCGAATAGGAAATCAAATTCCTCTTGATGACTCCGACCACTTCGGAGGGAATCCTCCTGGGCTTGAACTGCCCCATGGTCCTCACCCACTCCGGCACGATGTGGCACCTTTCGAAGTCCTTTTCCTCCGCGTTGGGGATAAAGTTCGGGTAAAAGACCGGGAGCGCGCACCCGGGACACAAGTGCATCCCATTCGGCATCAATTCTGCGCACCTCAAGCAGAACGTGGCAGTCACATTCAGCCTGATCTCTTCCCGTGATCGCCTGTGCTCTCCCCTAACGGGGGTGAAGTCACCGTAGTCCCATGCCCGATGGTACACTATCGTGTAATCATCGTACATATACGCCGCCTTCCAAGCCCCCATGTGGATCTCGTTCCTAACGGCAAGAGTCTTCCTTCTCGTCAAAAACACGGGTCCAACCAAGGACCAGTGCACCCGAAGATCCACCATTACCACCACGTACCTACCGGAGTAGTTCCGCAGCCTGTCCCTGACATACCACGAAGGCGATACCTCAGCATCCGGCGCCATGGCTCCCACAAGTGGGATCAGGCCCTCATCCTGCCTACCATCCCCAATGGTCTCGTACACATCGGGCCTCGTGATCAATATCTCGATCATGGCCTTTCCATTTCGCCTCACCCTTTGGAGCTGAACCGCCTTCCGAAAGTCCGAGAACTTCATGATGACGTATCCCACCATGGGGAGTTCATTCCAATGCATCTCATACATTAGAGATCCGCCAGGTGCATCTTCCTGAGTATACCTGTGCCTAACGGCACTGTAACTCAAGTCGCGTCCGATCCGCGTGTGCCTAACGGCAACCAACCTGGTGCTCTCCTTGAGGAGAACGCCATCCCCGTCGTACATGACCATGAGCATCGCCTCCACTTGCCCTATCGGGAAAGCTTTAAGCGTCGGAATGAAGAACTTCCAAGACATCTCAGCGTTCTCCATACCCGAAATCTCCTTCAGGAACCAGATGGCCTGGTCACTTTTCACCCAGTTTCCAGCCTCGCGTCCGGTCTCCTTCAGCACACGTTCCTCGAATAACTCCGAGACTCTCTTTGAATTGATGACCAAGCCGTCGAAATCGCACGAGAGCAGTCTCATCAACTCCTTCGCCGCCTCCCGTCCTGCAACAGTGCCCACGGTCTCCTCGTAGTTCGGGAGGTATTCACCCAACCTCGTCTTCGAGGGAACCACAATCTGGCAAGTGACGGCCTCATCAGGGATAACTCCCGTTTCCCTTAACTCTGGATTGATCTCTCGCCTATCGGCAAGATAATCCTCCTTCCCATCCAGTATCACAAGATTGTAGGTCATCTTGCTCGCCGCCCCACTAGGCCTGAACTTCCTGCTATCATCCAACTGGTCAGGAGCAAAGGGTCCACTAGGGGCGGCTGCACTCACCAGAGGCGCTCCTCGCCCAGAGCAGAGGTGCTTCTTGTGAAAGTTCACCATCTGATTCAGCTGCGATAGTGCGTAGGCACGATCCTCCAATGACGCACTCTTCATCCCAGCCTCAGTCAGAGGAGCCTCAGGCTTGTCATAACTCGCCTTTCCGCCCCATCTCGCCGCGACCAGCTCAGCAGACTTCGCAGGGTCGATCATATTTCCCGACCACTCAGGCATGTTGCTCAACCTCCTAGTCAACGCGTCTACCGACGCAGCCAAGTCTTCGTCCGTCACGGTGTAAGGGTCGACCTTCTCCCTGTCCTCTTGACCCACATCCGGAAGCCTATAATCCCCGCGGATGGCCTCCAGCGCGGCCCTCTCGGCTTCCTCAGCCTCCTTCTGCGTGGCCACTGCCCTCGGAATCAAGAGCGCTACCTCGGCCGGCAACGACTTCTCCATGTCTATCGGAGTGTTCTTGGGAAGGATCCTTCGATCATCTCCCTCCCCGCTGAAGGTCTTCCGGTAGCCCCTTTGAAGTTGGTAATCTCACTCGGGTCTGTCTTCCCAGCCTCAGTACCCCGAGGCGTGGGCTCCTTCGTCCCGGTGGAATCCTTCTTGGAGCCTTCCTGATCCACGTCCATGTCGTCCTTCTTCTTCTCCGTCACGGACAGCTTCCCAATGTCAGGAAGGGTCACATCATCATCCTTTCCTGACCCGGCGCCCCTATCGGGGGCCGGCTCGGTCCTTGGTTGCCCCGAAGAGCTCGCCCCAGGATCCACATCGCCCTCGTCGTCCACATGTGGTCGCTTTCCCCACACGATCTTCGTCTTCGGCTTCAGCGGGACGGCGACACCTCCAGCCATATGGTGTCCAGGCCAAGTGGCTCCTTCAGGGTCATCCTCGAACCATGATTTCCCGAACGGGAACCCATCCCTTCCGATGATCTCCTTCCTATCGGAAGTAGATCCCGAATGGGACAACGCAGATACATGAGACAGCATGATCTCAGCCGCCGATTGCGCCAGCGTATCGGACATCTGCTCCCTTGTCGGGATAGTCCGCAGCTCCGGAGCGAGGTGACCAGCAATCATGCTGAAAGGCGCAGTCCCCAACCGCTTGCCCAACACCGCCTCATTCAGCGCGTTGAAATACTTCTGCAGCTTCTCCAGCATTGCCGTCGCCGCCATCAGCTGGGGATGAAACATGGGCATCCGCCACGCGCGCCCAAGGGCGGAATCCACGTGCGATGCGATCGCAGTGATCGTCCCTACCAGCAAGTGCGACGATGCAATCTCCGGTACCCAAGTCGGGTCGTCCAAAGGAATGCATTGACCCGTCTGCGCGTTCAGCAAGGTAGCCCTCACCCCCGGCGCTCGAAGACAATCATACGCCCTGCGGTTCGGGTCACTAACGACACCACGAACCATGTAATCATCCCGATCGGGCATATCTGCCCAGTCCCCCGGAGGTGCTCGCCCATGATGGTACTTCGCCTGAATGTCCTGCCTCATCCCTAACGGGATATGGGCAGCCTCGGACGCCACCTTCTTCATGTTCCATTGCTGATCACCCCACGGCGTAGACTTCCGATCTCGAGGATTGATGTACTCCTGATCGATCCTCCCAGCAGCTCGGGAAGCATCCAACGCCCCGTACATGTAATCGTTATGCACGGCCCTCTCCAATACCGCGTTCCACTCGCTATCGCGATTCGGGAACACAATGTGGCTAGTCTCGTTCGCCTTCCTCCACTCCTCCGCGGTAACCCGCTCTTGAGTGATTGCCTTGTTCCTGATCACGGCATAGATGAAGGGCTCACCAGCCTCCCTAGCCAGGATGTGCTGAACGATGAACCTCCTATTCGACCTGCTCTCCGCCGGTCTTGCCGATGTCCGCGACCCCCTCGTGGATTGATAGGAACTATGCTCACGGTGGTGCCGAACTTCCGCTGACTTCAGCTCGGGCGCCTCTCCCGGGTGCTCCGGGTACGGCGTGTTCGCATAATTGTGTATGCCCCCTCGAGACTCCTGGGTTGAAGCCGCCTTCGGGGTCGCTGCAGTATCCCGCAGGTCCCCGTCGTCGTCCGTGTACTTCGGAGCATAGGAGATAGGCACACCCGGGCCACCTGCACCCGACGCCTCCTCCTTCTTCTGACCACCAACAGGTTCTCGAGCCCTGCGTTCCTCCCTAACGGGCGACGCCGCTCGCTTTGCCGCAGGCGATTCCATCGGCGGCTCTGTCGTAGTCGTAGTGGCCTGAGGCACCTCAGCTGCCCTACCGGGAGTCTCTTCCTCACCTACAGCGGGAGCCTCGGCTTCCTTCTCCGGTTCCATCTCAACGTCTCCGGCGAACTCTAGCACCTCGGCCTCGGTCGGGTCCCCACCATCGTTGAAGGTATCCGTAGGAAGATCGACCCCTTCCCTATCGGGTAGGAGATCATCGACCTCGGCGGAGCCACCCGCGTTCTCCTCCTCAATCGTCGCTCTAGGCGTTCGAAGATTCGAGGACCATCGATTCCCAACTTCGGTCGCCGGGACCTGAGGTGAAGAAACTCTCGGACTCCGAGGTGGGTTCGGCGGGGATTTCGGTCTCACCGATGCCAGCATCTCCTTCGTGACTAACGCCTTAGGAGGTGCTTTCGGGGCAGCGATCTGACCCTCCGCTTGCTGACCTGCGTCAGATGATTGCCCACCAGGGGCAACGCCTACCGGCGGTCCTCCCAGAGCGGCACCTGTCATGTCGACATCCTCAGACTCAGACATCGATCCGCCATCACCCATCTTCGAAGAAGTACCCTCCTTCAGAAGCTTGAGGATGTTGTCCCTGATGTGCAACGTGACAGAACCAGGCCATGTAGTCCTGGTCAGGGAGAAAAAGTCCGGAACTGCCGCAAGGTAGGGCGGCACCACGGCCCATGCTCTCTGGACCGGCCGATTCCTGCCGTAGCTGTCAACTTCGCTCCCCCATGACACCGCGTCTGCTGAAACCACTGGGATCAGGTTCGCACGGAGATCGCCCATCTTATGCTGGATCTCCTTAGTCATGTGAACCCCTTGGTCACCCTCTCGATCTAACGATCGCCCCGGACCACAAACCATCACCTTGACCTTGTTGTTGAGTGCGACCAGCGACGCCACGTCCTTACTCCACACGGTCGCCGCGTCACTTCTGGCCTTCCATGCGTTCCTCTCCCACCTATACAGGTAGGAGCCACGGAGACCAAAGACATACAGGTCATGCTTGGCGGCATCCGCGTTGCCGTACTTCTGGACGCAGTCGTCCGTCCGCTTGTCCATCAGCTCGTACGCCTTGTCAATCATCATCCGAAGGGATGTCTCCTCGTTATCACGAGTGCTGGTCACGTAGTGCACCTCACAGTTCTTGAACGGCCGGTTATCTGGGGAACCCCTCAACCGGTCATTCTTTGTCCTGCACTTGAGGATGTCCTCCGCCAACGTTGCTGGGTCCATCCCTTTCTTGTTCTTCGTGGATGCAGTGTTGAACGTCTGATCCAGCAGATAGAACACAGTCGCATCCGGGGCCGCGGATTCCTCCTTGAACACCGGCGGACCGTACCCGGCCGCTAAAGCCGCAGCGATCCTCAGCGCAGCGCCTGTTCCACTAGCCGCTAAGCACCGAAGCAGGATTACCATCTTGTCTTGGTAGCGACTCATCTCGTGCAGAACAATCGATGGGTAGATGGGCAGCATCACATCCGCTAGCATGGCAGCCGCCCATGCGTCCCACTGCCTTTCCAGCTGCACAGCATCAACCGCCACACGGGAGTATCCTCCCCTCGGCAGCTCCACTGTTGGCGGGACGACTTTCCCACTCCTGATCAGGCGCATTACCTTCCTAGCTTGCTCAAAACACTCAAGCTCCCTCGGGATCAGCGCTCCCCGCCCAATGGCCTTTGCCTCGTCCTTGATCTCGGTAAGGTATCCCTTCGTAAGGGTGAGCACAAACGTTTCACCCCGGATGGCCTCAAGCATACTCGACCTCGACACGGTCCTGGCGTAAAGCGCCCCACCTTCTGCCTCGGCAGCCTGAGGGGTCCCTGGCGCAGCACGCATGTTCTCCTCTTCAACGGAAAGACCTTTCGGTCCCATGTAGTTCTCAGGGAAGAACTTGTGCATAGCCCAGACAACCGAAGGAGCATGCGGATTCCACTCAACGAATGGATTGTAGTACTGCAGGGTGCTATCGCCCCCTGAGTTACATAGCTCCACGAATTGCGAGTCCGCCGCAGGCTTCTCAAGCTTGATGCAGATTCCGCAGATCCCCAACCTCGCGTTCGGGAACACTCGTTGGGCTCCTCGCTTGACACCCTTCAGGTGGGGATTGTCGCTGAACAGATTCTCGGACTCGTCCGGTTGCGCGATGCAAATCGCGACCCTCGCCCACGTGTTCTGACCGTAGTGCGACAGAGTGCTGTATCCCAGGGCCTCGACCGCCTTCAAAGATGTCCACACACCTACCGACTCATCGCTCGCGGTGGACGCAGTAACCTGCATACCACCCAGAATGCTCCACAATGAAGATTGCGAAGTTCCATTGAGGACCTTTTCAGTGTCCGTCTGGCCCCTGAAATTGATGGCCAAATCGAAGAATGCCCATCCATCGTCAGGACCAATCTCCACGTCAGTGGCACTCGCCGGGTTCTTGGGCGAGATCCTCAACACCTGTCTGCGGTCCCAGTCAAGGGCATCATGCAGGGACGTGACCACACCTGACATCTGTCCCATCGCGTGCAGGTACCCCCGCATCCCTGGCTTACCAGCCGACGCGAACTTCTTGACCGACGGGACCGACGAAAGCCTTCGACCCGAGGAACATCTAACGATCTCCTCCCTGTTTCTCCCTTCCGTCAGCATCATCGCGTCCACGACCAACTCCGGAGGCGTGAACAGTGCGTTCGGCCTCTCGCTCATCCAGGCACGGATTGCGTTGAAATGGTGCTCCGCATCACCGAAATCATCTCCACTATACAGAGGGTGATCTCCGAATGCCGCCTCTGCCTGATCAGCGACCGCCTTTACCAAGGCAGTCTGCGGGTGAACCGTCTTCCATTCCGGCCAGGCTTTCGGGTCTCCAGCCCACATTCCTCCGCATGGTTCAGCTGCCGGCTCCGTACTGCTATCCATGGGTAGCGCACTCTTGCCACTTTCAATGCTCTCCTCGAACACGAACGCGATATGGTAGGGAAGCAAGAAAGCAGGGTCCGTCGGAACCGCAGCGCAGAGGATGGCCGCCAAGTGCACGGCGTTCATCTCCGTAACCTCCACTCCCCGGCGCTTCATTTCCGCCACTATCGCAGCAGTCCTGACCGCCCGGTACCGGATCAGCTTTTCATGGTCCGTCACCGGCATGTGGGACTTGTCAAGCTTGTCCTGGCTGATGTGGGACACTCTGCCAACCAGTTCGTCGAACCTCGCGGCACTGTCATCCTCAATCAGCTGATCAGCCTTCTCCATATCTGGATCAATCGTGGTGAACTTCGGATCCTGTCCCCTAAACCCCTTAATCGTCCACTCGCGGTACCCCGCAAGCAAACAACTGGCCACAGCCTTAGGCTTCTCCATACCCAAGCCCATCTCCAGGTCCCAGGACGGCCGCGGAGGCGTCGCCATGCAGTGCCCCAGGCCCATTCCGCCAGCTGCCGCCATGCGTCAGCAGGTTCGGGCCACCGGCCACGGAACCACGGAGGAACCGGGAACCCAGCCTACCGGCCAGAATCCCCCCCCTGTCCCTCAGAAGGCTCAGCCTATCGGCCAGAGACCCTCTCCCTAGAACAAGAACCTAGAAAATGAATAATTGACTGAATCCGTCCTTCACGAAGCAGAAGAAAAACCTTAGTGACAGGCATACCTGCCTCATGCTTCTGTTCTGGTCAGTAAGCGCATTGTGTCGCCTGTGAATGTGGTGCGGTTGCCCGCGGTGTGAGCCAACTTGATCAAGCAAACGCTACGCGGCAACGAAGTTGTTCAACCACTTCCCAACAGCAAGCAATCGGTCGTGCTGAGAGAGAGTATCCCCTCCTCGCATCTTGCAAGTACTCCAAAACGAATTGAAAGACTTAGAAGAAAAGCACCTAAACACAATCCCATGCCTCTTGAGACCACATTGGCAAGCGCAAACAGACCTGCAATCAAACCCATGCGTGGTGGCGATTCCTTCAACCTCACCTTCCTTCAAGATATTGCATTTAGGTCGATAGAGAATGATCGGAACGCATCCACTGGTCCGAGCATCACAAGCCAAGTTGAACCTTTGCCTAACGGCAGCCTCGGTCCTATCCCTAAGCTTTCTGGTCTGTCCCCACTTCCCAGTCCTGGAATCAACCCTATCGGGTGCAAGATCATTAAGAACAAGCACAACATAACAAAGGCTATCGCCTTCAATCCTACCAGACCGTATGATGTGATTCCTGTACCCAGGAGCAACTTGAAGCGTGACAACCCTGCAAAGATCACTATACGCAAGAACCCCGGCTATCGCCTGGTCCGCAATAATAGTTTTCTCGCATCTTTTCCCTCCTTTTTCCTCGTCAATCACGATTCCCTCGTACTCAGAGAGTAACCTCTCAATGAGCCGATTGAAACCGGATTTTGCACCTGATTCCATGCGTACCCCCCTAAGCGGGGGCAGTCCAGGAGCGGCAGGGGGCTTAAGACAGGGTTGGGTGGGTTGGGCCAAATATTCCTGCAGGTATCCCGGCAGAAACATACCAAGGGTGTGCAGATTTCTATTCCACACGACCTTGTCAATGCAGGCCTTAGTGAAAATGTCTGCGCCTTGGTAGTGAGACGGGCACGCAACGAACCGAAAAATTCCTGCATTAAAACGTTCGTTGAGCCAGGAGATGTCAATGCGCTGCGTCCTTGACATATAGCGCATGTTGGGATTATTCCCAGTTATAACGATCCGGCACGCCGATTCGTTATCCTCCAGCACGTTGATAATGAACGGCTGGGTCTCCTTTCCCTTCCCAATAGCGTGCTGCCAGAGGGTAGCTAATGCCATTCCCTCCTTGGACACTCCATGGTCGAGAGCAACAATCTCCGCTTCAGGAGTCGACTTCGAAACGGAAGTCTGTTTCTTGCTTACTCCAGTGATGGGCATGTAGGTCCTAGGACCCACAAGGCAAATAAGCACTCCCGACGTGCTCTTGGAATCAGTACGATCCCCAGCCAGATCCGCATCACAGTAAGCAACCAACTCAATGAACTCTGGGCTATCGCCCACCCAACCGTACAAATGAAGATCGAGCGTAGAGTTCACATATGAAATTAACCTGTGGAGCTTGCGGTCACATAGATGATTCCACTTCGTGACCCGGCTGGCTAACGCCTGCACGGGACGAATCAGGTCATATCTGCCCATCCGAGCTCCGTAGAGAACCTTCATCAGCACCGCCGCCGCGTCATTTCCGAGGCATCCTGGCTGCGCATTGACGGTCTCCATGTCCATCGCCTGGTTGAAGAGTTTGTCAAATTCAGGATTGACGGAATTCTCGTCAAACTCCGGCTTGCTCTCGTCCAGGAACGGAGTTTCAACCTTCTGCAGCTTCTTCGGGTACTTTCCCTGACACAGCTCAATGTATCTATCGACACACGCCTGCATGAAGCTGCTCTCGCTGTACTTGATGAACCTTATCGTGGTTTCCGGCTTGGGGATGTCCTTAGAGAGTAACCCCTCTGGACCAAACCTCAAGTCGGGTTGCTCCTTATCAGGAGGATTGCCGACCGTCCACGCCAGTCTCGGGTCAAAGTGACCCTTGACCACCTGTTGCGTGAATTCGTGCTCGCAGCCAAGATATCTCTTGAGCTGCCTTGGTTCCTCCATCTTGATGACCTTCGAGATCAGCGCCCATCCTTCTGCGATGTTCTTCGCCGGCCCACTCATCTTGAAGTCATCCACGTACACGACAAGGAAGAGGTCGAGCTCCTCATGCCTAAACACGCTGGCCCAATCCTTCACCTTGACGTAACCGACCTTCTTCAGCATTGCCTCACAGTGCTGCTCCCAAAAGGTGCCAGCGTCTGGATGCCCATATAGTGCGAGCACGAGGACAACGACTGGATCCTTATACCTGGGATTTCCGCTGCCGTCGAACCACTCAGGTGGCCATTGGTCGCGAGGAATCCTCACCCAAGTCTTCTTTCCCTTCAAGCGGGCCTGAGTGTACGCGGACTCCCCATCACTCACTTCCAGAAGATTCCCTGGAAGTAACCCGTGAGCATCACCCATCTTACCCGCCGCCATAGTAGCGGGGCAGGAGGTGTTCTCGGAGAACAGGGCCCAATGCCCGATCTCGTCACGGACGAAGCATCCCTCGAACACGACTCGCCCTTTATATTTGCGATTTGGATCGTCCTCCGGCAGCTCGTGATTCTTCTCGACACAAATGTCGAAAATTCTACCAACATGGATCTTCTCCCCTTCCTTACGTGCCTTGGCCGCAACATCATGCCACTCTTGGACAGTTGACAAGTCCCAGCATCCCTGCGAAGTTAACTTGTCCCACTCCTTCTGAAGAGCGGCCTTAGCCTTGGCATTCCCAGCTTGTTCCTTCTTGTTCACTGGCCTAGCGACACAAGCATACAAGGGAGGAAAGACACCTGAGCTCTTTGGCCGATGAGAAAGGGATATCTCCCCCCTGGGCATAGAGAACTCAAAGGTCTTTCCATCAGATCCAATCGTAGGGGCAGCAGCAGCTATACCAGTGCTTCCGAAACCCGCGGATCCCCTATCGGTTCCCCGCTTGGCTTTCCTAGGAACGATTGACGCGTCAATGAGCATAACACGCTCTAGTACGATCTGTGCAATGCGGTCCCCGGGATTCACGATGAAGTCCTCACCCCCATGATTAAAGAGGATGACCTTGATCTCTCCGTCGTAATCGGGATCAATGACCCCACCGCCTACAGCGATCCTGTTCTTCACGGCTAGTCCTGACCTGGGAGCTATCCTAGCATATACCCCAGCGGGCATCTCTATCGAGATTCCGGTGTTGACCAAACCTGACCCCCCTGCTGGAATACATGCTCCCTCAGAGGCATAGGTGTCCAAACCCGCACTCCCCGAAGTAGCCCGCGTCGGGATCTTGGCAGCCTCACTGTTAAGACTAACGTACAAGGTATCCGGCTTCTTCTTCCATCGCTGTTCAACCGGGTCAATCTCGACCGGCATCGCATTCGCGACCTTCTTGGAAGTACCGTTCGGGTACCATGCTCCAACGATTGCCTCACACATTTCACTTGGATAGAGAGCAGTCGTCGGGGTGACTGACCCCTCAATGCGTGCATGAAGGTATCCCTTCTCGTGCTTGCATTTTCGACCCGACAGCTCATCAATGAGCTCCTTGGAGGTCGTCGCAACCTTCCACTGCTTCCTGATTGGCACACCGTCCTTGTCCTGCATCCCGAAATCACAGCCGTCGAAATCAACGGTCTCGACATCAGGATCAGCAAGAAACCTCTGCATGAACGGTTGCTTCCATCCAAGACAGTGTCTAGGCCACTCAAATGCAACCCTGCCCCCTCCTCGCCTAACGGCTCGGGAGGCCCGCAGGAACGCCGCAAACATTACCTGAGAATTCCTTCTAAGATCGTTCAGGTGTGATGCAAACTCAGCACCGTGAATCGAAAGGTTGACATACTGCCATGTACTCCACGGTCCGCACGGAATTGACGCCCACAGGTCACACCCAGGATTATCCTCGATGATCCCAATAAGCCGACTAACGTCTTGGCTTTGGTGATGTCAAATGAGCCAACGTGAACGCGAATTGCATCGCCTCCACACTCCATCATCACTGCGGACAAGCGCGAGTCAGGTTCACACGCAAACTCGATGAGGAGCTTGCGGCCAGGCGCTGGAGCAGCCGGGTCCCTCTCAGGATGTTCGCGGCGTCTTTCTTCCCTTAGGGATAACTCCCGTTCGGTTTGAACATATATCTCCCGAGACCGGGTGGACATCTGTCTCCAACTATCCGCATCAATTGAATTGGGTTTTCCGGTGCCTGCGTATGGCCGCTCACGCCTATCGGCGGATTGGCCATAGTCGATCCTGTCTCCGTGCAGCTTATGACCCTTCTTCGGACCTCCGGCTGGTTTGGCTCCTTCTTCCTTTGGCTTAAACCTACCGTGGGGAGCACATCCCTTATCAAAGAGGATGGTCACACCAGTCCAAAATCCACGCGTGAAGTGCCGATGATTGGGAGCATCGTGATGACGATCATCTCTCACCCAATTTCCAACGGCATCAAGCCCCCGCATGTGCGTGACCCTAACGGTGTCAAGCTCCTCATGCGAAGGACCACCTGGAGGAAGGTCCTCGTTCGTCGTCCCGAAGAACTTCTTCCGCACCTCAACGTGGATACGATACCAGGCGCTGTCCTCGTCGTGCCGCTCCCAGTAATCTGAGACGCACGCGTCACCACTCCCTTGGACAGCCTTGCTCTGAATGGCCCCATCAGACTTGGAAGAGCTACCGCCCCCCTCGTCCTGTTGGTCATCGTCATCATCATCAGGATCATCAAATCGACCTTCATCAAAGTCGAATTCATCCCTGATCCTCTTACTCGGCTTAAAGTCGGCTCTTCGGTCAGCTAACGCCTCCCGAATGGTCCGAGTCCTAGCGTCATAGGATGCCAACATCGGGAACACGTAGGGCTCCTCAGGGTTCTTCCAGATACGTTTGACCTGGTGTACACTTGGTTTCCTGAGACCCCTTTGGATGTGCTCGAGATCAGCAACGAGATAGTCGCCCTTCCACAGCCCCCCTGGTTCTAACCGATAGCCCAGAAATAGGCCTGGCTTGGAAGATGGGGCGAACTTCGGATCCTCCTCTATCTTGATGAAGTCCCGCTCTTTCTTCTCGGCGGGCAGGGCAGTAGTGACGCTTGTCTCTTCAACCTCTACCTCATCAATGGGAACAAAGTCCGGCTCGTCGTTGCATTCGGGTTCATACTCCTCGTTCTCATAGATCTCGGCCTCGTCCTCATCGATCTGATCAAAATCACAGTCGAAATGAGTTTCTCCAGTCCATTCGTGGTTACCTCCACGGTCGTTCTCGGCCTGGAGCCAGTTTTCGTCAACAACAAATTCGGTCGATCCGTCCAGATAGTTGAGGACTGTGCTCCGCCTCCTGCCAAGGTCTTTGATCTTGACTGGACAGCTCGTCCCTATCGGGATAAAGAGCTCGGTTCGCGCTTCAACGTGGACGCGAGTGAGAACCTTCTCGTCTTCATTTGCGATCCAGTGGTCTCCTCCTTCATCAACGTCCTCTGAGTCGATCTTTCCAGCGTGTCTGAAGTCGTTTTGGGCGTTTTGAACCCCCCCCTTTCTATCCCTGCGAACCTTGGGAGCAATGGGGTAGAAGTCGACCAGACAACCAAACGGCAGAATGACTCCGCTGAAGTTCCCGTCACCGTGGCGTCGCATCCACGGTGATCCCTCACCGCGATTTTCAATATTCCTTGCCATGGAAAAATGCCTAACGGCAAATGGCCACCATCGAGGTTCAAATCCAGCTTGACGCAGGAGCACACGTGCCCCATGGAGAACAAGCTTGACCTTATTCTCGATCAGGCCGTTGGTCTTGGGCATGCCCGGTGTAGAAAGCCGGTGCAATGCTCCAAGCGTAGTGACAGCATTCTTCAGCTCTGGGGCCTGGTCGCTGTACACTAACTTCAGAGTTTGCCCCCCTGCAAACCTGCGAAATGCCTCCAGCGTATTGCTACGGGATCTGGACTGCACAGGAAGGACTTCGAGGTAGTCAGTAGCGAGGTCATAGAACACTATCGCGTCTGCTTCGCCATGAAAGCCTCGATCCTTCAATCCTCTCAACACCATCGTGTCGGCGGTGGTTAGGTCCCCGAAACTTACCACGTCATGCGCAGCAGCACCACCTTTGCGGCGAAGCTTGACATTCTCCATTTTCGCACGCTGGCAGTGCGGGCAATAGGGGTTCTTCGGGAGATGCGTGAGCATATGGCGAAGCGTCTTAGCATCTGCCCGCCACTCAGCCTCTGTGCGTAGTCCGGAGAGAAAGTTTATCTCGACAATGTCACCATCATCCCCTTCCCCCGGGCCAGGAAAAGGTGGTGAGTGGCTATCGCCCTCACCCCCCTGTTCCGCCTTTCCGGGAAGAGCAACGGTCTCGCACTTGACCCGAAACCACGTTTCACCCGTCCAAGGGACATCAGATGCTATCGCATGCTGATCTCTTTCGGATAACTCCCATAGACTATCAACCAGCACCTCATGGGTAACCCCATTTCGATGAACGACAGTTTTCCTGTAGTTGTCCAATCGATCAACTCCAACGGGGCAATCATCGCCTATCGGCACAAACTTTGCTTTGCGCGGAAGCCGGTGCTCCTTCACAACATGGCCCGACCGCTCAGTGCGCCAGGTGTCCTGTAGCTCACTCTTGGCCGCAAGCTCAGACCTACACAGCGGAATCTCGCTGGCTTCAAGCCCTCGATACGCCGCCCCGGGGGCAGGCATAGCAGGGATTGGCTCAGCATCATCAAGAGTGGGAGAAACGAACTGAGTGTCACCATGAGGAAGATATGGCACGTTGTTGATGACATCCAATGTCACCGTCCGGCCCGAAGGACACGTGAGAGTAGGCTTGCAACCTGCAGCCCATACAAACGAATATCCCATATCCATACAACGCTTTCCAACGGATATGATGGATGGAGTGGACTCAAGGACGTGTGCCTCAATCACCTCGTCCAGGTTGCCAACATCAGCATCAACACGACCAGCGGTGCGAGTCGCCCCGTTGGCAGTGTGCAGCGCATGAGTGTGTCCGCCTTTGGCAATCAGGGCCCTATCGGGTCCTTTCAAATCACCGAGACCGACCAGATCCATTGGGCAACCAGTATCTACCAGCCACCTCACCCCATCGTATCCAACAGGTGCAGCAACCTTCTGAGTGTACTTCGGCTTTCGTACAACGCGATGTCCCCGCACATCACCAGGGTTGGTATCGATGTCCTCGTCATTGTCTAAGAGCACTTGGGCGTGAACAGCCGCTGCTCTTATCAGAGCACTTTGAACTTCCCTAGCAATTCTCTTGCGCGAAGGGAACTTAATCGCATTTGGATGGCTGTATCCAGCCTCACGGCAACGATTCACGACCCTACCCGTATTGTCATTCTCAATCGAGACAACAAACACATCAGGAAGATCGGGAATCTTGACCCTGAGAGGTTCCCTACCGGGACCCTTCGGGAAGTACTTGTTCCTCCAGGAGAGTACAGCCTCCGCATCATCGCAATACCAAAACGTCGTCTTGGTATCACTTCGTCTTGGGAGTCTCCCGAACAAGGTTGCTCGGCGATCACTAAAGTTCACCCCGACATCCTCGATTACGGTCCCATTTGCGTCAACTGTCCGTCTCCAGATGACTTGGTCCCATTTAGGACCCCCACCGGTAGTGCCGGAGAAGAACAATGCGCCTCGCTCGCTTTTCTCCCAACTGCTAACGCAAGGAGGGAGGCAACCCGGTGCAGACCCACCGGTAGCTGGGGCAACAGCCCACATAGCTGGACACGCCACAACAACACGGTTGGCCTCAGGGTAACGGCCCGCCCCGCCTAAAAATCCGTCAATCCTTGAGCGGGGCTGTCGAGACGCCTCGCCTCCCTATCGGGAGGACTGGGCGTAGGCGATCTAGGGGTATCCCCCTCTTCATCCTCAACAACCGGACCAGCAGTGGAACGAGGCGTAATGGGCTTCGTGCCTGGTGGTGGCTTCTGATGCAGGTACTTGCACGGCTGAGCTGTGCATTTGCCATACATCCAGTCGTAGCAGTATCCGAAGAACATAGGCTTGTCCCTAACGGGCCTATCGCCAGTCCTCGGCGTAGAGGGCGCAGCGGGGTTCCTTGGGCTCTTGTCGTGCTCAAACCTGCATTCCCGACCATATTGACACTTCCCAGTCTTCGTATACTCCCAGCACGCCCGATCAGCAGGCCCAGCAGGGGACTGTCTTCTCGGCGACTTGGGAGACGGCGTGCGCTTATCCCTCTGACTGCCTCTTCCAGGAGAAGCTCTGTCTCTCTGACTGCTCCTTCCGGGTGAAGATGATCTCGGCTTCCCGTCAGGTCTCCCATCCCTTCCGGACCTAACGGACCTTGAAGGGCTGGGATCACTCTTCCTGGCAAGTGGGTCGTACCGCCGCACTACACCGGGAGCACCAGGATGTCGATCCCTTTCACGGGATTGAGAGCCCGATCGTGACCTCTGCTCATGAAAGGTCTGGTACATCTGAAGCGTGTTCTGGCGCTTTTGCCATCGTTCGACACAGTCCTGACAAGCCTTATAAAGCCACGCGAATGACCTAACGGTCACATCGCGATCCCACCTCTCGATGTCGGGCCGCATACAGCGTAGATGACGAACGTTCTCGATGAACACAGCTAACAGTACCCCATCATCGATCTTCTTCCTAATCCCAGAAATGAGATTGTCCCAGGTGCTCAGATAACTCCGGAGCCTTGCTTCATCATCAGAGTGACCCGTCTGCCGGCACTTGAGACTGGTCAACTCAGCAATCTTGAAGGTCTGGTCGTCCTCGACTCCAGTCTGCAGGTGGTTCAGCAGAAGCTTCAAGATCTGCCTCCCCTTGATACCCTGAGGGGGATTCATATTCTGAGCGGCTTCGGTCAGGCGATTCATCTTGTCCCTAACAGCCCTGGTCTTGATGCACTCCCTGATAGCACTCGTGAAGTTTGAATCCAAAATCGGGTACTTGCAGGGTCCGCCAAGAGCATCATAGTCGAGTCTCTCAGTCTCTGAAATCCACGCTAACGCGTAGTCAGAGTCAAAGCTGAAAGCGTTCCTGACCCTCTCCTTGATCTCTGAAAGCCACTCCCGCAGCTTATCAGCTGTCGGCTCAGCAGGCAGCACGATTGTGTTGCACTTGTGATGGAACCGGTCCTTATCGACAACGGTGGAAATAAGAGCCCCTATCGGGGTACACGAGGTAATCCTGCAACTTTCACACAGTCTAGCAGGCATAGGGCAGCAAACTTCACACGCCCTCATTCCACAACCAACGCAAGGAACAAGAGGGAAACCAGGCTCAGGGATCCTGTTACACTTAGTGCACCTGTCCCGTCCATCATCTCCCCTCAAGGCTTCAGGGAGAAGACCACCATCTCCCTGCCTACCGGCACCATTCACACTATAGCCGAGGCTAAGACCCGGCCCAAGGTTACCGCCGCTCGCAACACTTGAGGGGTAACCCGTGGCATTGCTAGACTGACTAACGCCAGCGCCAACCCCTTGGTGACTAACGCCACCTCTGTAGGCAGGACCATAGAAACTGGAACCACACTGATTGTTCCCGGTTCCATGAGTGTCAGCAGCACTACCGTGGAACCCGGGTGCTCCACCAGGGTAACCCCCGGTAGGAGCCCCTCCACTCGGCCCTCCAGAAGGTCCAGCGGGACCTTGGCCTCCGCCAGGATGTCCAGGCCCTGGCGGTGGAAGTGGAGCATGTCCATGACCACCGCTTCCGCTCCCACCTTGACCAGGTGGTCCGCCTTGCCCACCACCTCCCCCGGGAGGAGGAGGAGGGGGCGGTCCAGCTTGAGCGCGTTCATGCCGAATATTGCAGCGTGCACATCGCTCAAGGCCGTCATTTCCGAAGTAACTGTGATTCTCACAGACGTGAGTCCCACAATCCGTACAGAGATACATGGAGACCTCCTGAGCATTCTTGCGACATGCCCAGCATTTCATTTTCAAGAACTGACAATTGTAACAGTCCCCGTCGTCACCCCGGCAAAGCCCGCAAAACTCACGATTGCACGTAACACGCGAGAATTCAGCATTTGGGTGCCTACGGTCATTGGGATCATCGAGGGCACAGATCTTTGGGGCATCTGGGCCACCGCTGCCGGGAGCTCCTCTTGCAACCGGCGCCGAGGCCTGTCCACGATCCGACGGATCTCCAGCGGTCCCTCGCCTATCGCCGGGACTCTGGGTGTCGGCGCTGGCTCTACTCCCAGGAGTCCTCCACTCATCACCAGGACTCTGGATGTCGGCATGAACTCTATTACCCCCACCACCTCCTGAATGACGACCTGGGTTCGGAGAGACGTTCCCGCTATCGCGGATTGGCCTATCAAAACTCGGAGAGACGCTCCCGCTATCGCGGATCGGCCTCTCCCCCCTCGATTGTCGACTCCGGACCTCAGATCCCCTATCGGGGACGGCAGCAGGCCTCGGGCTCCTATTCCTACCCGCATCCCTATTGGGGGAAATAGAAACGTCCCCCCTTGCGCGCGCGCGGGGACCACCCCTTGCACGCTCCGGTGGCGAATGCGACCTGTCAGGCAACCCCCGAACCCTCCTGCTCCTGCTGTCGGACCTCTCCCTAACGGGATAGATGGGATGCCTGTCTGCGCGAGAAGGATCGACCCTATCGGGCACATTCGGCAAAACATGATCAGGCAAAACAACGCCTCCGCCTGGTCTCACCGGCAGGCCAGTACCCCGGCCGTCACCTTCCCCTGGTGTAGGCGTCGGTGACCTGATCCTATGTCCTTGCCCCGCAAATGCATGGTAACCAACATTCCGTCTTTCTCTGGGTTGTGGAGGAGCTTCATTAATCTGCTGGACACCCTGAATAATGCCAGCAGCCTCGTCAAATTGACCCTCCATCTCAAAGAGCTGGGACATGATTCTGTTGTTCGCGGCGCTAAGGTTACGCACGTTGCCATCGATAGCGCTGACTCTCCGCATAACACCTTCAAGTGTACTCCGGAATGTGCCGAGTTCTCGCCTAACGGCAGGCTGCACTTGGTCACTGCTTGCAGGAAGATTACGGATCTGTCCTTGGATGCCATCAACGACCCGATTCACAATTGCCGATCTCGCTTCATACTGTTCAACATGTGACTTCACGGTCTCAAACCTCGAAATGATGTCGTCATGATCCCGACGTTGACGTTGAATTCCTCGAGCCAGATCCTGCATCTTCCGATTGATCTCGTCAATAGCCTCATGCCAGTCCTGCGGGGAATCATGTTCTGATGGTCTATCGACCTCCTGAGAACCCCTTCCACTCTGCAGTCTCGACACTCGATTAACAAGACGAGTGTGCTCTTCTTTGATCCCTTCAATAGATTCAGAGGCCCACTTGGCAAATGTCTCGTGATCAAGGAGAGCTTTCTCGATCTTCAGGTTTAACTCCCTGAAATTTGCATCCACTACACTGCCGCTGGCCCTATCGGACGGATGCGCGACAGGATTCGGGTTCCATACACCTGCTGGTGTCCGCATCCCAACGGTTTTCTCTACCGAGAACATCCGTTTCTCAAGCTTGTCCAAATCCTTAAGGATCTCGTCCTCAGAAGCAGCATGGCTTCTGCGGGCAGCCTCACTATTCTCCTGAATCATCAGGCGAAGCCGATCAGTCGATGCCTCATTGTCCCTGACAGATTCATGGACCTCGTGGGACAGTAGGTTAATCCTCTGCTCCACGACCTCGGCTTGCTCATCGATGGCTTGCCTCACAATGGCCTTGCTATCGGGAATAACTTCCCTTGCGAACCGTTGAACTATCATTCGCATCCTCCCGGCATCAGATTGAGTCGCAACCTCAGCTGCCAGTCGATCGACCTTGTCCTTCGTCTGTTGATTCTCGTCGCTCCATTCCCTTCGCATGGAACTCACTTGACCGTTCAGTAACCTGATCTGGTCAGCAAAAATATGGAAAGCTTTCGCGACTGAGCCAGAAACCTCACCTCTCTCGAGCATCTCCTGGATGTGCAAATCGAACACCTCCTTTGCCCTAGCGTCACCTGATTCACCGGAAGAATGAGACCTGAGTGCTGGAGGAGTCGATATCTCGATCCTCTCAGGAGCCCCACTAGCTCTAGCATATCTTCTGGGGTCATCCACAGGACTATCACCAACCCCAGATGGCCTGCTAGGGGTAGAACCCCTTCTACGGCTATCGCCGGAACGGGGATCAACATGGGACGCACGAGACTCGGGAGTAGAGTGGATGTGAACATCAGCAGGATCAGGCATCTCCTCATCCTGCGGAGTTGAGTCCATTGGTGAGGGGCTAGCCCTCCTCGCCTTCGACCTATCGGTCTCAATGGCCAGGGGTGACGGTCTCTTCGCAGAAGCACTACGTTCCCTGGCGGTCGAGCCCCATTGAGGTGTGAACTCGTTGCTGGACCTTAGCGTTTCAAGGTCACTGGTATCTCGCCCTAACGGGCTAGCGATCGACGGACGATCCTCGATTCCGAGTGCATCGGCAAGCCGGCCATCTCTTGCACCTCTCCCAACGACATCGGCAACCCGCTCAGTGACTCTCGGCGAACCAGTAACCCGGTTCGAGTTCACGTCCCTCTGATTCAACGGACCTCCAAACGTAATGTTGGGAAAAGGGGGAACATTCGGGGTATCACCAATCGCCGGGGGACCTACCGGTCCCTCACGGTCATGGATGGCCTCCAATCCCCGAAGAACTTCCCGACTGTCCCTGGCTCTCTCTCTCTCGCTTCGGGCATCCCTGTCAACGCGAAGGTCCCTGGCGGCTCCACGAGAGAGGCTCCTGGGCCTCGCAGCATCACGGATCCTAGCATTTCGTCGTGGTTGGTCCTCCTCCTCATCACGGCGATCCGCAAATGCGGCATACTCGTCATCATCATCGACCTCAAACTTGGCAGCGGCGGGACTAGTCCTTGCAGTCGCACGGCTGCCTGCATTTCGGCGCGAATGGCTCTCCTCCTCATCCGCAAAATTGTAACCTTCGCCATCATAAGACTCAGATTTGGCAGTATTAGGGTTGGGCCTACCGGCATCAGATCCCTGCTTTGAGCTACTGCCCCAACCTGCGGTTGATTTCAACAGATCATCGTATCCGAAGTCTGAGAACTTCCGCTCCTCGTGCTCATCAAACTGACCTGGATTCTGAGAACCAGTGGATCGGCCCGGGATACCTCCCGGAACCAGAACCATAGTCCCTGGTCCCTGCGGCCTACTCTCAAACTCATCCGAGACCTGCGACTCACCTGGAACAAGAGATCTCGGAGGTCGAATCGGCATGGCCTCCGGGTCATCCGAATGAGGGCGGGCCATGTCCATCGCCATGCTGGTGAAGTCAAAATGTCCACGCCTGTGACCTGATTCAGAGCCACTCCTATCGGAGTAAACCCTTCGTGTCTGCTCGTCATCAGTGGCCTGGCGGAAAATACGATCGTCTCCATCGTCGGCGTACCTGCCACGGCCCCTGGGTGTATCCCTACCGGGATCTTCACCCCTGCGGTCCTGACCTGTCGAACCTGCTTCGAAATCCTCGTAGTCATAGTCCGGTAGGTCCTCACCTGAGCGGAGGCCACCTAGGATGGCCTCCTCATCCACGACGCTCCTTGAGATCGTGGGGTCGACATAGAGCTTGTAGTTGATGGTCTCAAGCGCGTAGGAAAGTCCTACGGCTGATAACCTGTGATTCGGGCACGAGCCTGTGCCCAGGCAATGGGTAAGTTGGGGTAAACAAGCCACAAAAGAAAGGTTCCCCAAAAGCAAACCAATCCCCGGTCCCAAAGATCAGGGTTTCCCACACACCAGAGAACAACAACCAAAGGAAAACAAACCAAACAAGAAAAGGGTTAACCCGCAACCTTGGTCGACAACAGGCCGCACGACTGGTCCCTATACCAACCTGGCGGCGGCCCGAGGTCTCTTTCTCCCCCGAGATGCCGTCGGTCGACGCAGGGGTTCGGCGACGCCCATTCGAGGCGCGACGGAACCCAAAATCTTGAGCCAAAACACCACAGGTCGGTCACTAACGCGACGTTCCTGATGATGATATGAACCATGGCTAATCACAATATATTAAACACATACGTTTATGTGTCAAATAGGTTCACGCCCATATACCGACGGATCCTCGCACGGTCCGAGCGGGGTTTCCAGCGCAAGCCCCCTGAGGCGCCGGCACATTCTGCTCCTCTTCAATGGAGGGCATAGGCCTGCGGTGCGGCGAGGTGCCAACCTCTCAAATAGGGGCGCGACCTAAGAAGGATTCCTAGAACCCCAGAAATTATTGGAAGACATGAGCAGCATTTGAAAGTGCTCTGTCTCACAGCGGATGGATCTAGAAAGTAGCTCGACTCTGTGTGTTCAATGCCCTTCCTCCAAACATGGGGAAGCGCCTGGAAGATACGTTCCCTTCCTGCCCATGTTTGTGGGAGGGAGGGAAGGGAGGGAGGGCAAAATGATCTTCCCGCAAAGTCCAGAAACTGTGGAAAGCGAGACTTTGAACATGTTCCCATCGTTAACCATGCACCCGCTTTAGGGAGCTGCGGTCGAACCGATGCCGGGCATACAAGGAACATCAGGGGGCGGTTGTTGCGTTGCTGACTTCTAGGAGCATACGTGGGACCGCCGCAACAAAAACAACTGTCGAGATCTGTCGAGGGGGTGGGAGGGGACACAGGAGGGCTATCATCCTGCCCATGAGAGAAACATGTATTACACCCCGAGATTACACCCTCATTCCTACTTATTGTGACTTATGTTGTTTTATCTTTTCTTCGCTTGACTTTCTTCTTACAAAATCCATTGAGAGTGGGTCCAGTCTATTGGGCTGAATGGAACAATCGTTGCCATCTAGCGGCTCAGCTGCGCCTAACAAACAGTCTGACAACTCCACGGGGACGTCGCCAATGTGTCATGAGACAGCTTCACTCGCAAAGTAATTCCCAATTTGGAGGGGAGGTGTCTCAGGGGGTCCAAAAACACCCTGCAAAACCTCGAATACCGTGGGTGAAAGATATTACACCCAGCTCCTGAGTTATTTTGATTGATTTTAGCTGTTTTTCTTCTGGGGGGATTGTTGGGGTCCAAAAGCTTTACGGGAGACAGGGGTTCTTGCTTCTTGGACATGCCCCACACAAGCCGCACATGGATCAAAATAAATCAAAATAAAGCAAAATCGATCGAAATAGATCAAATTAGTTCCTTTTAGAACGAATTAGTCGGGGAACAAGGTGAAATCCCAGGGTGTAATACCTTTTCCCTCTGACACTGCTGCCCAGGGACAAGCCCCTATGGCCTTTCTAAGGGTTTCATCGGGGCTTTCCAAAGGTGTCCTGAATCAGGCTCTCCCCGAAGCCCCCAAAGGCCGTTCCCGCCCCTGGATTTGCTTGTGCGCTCGTAAGTTGGATGGGCCTTCATCTCGCCAGCGCGATCCGCCCCTCCCTCATGCTCCCTTTCAACCAGGCTTGTGGTTGTTGCCACGGGGAATGCAACAGGACGCAATACAAACCTGCTGCCTCCAGCTCACAAACTGCAGAATAACGTCAAAAGCGGTCCCAGTTGTGGTTTGGTCATGTAAGCCCTAATCAAAGAAGGGCGTACCCAAAACCATTGAACAAATGCAAATTAAAGGGCGGTCGCACCTATTTCCGGCTGAGTGCAGATGCCCTAAGTACTACAAGTAAACCACCCATAGTAAGCCACAAAACGCCAGTCAATCAAGGTAAATTCGAGAACCGGCTTCCCTTTCATAGTATGCTATGTTTAGCTGCATCTGGGCCGTCCCATACTACCCTTTTTCTTTGTGGCTAATGCCGTTTCTTTCTGTGGGATAGTCTGAAACTACACATCCCCCCCAAACAAAAAGAAAAGAAGAAAAGAAAGAAAACAACAAAAGAAAACAACAAAACACTCAAGCAAGGAACAAAGAGATCCAACCCAGCAGCAGACAAGCTTTCATCCGCCGGTGTTTTGATTGTGGTTCCGGTTGCACTTTCTGAGCCCCGAGCTGGTTCAGGAACTCCGACAATGTGGACAGTGTCGACTGGCGGAAGAAATCGAATCGCGCAACCGCTGGTTGGGGAACATACCGCCCTGGTGCTACCAATGGGGTCATTCACATGGCGACTTTGTCATTTTGAAGGGGGGTTGAGCTCCTCTAGGAGGCATACCCAACGCGCAGCACGTGTCAGAGGCGAGAAGCGTGAAGCGAACGGGTGGTGCACGTTGGTTGACCCCACATAGGACTTGGACTCTTGAACCAAGGGAAATCCACAATGTTAATATCTTCGGATTGATCCGGAGGGCCTTGTGATGAAACACCCAAGTCAACACACTCGGGCTTTGCTTCATTTCCCCGCAACACGCGCGTGTCCTGCCCATGGTTGTCGAACATAATCCTTTCTCGCTTCAGCTTGGTGGCTTCTGTTACCACAAGCATGGCAGAAAGCCAGCCATTCTCCACGAGACTAATTGGAGCCACACGGAAACCCTGGGGCAGAGAAAGAAAGCTGGCCCCTCATGCCTCCGGACACGAAAGGACGCCGAACCTATCTTCTAACCGTGTGGGTTGGTCCTCGTTAGGAACAGCGATTAGTCCTTGAACAGGGTTCCTCCAAGGATATATCCCAAAAGCAGCTTTACAAGGGAATCTATTTCAGCTGGCGCAGGTGAGCTTTTGACTCGCCCGCAATGCATTATTTATGTAAGAAACCTTTTGTATGGCAACAATGCCCAGCCTCGATCTTCTGCAGAGCTTCCTTGAACTGAGTATGCTTCTGCTCGTTTTCCGCGTCGACCTCGCTGCAGTCACAGGGATCTTGTGGGGTTCCTGCAGTTTCCCCTTTAGAACCACCCCCAAAACCACAAGAAGTCAGACAAACACACACACGCGCACATATATCCTTGTGGTCCAGAAACGCCGGCCATGCATTCTGTAAAGCATTTCCCAACCTTACTTTAGACTTCCCATTTGAATGGGTTGATGAGCCTTAACTTAGTCAGAACACACATGCGGTGGTGATGGAACAGCTGTGTGCCGCACGTGACACATTAAATTGTGTATTCGGTTGCAATCAGTAAGCAGAACGGAATCTGCACTTGATTTCATATGAGGAGCGGACGAAACACTTTACTTGGCCCTAGTACTTTTTTGAACGTTATCGTTTTTGGGGGAGACCTTATCGTTTTACAGTGTTTTCGAACTTTGGCAGATCCGGCTTGAAAATCGCAACTTTTGTAGTACAATTCTAGTACGCGAAGTACACTTCCGCATCTCCAGCTCGAAAATCGCAACTTTGTAGTACAAGTCTAGTACGAGAAGTACACTTCCGCATCTCCAGCTCGAGAATCGCAACTTTGTACTACAAGTCTAGTACGCGAAGTACACTTCCGCAGCTCCAGCTCGAAAATCGAAACTTTGTAGTACAAGTCTAGTACGCGAAGTACACTTCCGCAGCTCCAGCTCGAAAATCGCAACTTTGTAGTACAAGTCTAGTAAGCGAAGTACACTTCCGCATCTCCAGCTCGAAAATCGCAACTTTGTAGTCCAAATCCAGTACGCGAAGTACACTTCCGCAGCTCCAGCTCGAAAATCGCAACTTTGTAGTACAAGTCTAGTACGGGAAGTTCACTTCCGCAGCTCCAGCTCGAAAATCGCAACTTTGTAGTACAAGTCTAGTACAGGAAGTTCACTTCCGCAGCTCCAGCTCGAAAATCGCAACTTTGTAGTACAAGTCTAGTACGCGAAGTACACTTCCGCAGCTCCAGCTCGAGAATCGCAACTTTGTAGTACAAGTCTAGTACAGAAGTACACTTCCACAGCTCCAGCTCGAAAATCGCAACTTTGTAGTACAAGTCTAGTACGCGAAGTACACTTCCGCAGCTCCAGCTCGAAAATCGCAACTTTGTAGTACAAGTCTAGTACGCAAAGTACACTTCCGCAGCTCCAGCTCGAAAATCGCAACTTTGTAGTACAAGTCTAGTACGCGAAGTACACTTCCGCAGCTCCAGCTCGAAAATCGCAACTTTGTAGTACAAGTCTAGTACACGAAGTACACTTCCGCATCTTCAGCTCGAAAATCGTAACTTTGTAGTACAAGTCTAGTACGCGAAGTACACTTCCGCAGCTCCAGCTCGAAAGTCGCAACTTTGTAGTACAAGTCTAGTACGCAAAGTAACACTTCCGCAGCTCCAGCTCGAAAATCGAACTTTGCAGAACTTTGTAGTACAAGTCTAGTACGCGAAGTACACTTCCGCATCTCCAGCTCGAAAATCGCAACTTTGTAGTACAAGTCTAGTACGCGAAGTACACTTCCGCAGCTCCAGCTCGAAAATCGCAACTTTGTAGCACAAGTCTAGTACGCGAAGTACACTTCCGCAGCTCCAGCTCGAAATTCGCAACTTTGTAGTACAAGTCTAGTACGCGAAGTACACTTCCGCAGCTCCAGCTCGAAAATCGCAACTTTGTAGTACAAGTCTGGTACGCGAAGTACACTTCCGCATCTCCAGCTCGATCATCGCAACTTTGTAGTACAAGTCTAGTACACGAAGTACACTTCCGCATCTTCAGCTCGAAAATCGTAACTTTGTAGTACAAGTCTAGTACGCGAAGTACACTTCCGCAGCTCCAGATCGAAAATCGCAACTTTGTAGTACAAGTCTAGTACGCGAAGTACACTTCCGCAGCTCCAGCTCGAAAATCGCAACTTTGTAGTACAAGTCTAGTACGCGAAGTACACTTCCGCAGCTCCAGCTCGAAAATCGCAACTTTGTAGTACAAGTCTAGTACGCGAAGTACACTTCCGCAGCTCCAGCTCGAGAATCGCAACTTTGTAGTACAAGTCTAGTGCGCAAAGTACACTTCCGCAGCTCCAGCTCGAAAATCGCAACTTTGTAGTACAAGTCTAGTACGCGAAGTGCACTTCCGCAGCTCCAGCTCGAAAATCGCAACTTTGTAGTACAAGTCTAGTACGCGAAGTACACTTCCGCAGCTCCAGCTCGAAAATCGCAACTTTGTAGTACAAGTCTAGTACGCAAAGTACACTTCCGCAGCTCCAGCTCGAAAGTCGCAACTTTGTAGTACAAGTCTAGTATGCGAAGTACACTTCCGCAGCTCCAGCTCGAGAATCGCAACTTTGTCAAAGGAAGTTTAACAAGAAACTTCCGTAGTACTGGAACTAAATGAGCTAGCTGCTTTGACATATAGCTATGACAGGTAGCTAGCATGACAAATAGATAGCTTTGACATATAGCTAGCTTGACAGATAGATAGCTTTCCAATAGGCTTGCATGACAGATAGATAGCTTTGACATATAGCCAGCTTAACACGTAGATAGCTTTCTCAAGTATAGCTTTCGTGGCAGGCGCAGCACTTTCGCAAGCACTCTCTGCGAGCTGGGGGATGGCAAGATGCAGAAAACGTTGGCGCTGTGCGTGAATTGGGCTTCCGGACATTGCGCAAACCACCTCGGCTGCGACGCCTGTACGGAGGCGGTCTCGGAACGGTCTCGGAACGGTCTCGGAACGGGTTCGGAACGGGTTCGGAGACGGGCCCATTGGCACGGCCGCGCGAAGGTATCGCAAGGATTGAATTGCGTGGCAGGCGCAGCACTTTCGCAAGGTCAAGTATAGATTTCGTGGCAGGCGCAGCACTTTCGCAAGGTCAAGTTTCGATTTCGTGGCAGGCGCAGCACTTTCGCAAGCACTCTCTGCGAGCTGGGGGATGGCAAGATGCAGAAAACGTTGGCGCTGTGCGTGAATTGGGCTTCCGGACTGTGCGCAAACCACCTCGGCTGCGACGCCTGTCCGGAGGCGGTCTCGGAACGGTCTCGGAGACGTGTCTCGGAACGGTAGTGTTGTCTCGGAGACGGGCCTATTGGCACGGCCGCGCGAGGTTTCGCAAGGTTTGAATTGCGTGGCAGGGCGCAGCGCTGTTAGCAGGTCAAGTTATAGATTTCGTGGCTGGCGCAGAACTTTCGCAAGCCACTTTGCGAGCTGGGGGATGGCAAGAATGCAGAAAAACGTTGGCGCTGTGCGTGAAATGGGCTTCCGGACTGTGCGGCAACCCACCTCGCTGCGACCCGCCTTGTACGGCGGCGGTATCGGAACGGGGTCTCGGAACGGTCTCGGAACGGTCTCGGAGACGGGCCCATTGGCACGGCCGCGCGAAGGTTTCGCAAGGTTTGAATTGCGTGGCAGGCGCAGCACTTTCGCAAGGTCAAGTATAGATTTCGTGGCAGGCGCAGCACTTTCGCAAGGTCAAGTATCGATTTCGTGGCAGGCGCAGAACTTTCGCAAGCACTCTCTGCGAGCTGGGGGATGGCAAGATGCAGAAAACGTTGGCGCTGTGCGTGAATTGGGCTTCCGGACTTTGCGCAAACCACCTCGGCTGCGACGCCTGTACGGCGGCGGTCTCGGAACGGTCTCGGAACGGTCTCGGAACGGGTTCGGAGACGGGCCCATTGGCACGGCCGCGCGAAGGTTTCGCAAGGATTGAATTGCGTGGCAGGCGCAGCACTTTCGCAAGGTCAAGTATAGATTTCGTGGCAGGCGCAGCACTTTCGCAAGGTCAAGTATAGATTTCGTGGCAGGCGCAGCACTTTCGCAAGCACTCTCTGCGAGCTGGGGGATGGCAAGATGCAGAAATCGTTGGCGCTGTGCGTGAATTGGGCTTCCGGACAATGCGCAAACCACCTCGGCTGCGACGCCTGTAACGGTCTCGGAACGGTCCCGGAACGGGTGCGGAACGGGTTCGGAGACGGGCCCATTGGCACGGCCGCGCGAAGGTTTCGCAAGGATTGAGTTGCGTGGCAGGCGCAGCACTTTCGCAAGGTCAAGTATAGATTTCGTGGCAGGCGCAGCACTTTCGCAAGTGTTCAAGTAATCGATTTTCGTGGCAGGCGCAGCAACTTTCGCAAGCACTCCTGCGAGCTGGGGGATGGCAAGAATGCAGTAAACTTGGCTCAAATGTTAGTTACTTTCGTGACCTTGGCATTGATTTTATGGCACAAGAACCATAAAAAACCAAAAACGACAACCTCACACCTGACCACGCAACTTGTCACACTTTACTCAACCCCACAGTCAGACAAGCGCTCCAAGGGATGTTGTTTTGTGTTGTTCTGTTTGTGCAGAGAGTCACAGTCTGTAAGCAGTATTAGTGGCGCCCGTGTTTCCCCTCAGGGGGACTTTTTACAGACTACTCAGAAAATCAACAACGCATACGACTTTTATTCAGAGGTTGGTGCTTCGGCCGGCCGCTTGCGCACCCGCTACTCAGGGCAGCTTGGCGTTTCGGCCGGCTGCTCGCGCCATGGATCGCGATGACAGCAACACTAGTGAGGACCGCTTTCAGGTCCTGTTGGGCGAGGCCAGGCGAGGCAAGCCGGCCATTCCAGACAGGGCCGCCTTATACCGGTTCCTTCAGAGACAGGGCCACGCTTTTACAGAGGGGCAGAGGGAGGAGCTCCGGGCATGGGAGGCTCGGCTGTGCGTGTCGCCCAAGCAAGCGCAGCCAGAGCTCCAAGATCAGTATGAAAGGTTTCTCGCGCTGCTTGAGAAACGAGCAGATTTTTTTATTAGCTCGCGCAAGGTGTCTTTGAAAGCTTTATTTGAAGTCCACGCAGCGAAGACCGACAAGGAGCTTCGGTTCGGCAAAAACTTCATGCTTCGCTGCTACCCACAGCTTTCGCAGGAGCAGATGGACGAGCTGGCCGAGTGGGAGGCCATGCTTTGTGACGCTGGCGAGGGCGAGCGCTTGGCGTTTCGGCCGGCGCTGCAGCGACAGCTGGCGAAGTTTATCGCGGTGCTCGAAAATCGAGCTGAGTACTTGCAGAGCTTGCAGAAGCCTTCGCTTAAAGCTTTGTTTGAAGCGCACGCCGTGAAAAATGATAAGGAACTCAAGTTCGGGAAGTTTATCGCGGTGCTCGAAAATCGAGCTGAGTACTTGCAGAGCTTGCAGAAGCCTTCGCTTAAAGCTTTGTTTGAAGCGCACGCCGTGAAAAATGATAAGGAACTCAAGTTCGGCCAAAATTTCATGCTTCGCTGCTACCCACAGCTTTTACAGGAGCAAAAGGACGAGCTGGCCGAGTGGGAGGCCATGCTTTGTGAGCCTGGCGAGGGCGAGCGCTTGGCGTTTCGGCCGGCGCTGCAGCGACAGCTGGAAAAGTTTATCGCTCTGCTCGAAGATCGAGCCGAGTACTTCCAGAGCTTGCAGAAGCCTTCGCTTAAGTCTTTGTTTGAAGTGCACGCCGTGAAAAATGATCAAGGCCTCAAGTTCGGTCAAAATTTCATGCGCCGCTGTTACCCAAAGTTTTCACAGGGGCAGAAGGACGAGCTGGCCGAGTGGGAGGCCATGCTTTGCGAGCCCGGCGAGGGCGAGCGCTTGGCGTTTCGGCCGGCGCTGCAGCGGCAAGTGGACCGATTTGTTGCCCTGCTGGCGAGCCGCCGCGCAGAATTCCTGCAAGAGAAAGAATCTTCTCTTGGCGCGCTGTTTCGCGCTGCCCGTCGCGGCCGCGAAAAGGACTGGAGGTTCGGCCACGAGTTCGTGTCTCGCGTGCTGCCGAAGTTGTCAGCAGAGATGGCGGCGCAGGTGCAGCAGGCAGCAGCTTCTTGCCTATGCCCGACAGAGAGGGCGGCGCGCAAGGCTCCGCACGAGCCCAAGCTGCATGTCGAGGAGTGCGCGCTCGGCGACGACTTGCCTCGCCCGCGGCTGCCAAAGTGCTTGCGCCAGCTATACGGCGACAGCTTGGACGCGGAGACCCGCGTCCGAACCTTCTTCCACCGAGTGCACGAGGTGGACACGCTTTTGCAGGAGCAAGAGTTTACGGCCTGCGAGTACTGCAAGGAAGGGTGGTTCGGGACCACCCGGCCACGCGACGCCCTGCCGGGCCAGGTCGAGACCGCTACCTTCAAGAAGAGCAACTTTATCCTTGCGCCAGAGAAGGACTGGCTGGAGCCCGGCAAAGCAATATGCCGCAACTGCCTGTCAGAGGCTGTGGCACGGGCCAAGGAAGGGCTCCCCAAAGCGCCCGTCCGCTTCGCTGCGGAGAACCTTGCAGACCCGGGGGAGTCTCTGGCAGAGACCGACGCGCTCACCTTCTTCGAAGAAGAGCTGCTGTCGCCGATACAGCACATCGTGCGCATCTTCACGCTGCACGCTACTGGGCAGTGCGAACTGCGTGGCCATGTCGGCAACTTGTTTCAGAATGGCCCGCAGTACGTGCGGCAGATCCCGGCCCTGGTCGGAGACATGAAGATGCTTTTGGTTCGGCGCTGCCCGAAAGACCCGGCCCGCAAGCAGCGTGTGCCTTTCCTGGCGTCCCGCCAGCGACTTGAGCAGGCGCTGGACCGCATCGCACGGCCGGCCGCGGAAGGCGGATCGCTGGCGCTGCAGCCGGGCGCGCTCACGCCACGCGGCTACGTGGACCTGGTGAGCCGCGAGAACCTGGCTCAATTCGAAGACTCTCCGGAGGGCGCAGAGCCGGTCGGCTTGCAGGTGACTGTCGTCGAGCAGCAGGAGGTCACCAGCTTGGGTTACAGCTTGTTTGCCATGTGGCTGAGTTCTTCCCTGGAGCTGCAGTTGGCCGCGCAAGTGAGGGCGCTGCACGAGCCGGCTGACGTGGAAGATCAGCTCCAGCGGCAGCAAGCGACATGGAATGCGCTCCGTCGCGCGGTGCGCAGCTTCGTTTTTGACGAGGAGCTCGACTCCCCGACAGCGGCCGCGGCGCCCCAGACGGGCGACCCTGGCGACCGACGGCTTGCCGCTTCGGGCAGCCGGCCGGATGCAACCCCGCGCCAGGACTCAGAGGAGCGGAATGTCGCCTCAGACGGCCTTGGCGACGGAGGGCTTGCCGCTGCGGGCGGCCTTCCGACTGCAGCACCACGGAGAGACTTACTCATAGCGGACTTGGTAATGTACCTCAGGTCCGTCGTGGTGCGGAGCGGCGAGTTTTCCGTGGAGGAAGTGCTTCTTGATGAGCTCACCGCGGGGCAAGAGCTGGCCAGTTGGCAGGAGCCACTCACCTCCGTGGGCCTTTGGTCTCCTGAAGATCTCGCAGGCCAGCAAACCGAGACGACCATGAAGGACGATCTGTGGCAGGCGCTGGAAAGCGCGAATGCATCTGCGCCGCAGATGCGCACGGCCGCTCGCTTTGGCGGCGCACGCATCCCGGGGCTCCCGATCCTGGACCCACCGACGGTGCAGTCCCGGAACCAGCTGATCAGAGAAGATCAGCCTTACTACATTGCCGCCGGCTTCATTAAGCTTTTCCCCTTAGGACAAGGGGACTACTGGGCCCACGTGCGGGCCAGGCAGCAGGCCGGCGTCCCTCTGTCTTTCTGGGAGTGGCTGCAGCATTTGCTGCTGCATGCGGATGGCCGGTTTCAAGCGCACCCGCGCTTTAACTTCTTTGCGCTGAATACGGCCTTGCGCAGCAAGGCGCTGCGGTCTCGCAGCTACTTTGTGAAGCGGCAGACTGGCATGAACGCCAACGTGCCGCACACCAACGAGGAGCTCTTGAGGATGGGCAAGGCGCAGTTCACGAAGATCGTGACCGCCTTCGAGCACTCGCTGCCGTGCTCCGCGCAGGAGAAAATCCATCAGCGCTCCGACTTGGAAGCCATGGTGGAGCAGATCGAACAAGACCCGTTCGAGTTCCAAGTGCAGGAGCTGGAAGAGACAGCACAGACGGCTGCCCAGGCATGTGGCGCCGGAGACCAGCCCCACACCGCGGCCGCCGGCGAGTTGAGGCAGTCTTTGCTGGATTGCCAGCGCTTCCATGATACTATGAAAGTGCCTGGTCAAGCCAGCGCAGCGCCGGACGCGTCGCCGCTTCTCGTTTCGGAGGGCGTCGGCCGACAGCTGTCTGCCGGCCGCGAGGACACGGGGCTTGCCGCCTCGGGCGGCCCCGCGCGCGACCTCGGGGAGTCGCCGCTTCTCGCTTCGGAGGGCGTCGACCGCAAGCAAACTGCCGTCCGCGCGGACACGGGGCTTGCCGCTTCGGGCGGCCCTGCGCACGACGTAAGAGAGCTGGCCGAAAGACTGCAAGTGCTTTTGCAGCGATGCAAGGTCGGAGGTGAGATTCCGTGTCACTTTACGACCTTAACGACAGCCATCTATCACTGGCAAGACGTGCGTGCGTGCTTGAGGAAATACGACGCTGCGGTCACCCAGCGTCGGCAAGGACGCGCAGACCCGGTAGAGCCGGCCATGGCTCGGCTTCCTGAGAGCAAGCGCTTGGTTTTGAAGTATCCCGGTGTCGTTGCGTGGTACACTGCGTACAAGATGGAGCTCTTTTACCAGCACGTGCTTCAGTACGAGGACGGCCAAGGCATTTTTGAGTGGGGCGCAGGCGGCATCATGCATCTGCACTCCATTAACTTCGGCAGCAAGATGCCCCGCGTGGACCCAGCGCGCTTCTCCGCGCAAGACTTGGACGCAGACGGCGTGAAAACTGCCGCCCAGTTTGCGCGGGCGCACGAGGAGCACTTGACTGATTGGAGCTTGGGCAAAGCTGAAAAGTGGCAGCATGCGGTAATGGACCGCAAGCGGGCGCGAGTGACGCGCCGGGGATTCGTGGGTTCTCCGCTGCACACTGACTCAGAGTCCGACGGCTCCGCCGACATGGAGCCAGCCAAAGAAACGCGCGTGCCGCTTCGGGCCGCGCAGCAGCGTTTGGCGCCTGATGAGGACTTGTCTCTTTGTTTCCCACACCCCGCACTTTGTGTTATCAGCTGGACGACGCCGGACAGCGCTTGGTTTGTCGGCTCACGGCTGCGGACAGGGCCATCTTGTGTGAGCTCGACGCCTGCCTGGTGGACCAAATGTGGCATCCGTGTGCCATCGCCGTGGCGGCCAAGGCGCTCCTGATGACCAACAACTGTCAGCTGGTGCGCGCCGCGCGCAGAAAGTGGTACCGTCGGCTGACGGACGCGTGCAACCTGCACGACCGTCACGACGGACCGCCGGTGGAAGTGCCGCCGCTTCTGGCTCAGGGCCCGCCAGAGGCAGAGGGCGACGCGACCCGTCCGGTCGTCGACGTGCAAGTCGACGTGGCAGCCAAGGTGCGCATTACGACTTTCAACATGAACCAGCATAGCCCTGACGATGACTTTGCTGCCGTGTTGCCCGAGATGGACCTTGTTTGTCTACAGGAGGTCACTCCATCGTGCTTGAGCGCCTTGCATGCCTTAGCTGCGGCCAGCGGCTTCGCAGTTAGCAGCCCGTTGCACAGGGGTCGCTGCAGCGAGGAAGGGTTCGACGTGTGCGTTCTCTGCCGCCTCGACTTCGGCCAAGTGATGCGGGCATGCGTGTCGCCCGTCGCCGGGCCCAACAGCAGGTTCATGCTACACGTGCTCGTGCAGCTAGCGGCCAACGGCGCTGTGCTGTGCGCTGCCACAGCGCACCTTGCCGCGTCCAGAGCCGCCGCGGCCGCGCGCCAGCGCGAGCTGTCAGCATGCTTGGCCGGCTTGGAAGCGCTGGACGTGGATGCTTGCATCTTCGCAGGCGACTTGAACACGCATGCAGGCGAGCGCTTGCCACGGGGCGGCTGGCTGGACGCCCACGAAGTCGCCGGCAGCCCTACTTTGCATCCACTTGGGAGCCTTTGGACGTTGACGTCCCGGCGCATGCGGACGCAGTGTGGCGCTTTGACCGCGTTCTCTGGCTGAGGCGGCCCGCCGCGCAAAGTTCTACGCTCGCTGATGTAGATGCGAGCAACAGTGTCAGCAGTTCTCGGCTTGCCGTTTCGGGCGGCCTAGGAGACAGTGTGCGCGCACCTGTCGGGCCGGCGTCCCGCCAACTCGGGCTTGCCGTTTCGGGCGGCACGAGCGAGGCCGGACCTGGGCCAGCGTCGCGCGACACCCTTGAGCTGCAGCCGCGAGATTTTGCCAGCTGCTTCATCATGCAGGGGCTGTCCGACCACGCTGCGGTGACAGCAACCATGACTTGCTTGCCGGGCCACGTCGCCACGCGCGAGTGGGAGGAAAACCTCATCGTGTGCAGACCCGGCCTGGGTCGAGAGGTCGCCCGCCAACCAGGCGACAAGGAAAGCTGCGCCAAGCAAAGTCGGTCCCACGTGTACTGCGGTAAAGACTACGAGAAGGCGCGCATGCTGCCTGGCACAGGCGCCGTCATGGAGGACGGCCGACGCAAGGGCTTGTACCGATTGTACGGCCGGCGCAACTGCCACCACCTGAACACGCACGACCCACTGAAGGCGATGGGTCTGGTGGCTAACGTGGATGATCAGGTGGTTCTGACGGTGCAAGCTGCCGTCAACTACTTGACAAAGTACATCGGCAAGCTGGGTGGCGGGCAGTCTGCGGCCTCAAAAATGTCGTCGTACATCGACGAAATCATCTGCAAGATGCCAGATGACCAAGAGATGACCGTGGCATCGCTCTTGTCGAGGCTTTTCATCCACGCCGCAGTGCCGCAGGAGATCTCCTCCTTGGAGGCATGGCGCGTGCTGCTGGATTTGCCGCGCGTGCTCTCGTCGCGCCAAGTCATGGCGCTCAACGCGAAGGACACCCAGTCCTTCAGAGACATCTCCGAGATAGAGCGCTCCAATCAGGAGGAGTCTGCTCTACGGCCTAGCAAGGTCGAAAACTACATGAGCCGCATGCGCGGCAAGCGGGACGAGGCACTGCGCGCGGAAGATTTGCAGCGCATGTCGCTCCGCCGCAAGCCGTGCATCGTGAAGGAAAAGCCGCTCTTGCAGTTGGACGCGCGGCGTCGGGACGCTGCAGCCATGGCGCGCTTGTGCTTGCGTCTCCACCGCCCCTTTTCCGGCGCCGCGGAGGATCCCATGCATCTGGCGGAGGCCGAGGCAGTGCAGCAGTTGCAGGACTTCGTGTGCTCGTCCAAGTGTCCGCGGTGGCTGCGAAAGCGGTACATGAAGCACAACCGCCAGCGACCGCACAGGGTCGCAGAGACACCCGTCTCAGCGTGCGTGCCGGAGCACGAGCAGCCAGCCGTGGTTGCCGACGCGGGGCCTGCCACCGCGGGCGGCCCCGCTGCGTCACCTGGTTCGCGGCTTGCCGCTTCGGGCGGCCCCGAACGGGCAGACGCGCAGGACACGCGCACAGCAGCCGACGCGGGACTTGCCGCCTCGGGCGGCCCCGCTGTGTCAGCAGGCTCGCGGCTTGCCGCTTTGGGCGGCCCCGAGCCGGCAGGCGCGCAGGATAAGCACGCAGCGGCCGAGCAGCAAGACGCGCAGACGGAGCCACGGCTTGCCGTATCGGGCGGCCTGGCCAACAGCGCCGAGCGGCCACACTTCGCAGCCTTGGTTTCTTGTCCTGAAGAGATGCAGTGGCTCGCCGCACGTCACGTCTTGCTCTGGACGACGCGAGCCGGCGACATGCGCTACTTGGAATCCTCGCTGCGTTATAAGGACATAGGCAAGATAGGGTGGAATATAAGTGTGTTACGAAATGGTTATAAGTGTATGTTAATACTATACTAAGTATGTATTAAGTCTGTAGAACTATGGTTAAAAGATGAGATGTGTTATGTCATGTTATGTAATAAAATTAGTTTTTTAGCTAAGTAAGTTAAGTCCGCTAACTAGTTGTTATTTTTTTAACTTTTTAACTAAGGTTTTACATATGCGTTTTTCTACATGTTTACATGGCATTTCTGGAGAACAGTAATGGCTTTTTCGGAACAGTAGACTTGCTTTTGTGGCCAGCACGAAACGTTTTTCTACATGTTTACATGGCATTTCTGGAGAACAGTAATGGCTTTTTCGGAACAGTAGACTTGCTTTTGTGGCCAGCACGAAAAGCTTTCTGTATACATATATTTCTGCATGCGCCCAACTTTTTGCGAAGTTTTTTTGAGCGAACGTGGAGAGATTTTGTTGGAACTCCAAGGGCAGGTTTGGGCATGAGCTTCCTAACCATGCCAAAACCAAAGACCAAGCCAATGTATTTCTCAGCCCGAAATCATGTTGGCCTGGAAGTGCCAGACCGCCACGTGGCTTGGAAGTTGACATTCAGACAGGAACATGCCAGGTGTGTTGTGAGAATCCATTTTTTCTTGGCGAGGTTTCCAAGCTCAAGCGAACGAATCCACTGTGCCCCTTCTTCCTAGAAGCCATGGTCACCGTCGACTCGCAGGTGATTCTGAAATACCAGAACGAGCCATTTGTGACCATTCCAGAGTACCTCATCCACAAAGGAGCAGATGGCCAGAAGTATCTCCAAATGAGGGCCAGCTCCCTGCCCATTGTCCAATTCTTGACAGGGGCCAAGAATCCATCCAGGGCTTCTCTGACATTCTACGAACCATTCCAGAAGCTCGTCGAGAAGCGAAATGAGCAGCTGGATCGCCATCATGCCATGGGAGGCCAAGAGGACCAGGGCGACGGCGACAACCTCTTCGAAGACCAAGACCGCCCCAAAGCCAGCAGGCGGAAAATCCAGAACTTGCCAGAGACGGTGAACATCTATGTGGGCAACACCACTGTGCCATGTCTCATCCCTCCTGACAAGAGCCGTCCCAAAGCTGCGGATATAGCAGTCCCACTGGATTCCAACATTCTCTGCGCCATCGTGGACCATATTCGGGCCAATGTTGCTGCTTTGCAAGCCCACATGGAGTCAGGGCCCAAGAGGAAGAGGGCCAAGAAGAGCCAGTAGCCTGCCGACCGCTGCAGCTGCGACCGCTTGGGTTTCAAAAAAAGCGGCAGTGCGAGTTCGTCCCTCATGCCCATGAGAGTAAGAGGGAGGATTTGTGCACACTTCAAGTTTCTCCCTTCTATGTAGGCTTTGGCCCCAGACTGCCCAGTTGCGGCTTCGCCACTTTGGCCTGCACCACTCGCCATGGCCGGAGTGCCAGACAAGGTTGTCCAGGAAGTGGAGGCTGTGATGGGTTCCACAGCCCCAGTCAACTCCAAGGTTGACACCATCGTGCAGCTTCTGCGAGCCCATGGGTTCCCAGAGAACAGGGGGAAAAGCATGGTATGCTTTCATGATGTTTGGTCCAAAGGGACCCAGATGTGTTCCGTGGGATTCCAGAAGAAGCTCTTAGACGGCCAGACAATCTGTACCCAACTGGCCACTGCCGAGACCAAGAGGCTTGCCCAGGTGCAGGCCAACCGCCAACTTGTCTCGGAAGCCAAGGGGCACCTCGCACCAGTCTCCGGCCAAGAAGGCCCCTGGGTAGTGCACGCTTTGCTTTTAGTGCTTTTCTTTTTGTGCTTGAAGAGAATACAGCTATATAGAGATTTGTGGTTGCAGGGGTTCCCTCAACGGCAGGCTTTCTCAGCCTTGCGGGGAGCCACAGCGTCGCCTTCCTCCGCTGCCTGCAAAACGGCATCCAAGGACCCGAGGGGTACCACTGCTCCACAGCGAAGTCCGACCCCGCCTGGCAAGCAATCGAGCAAGGATGGTGCTGGGTCGTTCTGGCAGCATCCATTGAAGAAGCCATCCCACAACTTCCCAACTTTATACAGATGGCGGCCAACTCGTCCAACTCAATCTCCAAAGCGATCAACGAGTTGGAGGTGGCACTCCATGTCGCCACTGCTTTTGAGAAGGGCTTGTCTCTTCCAGATGCCATCCAGCAGGCCAGCCAAGGCGACGTGCGATGCCGTGCGAGTGTCCCCGCCATCGCCAAATTTGTCCAAAACTTCGGCGGCGGCTCCCAAGGGTTCCCACTGTTGCATTTCCTTGCCAATTTTTCCAAACAGTTCAATGCAACTCTCCTCGTCGGCACGGAGCTTATGTCCACCCTCGCCACGCTGGACTTCCGCCAGGCCACTTGCATATTTCCCATGATCAGGGTTGCCTGTTGGGCCTGCATGCTGACATCGCCGAGGGCACAAGATGGATTCAGCCGGATCCTGACGGTCAACGACCTCCAAAAGCTCAAGTCGCCAGGGGTGATTGCCCAAGTGATCCAGGCTGAGGAGATGCTCCAGGACTCATGGAAACTCCAGCAAAGTTTGCTGGGCGGCCAGCAGCACCATTCGGCCCACTTAACCAAGTGCTTTGGCCGATTTGCAGTGAGAGTTTGTTTGTTCCTGACGAATAAACAAAAGCAAAGTCGGGAGAAAACCACTGGCTATCTCTCCAAGCCATCTTGACTGCTTACACGAAGGAAATCCATGACCCCTCGGGGGCAGATGCCAGCAGTGCGGACCAGGCCAAGACCCAGACGGACATGCAGGTCACGGATGTCTTGGCGGCCAGCCACAAGACCATAGCCATGCTCCAAAACCATCATATGGAATTGGGCAAGTTGTTGCTTGGAGAGGAAGCTAGCAGTTGCTGATTGAAGCCAGAGGCGATGTATACACTTATTAAGAGTATACATATGAGCATGTATCGATGTATATGAGTATTCTCCTTGATGTGCACATGGCACGAAGTGCTAAGGTATACCAACAAGGACCACGGCGCCAAGGTCTTCGAGTTGACCGACATGACAGACGACCATGCCACCATGACTCACAAGCCGCTCTTCCATGACCAGGAAGAAGTCCACGTGCCTTTGCGGAAGCTGCCAACGTGGAAGGCTGCCTTTGCGGAAGCTGCCAACGTGGAAGGCCACCAAGGCCCTCATGCCCATGTTGTGCCCAGAGGAACTTGCCAGGGAAGGCATGACGGCGAAGATTCTGTTGGAGGAGCGGGCCAGGTCAGAGGTCCAGCTCGCTCTCCACAAAGCGGCGGAAAGGCACCATCTGGATGCACAGACCATCGCTTTCGGTCAGAACCCCCAAGGGTTGTTGGCGACCAAGGCAATTCGCAAAACAATTCGTTTGGTTCCACTGGGCATGGTGAACAAAGCCAAGCCGACCACGAAGGAGACCAAGCTTCTCATCGAGCATGGCGGGCACACCTGGACGATTGGGCCATTCCGCCAGAATCTCCAGTTCGAAGCAGACAGCCCAGCTTGCTTGATTCCATTTTTCTGGTGCAAGCCCACCAGCGAGCCCTCCGAGGTCACCATGGTGTACTCCACGGTCGTCGAGTCTGGGATTACCATCCCCTGCTTGGAGAACCCAGCTCCGCTGGAGCCGCGACAGCAGCTGCTGTTCCTGGCCGCCCATGCTGAGGCTTCCGAAGCAGACCATGGCGAGGCATCCGGAGCGGCGGAGCCATCAGAGGCGACCCCTAAAGCCAAAGCCAAGAACAAGGCCAAGGCCAAAGAGCAGTCGGAGCCTCCGTCCAAGAAGCCCAAGAAGTGAAGAGCCTCTGCAGCCCCAAGGGAGCGGGCTCCACTTGTAAAGAGCCAAAGACCATGGCGGGTTTTGAAGCGAGCCGCCAGAGTTTTGCTGGAGAAGAAATCATAGTTAAGGGGTGCGCCGCGGGGGGGGGGGGGCAGTTTGCACGCGCGTACCACGTGGCCTTTCCACGCAGCCGTAAAATTGAATTTGTAGTGTCTATACAACAGCTGTTTGCCAGAAGAGCAGAGGCTGTCCAGAAAAAGCCACACTCACGACCACACCCACACTCACGACCAAGCACACCACCCACACACCCCACAACACCACCCACACACACCCACACACACCCCCACACTCACCACACACACACCAACACCACACACACAAACCAACACCACAAAGGAAAGGAAAGCAAGGAACAGCAAGGAAAGCAAGGGAAAGAAAGGCAAGAAGCACAAGAAAGAGCAAGGGAAGCTTCGAAGGAAGGCAGAAGCAGCAAGGAGAAGCAAGGAAGGAAGGCAAGAAACAGCAAGAAAGGCAAGAAGCACAAGAAAGAGCAAGGGAAGCTTCGAAGGAAGGCAGAAGCAGCAAGGAGAAGCAAGGAAAGAAGGCAAGAAACAGCAATGAAAAAGGCAAGTGAAGGACGGTGAGAAACAACAAGAAACAGCAAGAGAAAGTGAGGGACGAAAGGTAAGAAACAACAAGAGAAAGCAAGGGAGGAAGGTAAGAAGCATCAAGAAGCAGCAAAGAAAAGAAGGAAAGAAAGCAAGAAAGCAGCAAGGGAACCAAAGAGAAAGCAAAAAGAAACAAGAGCGAAAGAATGGAAAGTGTAAAGGAAGGTGCAACCGTGGCAAAAGTACAAGTTTTGCAAATGTGTGCAAGCTGACCGCTGCACTGGTTTCCATCATTTTTCAAGCTTTTCAAGAAAGTAATCCATACTCTGCAAGGTTGTTTTTTTTAATTATTATTTTTTTTGGCAGTTTAAACTGCCAGAACTTCTTCCAGCTTCCATCTGAAATAGCCAAAATTCAGCAAAATTCAGGTCAAAAAAATCCCACTCAAAAATGGAGCCTCCTCCCCCAAGCCAGAAGCTTTTCCCAGGCCAAACAACCATCCAAAAGGAAGGTTTACAGTCCAAAATGCTTGCGCAATTTCTTTCTGAATTGCCAATGTGGCCGTGTTTTTGTCGCTCTGGCCATGATGGCTGGAGGCTTAATTTTTGAATGTAGGGAGAGAGAGAGAGAGAGAGAGAGAGAGAGAGAGAGAGAGAGAGAGAGAGAGAGAGAGAGAGAGAGCGGGCAAGATTGCATGACATGCCTGAAGCAGTGCTTGCGCGTATGTCGCAGCTTCCAGCGCCCAAACCTGGCCAGCTCTTTCGCCACCCAAGTCCTTGCCAGCATGGCTCCCAAGGCCCGCTTATGGTTTCGATTTGGCTTCTGCTTTTTTTTGTAGGGTTTAATGACCCTGCAGGTGACCAGCCATGTGCAGAAGGCCATCCAGAAGAAGCCGGCCGCCCAGTCCTCCAAGAAACCGGCCACGACCAAGAAGCCAGCGGCAGCCAAGGACAAGACCAAGCCGCCGACCCAGGACGAGCCTGGCGAGCACCCCTGGGCGGGGCACCTGTTCCTTGGGTGTACCGCCCAGGGGTGCAATTCCTGGATCTTCATGCACCGGCTTTATTCCAAAGTGGCTTGCGCCCACTGTGGGAAGAGCTGGTGGTCCAGCTATGTGGACCATGGCTACCACTTTGGCTGGCGATGATCGCGAAGCTTGAAGGAGAGGTGAGAAAAAAAGAAGGGGTCCTCTTCCGAAGCCAGAAGGCCCAGCGAGATTCCAACAGGCTGCAGGACTCCAAACCAAAGACCCCAAGCCTCCAAGCCCAGTTAACCAAAGCTTGCCACAATCTCTGCCAGGGTTTCGCCTTTTATGGCTAGCCATTTTTTCATGTGCATGTCTGTATATTTGCAGATAGAGATATATTTTTAGGGTTTAGGGGTTAGGCTTGTTTTTTTAAGGGGTTAGGGGCTTAGGGTTTATAGGGTATAATAAAATATATATGTGTATATATATACACATGCATATATATATATATATACACACATACATACATACATACATACATACATACATACATACATACATACATACATACACACATGCATACTTCTCAAATACTGTTTATGCACACATATGTGTATATATAGTTATATACATGTATATGAACTTGAACCTATACATACGACAAATACGTACCGATGTACACACATAGAGACACACCTATATGCGTACACAGAGACATATATATATATATATATACGTGCATATACGTACATGCATACATACATTACTTTGTTAATTCTGTTTATGCTGTTGTATTTTCCGTGGCAGTTTCATGTTGCCGAGTTTTGCTGCCACAAGAACTCAAGCGCCCCTCTGGCCTGCTCTTCTTTTGCTCGCAGCCAAACCATGGCTGCAGCCGCCAAGAGCAAGGCACCACCAGCTGTGCCAAGCAAAGCTCCACCACCAGTGAGGGCTTGGCTTGCAGGTGGAGGCCCTGGAGGCCATGGGACTCCAGCTGCTGGGAGTCCACTTCTTCCGGGGAGTTGGGACAGCCACCTCGCCCATGCGACAGGGTGGACTGTCCCACCAGGCCTTCCCATCCAAAGCTCGGAAGGCATGATTTGGTATGCTCCAGGGCCAGAGGTTGTCCCCAACTACCAGTACCCAGATATGATGCACTGGTGGGGCACTGGTGCTGGCTACAGTGCACCAGATGCATGGCCACAGGGCTAGACCTGAAATGTTTAGCCCAGGCAAGGCGGTGCCCCAGCTGTGGGCAAAGTTGGCTCCAGAGCATGCCCATGGGGTTGAGGTTGCAGCCACCATATGCTGACCCACAGCCACCGCACACCCAAAGCCCATCTGACAACGATGAGGAGGAGCCTGACCCAACTTGGCCACTGTGGGCCCTCTTGTACGAACAGCCCTTTGAGGCCACCGAAGCCCACGACCCGGAGCAGCCCACGGATGCCCACGACCCGGAGGAGCCCACGGATGCCCAGGACGAGTTCCACGACGACGTCTTCCAGGAGGACCTGGCATCCACCTGAGCCCATGCCATGGCGGCCACTCTTCCATGTGAGCACTAGCATCTTCCATCGATGCTTGGACCGAGAAAATTTGTGTGTGTTTCTGTGTCTGGGTTCTTCGCTAGAGAGTTTCCGGCTTATAGTTTTCAGGTACACATGAAATAAGATTGTATAGAGCTTGTTTGGTGTGCACAGTGACAAAAGCATGAGTACCGAGGTTTTCATAGGTGTTGGTTGTTTGTTTGTATCCTATAAACTCGATAAACCCTTATAAACCCCTTATAGCCTTAAGTCCCTATAAAGTCTATAAACCCTTATAAACCTCCTAAACCCTAAATCCCTATAAACTCTATAAACCCTTATCAACCCGTATAAGCCCTATACATGTACACATATACATATACACACATATACATACATACACACATATATCTATATATATACATAGAAACCTCTCTGTAGCTTTCCTAGAACATAGCGATATAGTCAAAGTTCCAGTAAGATATATATATATATGTATATAGATATATACATATATATATATAAATGAACCAATATATATAAATATATACACACAAGTCAACTGGTACTTATACACACTCTTTGCCAGAATGGCTAGCACCAATTGCTAGGATGGCTAGGATTTTCATCGAAAGCCATCATGGCCAGCTTGTTTTTTTTGTAATCCATATATTGAAGAGCCGTCCTGGCCAGCTTGTTTTTGTTTGTATCCATATATCGAAAGCTATCATGGCCAGCTTGTTTTTGTTTATCCACATATATTTTTTTAGGAGAGCCATCATGGCCAGCCAGCCATTCACCCCAGAACCTAACAGGCCCCAACCCATAAGATGCATCATTGAGCCAAGCCTTGGGCGTCCAACATGTACAGAAGTGCATGTGCCAGCTGCCACGACAGAGTCACGAGTATAGCAGTCATTGCAGCCCATGAATGGATTCATTTTGTATCCCGCGCTCGCCCACACCAGTGGATCATTGAGGCACGAAGCAGCATCCACACACCATGAACACAAACACATGTCCCAAACATATATGATTGCAAATGCAACCCCGGGTACTAGAGTTCGGCACTTGGGATTGCATTTGCAATCCCAAGTGCTAGATGGTTACACTTGGGATTGCAATTACGATCCCAAGTGCCACACGTCTGCACTTGGGATTGTAATTACTATCCCAAGTGTGCTTACTATTGTTGAGGAATATAGTGTTAAGTATTCGCCCATAAGTCCACACACCTGCAATTTCGAGTCTGTTTCACCCTCCGCCATGGACGAGGATGATAACGAAACCATCGTTCCGACCAGTCCGCCCAGCAACCCTCAGAGTCCCAGGAGCGATGGCTCCAATGTGACCGTGATCCCATGTGAGCGGCCCAAGGCGAAGCCCAGGACTGGAACCACACATGAGCAGCGACCATCATTTCCGTGGCCATGTCCATCCGACTGGTGTCGGCCAGCTGCTCCAGCGTTTCTACCATTGCCGCAACCTTACTATGGGCCGCTACCATATGGGCCAATGGCACCACCACCATTAGCACCACCTTTGGTGCCGCGTGGACCCATGCCGCCGTTCCTGTCACTTGGACCCACGGCACCGCAACCTGGGCCCACTTTGCAGCCACCCGGAACCACGGCTCCGCTTTTGTTCCCACCAATGGTGGTGCCTTCCATGGAGCCCATGACTGGACCATATGGGTTTTTGCCGCGGCAGCAGCCACTACAGCAACAGCAATGCCACAGCAGCCAAACCCGCAAGCATGGCAAGAAGGCCCATGTGCACAGGCAGCACCACCAACGCAACAGCAAGGCAATGAGTTGCCAAAGCAGAGGGCAGCCAGCCCAGCAGCCCAAATCAAGGAAAACCAACAGCAGCCATCCCAGCCAGCCGAGCAAACAGCACCAACAGCCGAAGCCCAGCCACCCTGGCGGCGAGAAGCGGCACCACTGCCACCACCACCACAGCAGCAGCAGGACAGGCAACACCACAGCCACAGGCAGGAGAACCAATCCACCACTGGGCCCCATCAGCAAAGCCCAAGTTTTTGAGGGCAAAGGCAAGGGCTCCAACATCCCAGCCGCATTCCGAGCCCAAGCAGTCCGCCCCAAAGTCGTGCCGCCACCTTCCAGGCAGGCCAAAGCAGCGGCAGCACGGGTCGTGCCGCCACCTTCCAGGCACGCCAAAGCAGCGGCAGCACAGGAGGAGCGCAAAGCACCGGCACCACAGCAGGAGCCCACCACACAGGCCAAAGCAGCGGCAGCAGAGGAGCCCAAAGCACGGGCACCACAGCAGGAGCCCAGCTCCTCCCAAGACCCATGGGCTTTCCAAGGACCGCCGCCCAAGCTCCAGCCACAAGAACCAATCCACCCACCACCCGGATGGCAGGAACGACAAACAGCGCCAAAGCGCGCCCAACCAGCACCAGCCGCTGCTGCTCCACCCAGTGGCCCGGAGCGGCGGGTGGACATGCCGTTCCGGGCCACTGGGTGGAAGAACAAGTGTTGCTGGCTGTTAGCAAATTATCAAGCTGCCCAATGGAGCCAATGTCTCTCCATGTCCACCACATACATGGAAGAGCTCCGCCAGCAAGACCCGCCATTTTGGGTGGCTGGGAAGCCCACTTGGGCCCAGAAGACATGGTGGTTCTGCGAGCACTACCAGAACCAGAACTTCCAGCGATGCCAACGGCTCCTGGACTGGCCCCATGGAGCCAATGATTTTTTCCAGAAACCATATAGCTCCGGATCTTTCTTTCTTTATACATCAAAGCTCACATATAATATAGATGGGAAAGCCTCTGTAGTGTTTCTAGGCATAGGCCTAGATGCCAGGAAACCCAGTAAAGTTGTTTTTTCCCGCCGCCCCAGCACTCTCCATCAAGGTACTCCAAAGAAACCCAGATGGCCCAGTACTTGGCTGAGCACTCCATGGTGGTGGAGGAGCACGGCCATGACCCACGCCAGCCAGACCGGTTCAGGCAGCTCCAGTAAAACACCAGGGGTCCGGCATTCAGCCATGCATGCACCTTGTCCGTGTATTGTATTCGCCATTGTTGTGGCCAGCACCAACAACACAATAAAGCCCCGTGGCTAGCCAAGGGTATTCTATTTTTTCTGTATACCAATGGATACACATATAGATGTTAATATATATATATATCTTCTTGCTTATATTCAGTTATCTACAAAGACATTTCAAAAAAGATATCTTTGAGATTGTTTACGTCTATCTATATACATATATATGTGTATACCCATGCATGTATATATATATATATATATGTTAATTTTGTGTTTCAACTACAATTTTTGTAGCTAGATTGTTTGTTTGTATACTACTTGGTATTTTCTCAATGTACGATTATTTTACATGGTATATACATATATGTGTCTCTACGTTTACACATGTTAGAGCTTCACGTTTTTTGCCATACATCCAGGCAAGTTTGGCTTGCACAATGTATTTGTGTACAATCAAGAATCCTTTTTTTCCTATGCATATGGGTTTCTCTTGCTGTCCACCAATACATACACAGCTAGACATACATATATATATATATACATATCTATGTCTATATACATACATATATGTACAATATATGTCTTCTCTCTGCATGTGTATCTGTGTATGTATGTGCTTTCTTTGCCACCCTCGCAGCCATTGTGGCCGGCACGTGTTTCTTCCGCCCCCATTTCCATTTGTCTGCCACACGTGCTGCCATGTCCCATGTGTGGAGCATTTCTGATTTCATTTCGGAACTTCGGCATCTTGGCCAACTGGCCAAGATGCGGCCAGGGAGCATGGTCGTGACTACCATGGCTGCCACGTTCGTTGAAAGGATCCGTGCAGCCAAGCATTGGACGTCGGCCGCCATCGTCGAATTGCTCGGTGAGGTCCAAAGCTGTGAGCTGCCAGAAGCCATCAAGGACAGCATCCAGGAGGCAGTCGAGCAGCTCCAGAGCAACGAAGCTTCCCACATGAAGCTATCCTGCAGTGGCCAACGAGTTGTTCATGTTCCAGCCTACCTCACCCAGCAGGATTGGTCGTCTGTGGAAGCCGCCACATCGAAAGACGATCAGATGTCCATCATTGCCAAGCGGCTCAGGGCCATGGGGCTTACATCCCTCAAAGAAAACACCACCCATCAGGTGTTGGCCACTCTGTTGTATGTGCAGCACAGCCAAGGGAAGCCGGAGATGCACCCCAGAGCTGTGCATGCCATGGTGGAGGATTTCTCTGCCATCTTCCATGGCACACCCAAGATTGAGGGTGTGCTGGGTTTGGCAGTATATGCGGAGTATCCGCAACAGAATGGCCTTCATGGTTGAGCCAAGCCTATACCGAGGGCACCACCCCAGCCGCTCGGATTCTTCCACTGCATGCCTGGTTCAGAAAGGTACCCATGCGGAAAAACCATTCTTTGCTGCAGAGCGGGCAGTCCGGCCGTTCCAAGGAGAAGCTGCCCGTCTGCTGACCCAGCTGGCGGAGCGATGGAATACTCCAAAGCCAGAGCCACAAGTCACCTTGTTGCATCCTCGTCAGGACCGGCTGGCGCTGCAGAACCTGCCAACACCGCAGCAGCAACCACTGCAGCAGCCATCGCCGCTGCTACAGCAGCAGGAACAAGCAGTGCAGCAGCAGGCACTGCAGCTGCAGCAAGCACCACTGCAGCAAGCACCGCTGCAGCAGGAGCCGTCCTTGCAGCAGAAGCAAGCACCACTGCAGCCAGCGGCACTGCAGCAGCCAGCGGCCCCGACTTCCGCTACGGCCCAGCCAGGCAGCCAAGCAGCAGCGCAGCCTTTGCTCGCCACAAGTCCAGAAGTGTCTACGGAGAAGCCAAGTTCCCAGCCAAAGACCTTGGAGGACTTTGAGGCCCAGACATTCCTGGAAATCAAGAAGAAGAAGCGCCACGCCAAAGCCAAGGGCGAGCCAAAGGCAAAAGCCAAAGCGAAGGCCAAGGCCAAGGCCAAGGCCAAGGCCAAGGCCAAGGCCACTGCCAAGCCTCAGGAGACTCCCAAGGCAACAGCGACCGCCAAGGCCAAGCCGGTGCCCAAGGTCACGGCCCAGACAACTCCGCCGCACAAGCGGAAGCCACCCGTGTATGGGTGCCCCAAGTGCCGAGGCAACCCTAACGGGTGCGGGCAATGTCTGGATCCCAATTACCAAGGCTTCAGACTTCCAGGCCGTGAGGCCTATAGGGCCCATATGGCCCGGCGAGCCATGATGGCCCAGTGAGTCCATGAGTCCGACCAGTTCCAGGGCCACTTGCGGAGACAACCAGTCTCACCATAATTTGCCATTTTGGCCGACCAGATCCGGGGACTTCGACACGGGGCTTGCAGTGGGGGCAAAAGATTCTCCCAAGTTGTTTGCTTTGCAATTAATTCATCTCTCTCTCTCTCCCTCCGTCTCTCTTTCTTTCTCAGTCTTATTCTCGAGACGACTGCTTCTCTTCCTTTTTTTTTTCGATCGCACTCTCTCTGTCGTGCTTCTCTTTTCCTACCTTCTGGCTCTCTCTCTCTCTCTCTCTCTCTCACTCTCTCTATCTCTCTCTCTCTCTCTCTCTCTTGTCTCTCTCTCTCTCTCTCTCTCTCTCTCTCTCTCTCTCTCTCTCTCTCTCTCTCTCTTTCTATAGTGTCTCTGTATAGAGACACAGATGTACATGCTTAAAGCAGCTGTATATCCGAACGTCTGTCTCTCTCCCTTTCTCTCTCTCTCTCTCTCTCTCTCTCTCTCTCTCTCTCTCTCTCTCTCTCTCTCTCTCTCTCTCTCTCTCTTTCTCTCTCTCTCTCTCGCTCTCTCTCTCTCTCTCTCTCTCTCTCTCTCTCTATGTCTCTCTCTCTATATATATATTCTGTTGCGGTTTTTTGGCTGCTCCAAGAACTTTTGGTTTTCTTCGAACGTATGAATGAATATATATATATATGTATATATATATATTCATATGATGAATATATATATATATGCATCTAGCATGATTTTTGCATGTGTGCAATGTTCTATGCAGGATATAAATATGAATGCCTGAGTGGCTGCCCACTTCTTCTTTTTGCTTCAAGATGTTTTTGCATGTGTTGAACTTCACATATGTAGCAGCTGTCTATATGTAACAGAAAGTCGTGAGAAGGGTGCAAGACCCATGTTTCCATTTGCGACGCCTCCATGGCTTGCAAGGTTTCTGGCTAGCAGGCGACAAATGCCATATTGATGTCTGTCCTGACAGCTCTGAGCATGCCCCTGTGCTTTTTGATATCGCATGACTTTCATCCTGCAGACTTGTTGCTCCCAGCAAGAAGCACCAGAGGCAATGCATATAGAGAGCATGGTGCCCGGAATAGAATCACGTCCACAGCTACTGTGGCCCGCTTGAAGGCTTCCAAGTGAGAACGTGCAGAGCAGATCAATTAGGTATATAGTAGATCCATAAGAGCCACTGTCCTGAAGCCCGTGGTGACCATGGAGTCCTCCAAGAAGAAAGCCAAACTTCAACACCTTCTGAAGTTCAAGGCCAGCTTGCCAGGGCATTCTCAAAGTGCTTTGGCGGCCTTCGTCCAAGCCACGAAAGAGCAGGGCCTCCCGGAAGCCAGTTCTTCCAACGACCAGCGAAAGGCACGGCAGCAGCTTCTTGAGTGCTGCCACGGCGGCCCCATGGGACCTTTGATCCAGCAAGCAGAACTGCCCATCAGCGACGGTGCCACAGTGACCATCCATTTTGCGAATCTTTTGGTCTATATCACCAGTCTTTTCCACCTGGGTGGCAGCTTCCATGATCTGGTCCAGAGGAAACACCAGTCCAATCCATCTTCGGTCGACAAGCCATGGTCGCTGATGCTGTACTGCGATGAGCTGGTGCCTGGTAACGTCTTAGGTCGTGCTGAGCGCAAGCTCTGGGCGATTTACGGCACGTTCCACGAGCTAGGCCAGGAGGCGTTGTCCCATGAGGACGTCTGGCTTACCATCAGCCTAGAACGCTCCACATTCGTGGCCCAACTGCCTGGGGGGATCGGCCAGATTTTTGCGAAGGTCCTGGAGGCCATATTTTGCAGCCCCATTGCAGAACCACGAGGCGGCCTGCTCTTGAAAAGCCCATGTGGACCCAACATTCGTCTCCATTTCATTTGGGGGATTTGCTTGGCGGATGGAGCCGCCCACAAACAGGTGTGGGCCTCCAAGGGGGATGCAGGAACCAAATTCTGCTTGCTCTGTGCCAATGTGCACTCAGCAGCAACCATGACTCCAGGCGAGGATGTCATTGACCATGGGACGGCCAAATACCACCAACTGAAGTTAACCACCGACGATGACGTCATCCAATCCTACCATCGCTTGGACCAACGCCAGAGAACATGCAGCAAGGCGGACTTCAGCCACTGGCAGCAGGCCGCAGGGTGGACGTGGAATGCCCATGCCCTTCTGTTACACCAGCCACTGTTGTCCAGAGGCCAGATCCGACCAGTGAGCCAGTTTTGCCACGATTGGATGCATGGGATCTTGCAAGGCACTGGCCCTGTCGTCCTCTTCCAAACCATGCAGACCATTGGCAGTGCACTGGGTTACAGTGCTTGGGCTTCCATGGAAAAATATGTCCAGCTCTGGTCCTGTCCAGGGGCTTCGAAAGCAGGGCACCTACCAGCCTTGTTTTCCAACAAGATGGTGACCAAACACCAGGCAAGCAATAAGTTCTCCTGCCAGGCCAGCGACCTCTTGAGCATATCCCCCATTGTGCGGCATTATCTCCACACCATCATTATTCCGGCGGGCGGCTGCCCCAAAGCCTGCCAGGCCTTCTTGGCCCACGCAGATCTGCTTGACCAGGTGCACCAAGGAACCATGTATGGGGCCACAACCAGGGCCAGCCTGCTGCCAGCTGCGGAGTTTGCCATCGAGAGCTTCCAGGAGGCCGACTTCGGGGTCCCATTGATGAAGAAATGGCATTGGCTACTCCATCTGGCAGATTTCTTGCAGAGACATGGGACATTGCCATCCACATTCACCACAGAGCGGAAGCACAAGACAATTGGCAAGTATGCCACCAATTTGCAGAAGACAACTGCTTTCGAAAGCCATTTGATGCAGCAGGTCGTGGCCATGGAGATCACCACTCTGAAGGAGCCAGGTTTGTTTCCGGACAGCTGCCAGCTCATAAAGCCAAAGAAAGCCACCAAGCAGCAACTCCAAGTCCTCCGCCATTTTGTGGATGGCCCAGCAAATGAAGCCATGGTTGCTTCGAGTGCGAAGCTCGCCAGAGGTGGCACCATTCATGCCCACGACGTGGTGGTCTTCCACCAGCAAGACGGACGTTGGGAACTCGGCCAAGTCTGCCTCCATTTGGAATTGGGTGCACAGAAGCTCACACTTCTCCAACGGTGGACTCCCACGGTGGACAAAGCATCCCACTCTGCGAAATGCACCATCACGAACGAGCAAGGCTTCGTTCCCATCGATTCCATCCAGTACCCACTGCTGTATAGCAAAGGATCAGACCAAGAGGCCACAGTGCTCATCCCGTACCAGCTATACAGCAGTCTGTGAAACAATGATGCTTCACCCGAAAGGGTTCTTGGGAATTTAGGGTTTAGAATCTCAGCTCATGCCTTCATGGCTGGTGTATTTGAAACAGTTTAGACCATGACATGGCCATCCTTTTTTCAATAGGACATCCATTACACTGCCTATATGGCCAGCTATACTTTCGGCATGATAATCCATGAGAAAGCCTTTTTGGCCAGCCCATTTCTAGAGCGTTCCCATACTTAAGCCCTTTCCCGGCCATGTGTTTACACTGAATATGTGCCAGGAAAACCACACCGAAAAGCACACTTATAACTAGTTATATCTAGTTAGCTAACTCCACCTAACTAGTTGTAAAAAAATGCTTAACTCATGTTAACCAAGATAACTAGTTATAACACAGCGAGGATTCCAAGTGTGCAAACGTGGAGGTATATTACACTTCGCTTGTGGAAGCTCACCCTTTGATACTTGCAAACCAAAGGCAATGCAGCCACCGCTCAAACCAGGGGACGAGATGTCCTCCCAACTCCAGAATGCTACAACCGCCGCGGCCTTTTGCCTTGAAGGAAATCCGTTCTTTTCAGCAACCGCCACCTATTGTTTTGTGTTGTGTTTTTTTGGCAAGGATCACTGGAGTCTGAAAAATTGAGCGACTTCCTCATCAGGGATCCTGCTTTGACAGGTGGTTTTCGAACAGATCCATGCTTGAAAAGCCTATGTTTGGGAAGTTGGAGTTGTCAAAGAGAATCTGAGGGTCGAATCTGAAATCTGCATCTCTCGACCTCTTGCCAGATCCGGTGGCGACGTATGCCGCTCTGGTCGGTTGGGCGTGCGGACGCTGTTAAGGACCGCTTTCATCCGCCCCAGACTTCAATCCCAAAAAGACAGGGGCCCTCATAAGGTGGTTTATGCCAGTTATGGATAATCATCCATCCCATGCGCCAAGACTTCAATCCCAAAAAGACCACAGTCCCCTTGAAGCGAGTTTTGTCCATGCAAACGAACACGACG
>CAUJNA010000413.1:645930-760930 GCA_963377175.1 Effrenium voratum | reverse complement strand
ATTTTTGCCATGCATTGTGCATTGTGTGTTTGATTTCCCATCATTTCCCAAGTGAAGGGAACAAGAAATCCAGGAACCCCCCCTTGACTTGACGCACCGTATTTTTTCGTTTTTGCGGCAAGGACTCCAGGATCCTGCCTGATGTACTGTGATTTGCAATGTTTTTTTTTGCGAGTTGCTACGGGGAATGCCCTCTAATTCAAGTGCTACAGAAGTCATGGGCACCTTTGGTATCGCAGAAAGGGTCATGTTATTTTCCACAACTCTAGTCTTTCGTGGCGGGGGTCTCCTCCAAAAACCATATGTTGGTGTTGGCGAAATGTGAAATAGAACCCTAGGTCCCCCAGTAGTGCCCTTTTACCCGTTTTTTGGGGGGAGGGTTCCCCTACTAAAATAGACTACAGAAAAAAGGGTACCCTTATTCTAACCTCTCTACTGGAGGACCTAGAACCGGAAAAACATGATTTTATGACCTCAGATCAGTGGCCAAGATTGCCGAGTCCGAACCATCTCCCTCAATGCTATCCGCCTTGCCGTCAGCTGGGCTCTTCCAGCAGCCAATTGAAAGGCTCTTTGAGGGCTTGCCATTGGCGGGCCTCTTTTGGGACCCGTTTCAGGGTCCGGCAGTTCAAACTGCTCGTTCTGAGCCTTTAAAACATGAAACAAGGACTAAGGATAGGACATTGGTGAACGCTTTCCTCTGGTTTACCAGGTGCCAACTTTCCATTACGCCATTTGATCTACTCCGAATAGAGTTGCCCTGAAGTTCAACCAAGTGGTTCAGGATTTGGGTAGGTGTCCAAATAGGGATTTGGACCCTCCCAAAAAACGGTTTGCAGTTTTCCTTCCCCGTTTAAACCAAGGTGAACAGGGTGCACCATGTTTGGACAGAACGTCTCCGCAGGTGCGCAGTGGCACTCTTGGAAGGCTTACCCTCGCCAAAGAAATGCCCTTGACGTGCCTATGGGAGACTCGCGCGTCTTTGGTTCCAACGAAATATGACCCTGGACCCTGACAAAACCGCCAATCGGTGCAGGGAATATATCCACAATCCCTTACCCGTTGGTCTACTCAGTTCCGGGACGAAAAGGGCAAAGGACCAACCCCATCCGCTGGCAGTTTCGTGGTCCAGTTTGGCAATTTCGCCGACTGCAACCCAACCATTCAAGTTCGGCCCATTTTTCGGTCGAAGGTCCTTCGGGGCGATCGCTTGATGCGGAACCGGAAACCGGGTCTCAAGAATCGACCGATTCGGACATATGGGTACGGGTCAAAAGAAAACCACCATAGGAAATGTACCGCAGGTTAAATCGTCCATGTTTCCATTTACCAGGGTTCCATTTTGGGTACCTATTGTTGACCCACAGCCATGTCTCGAATTTCAGCAGGCCAAGCCCCAACAACGGCTGGATACCGCGAAAATGAGGTCCACCCAAATTTCCCATGTCCAACTTGCCTCTCGCTGGCCGGTTCCGAGAGTTCCCCTTCTCTTGCCAGGAAGGCGAAGAACCTTTACGGGAAGATGGTGTGGCAGGAGACCTTCACCCCGAAGAAGACCTTGTCCGTGATGATCTCCGCAGGATCGATGCACTCGGCTCCGGTCGGGGCCAGCCAATGGTTGCTGATAGGTAAGTTGAGTGGAGTGGGCTTCTGGCGAGAGCATGGCTTATGTTGGCGTGGGCTTGTGTTGAGATGAGCTGGGGTGAACTTAGCTACTCAGTTGAGACCGAGGCTGTTGACCGGGTCGTACCTGCCGGATTTGGACGGAGCCAACAACATTGAAGATTGAAGTTCGTAAAACAAAAACAATCCCCACAAAGGGAACCCTGCGAAAGATCTCCCCCCACCCCAAATCTCGCTTTCCGGCCTAGCCAGGAGAATATTCGACCTGCGCCCCACACATCGCTGTCGTTTTGACGGATCTATTGTCTTTGCTTGCAGCAGAGATATTGGTTGTTAATTACTTGCAACTCCCGGAGGATACGTATCTCTATGACTCTTAAACAATTGGGCAAAGTGCCCGTTAATTTGAGGCAGTGACTCCATTGTTTAAGGATGCAAAAAGGATTCCCCAGAATATGCGGGTGTGTACGTGCGACTGCTTCCGGGTCAAACAGAATGGCCGATGCAAATAAGAAGGAGAAGAAGATGAAGAAGAAGAAGAAAAGCTCTTACCTGCCAAGATCAGCCGTGTTCCTTTTAGCTTTCAAAGGGTGGCTCCATTGGTTCCTTATATGAGCAAATGGAATCTCATTTGGGTCTCTTTCTGGGGTGGTTCCTAGGTTGCCTATAGACCAACTACGATCTTGGGCTGAAATCTCTGAGAACCTCTGATTTTTCCCTCAAACCGCTTGTGCCCGGATTTCGCAAGCAAATTGGGGGTTTCTTGTTCCCCTTGCCATATTTGGGTCATCCATCGTACATGGAGCCTTGCGCTTGGATGAATTGCCCACAAGGCTTAGTGGGTTGGACAGGTGGGAGAAAAGGTCGGACTTCCTGTCATGGTAATGACTTCTACGGTGGGATGCCCTTCAAAACTAGTTGGTAAACACAAATCCCCGTTATTATATAAGGGATTTGCGTCCACCAATCAGTTTGCAGGGGATCCAACCATGTAACTGATGCCGCGGATGCCCACCAAAAGGTTCCTACCCTGGAGGCGCCAGCCCAAGCCCTCCGCCAGACGCAGATGCCCGGGAGCTTGCGGCGGCACCTTGCCATTCCAATAGACAGGCTGGCTCTCAATTGGTTCCCTACACGTGGGGTCCCTATCTAGGTCCCCCAGTAGTGCCATTTTACCCTTTTTGGGGAGGGGCCCCCTACTAAAATTGACTACAGAAAAAAGGGTACCAACCTGGCTCCCTAAATTCGGAGATGTCCTTCTACACAGAGATTTCAAGGAAAAGAGCGTCTTGGCAATCACCCATCTTCCTTTTGGTTTTTAGGGTGGTTCCCTAGATTCCCTCATGGAAATGAAATCTCTCATGCGATTTAAGGGACGGGAACCCTAGAATTTGGAGTTCAGCGCCCAGGTGGTATCGGGACGAGCTTTATTTGGGCAGAGGCCAATCGTGTTTTTCGATGTTGGGGAAAATTTATCGTGCGACCGGTGGATGACCTAAAATATAGCAAGGGGAACAAGGGGCCCTGATGTACCGTATATTGCTACGGTTTCGAGCTTGAGTGCGTGCAGTATGTTGGGCATCTATACCATCCCTCCTGGGTTCCTTGTCAATTTGCAGGGGAGGAAGGTGGGTTCTGTCGGTGCAACCATCAAAGCCAGGGTCGGGCAAAGCATGGTTAAACACTTCTTCTCCTCCAAGGGGTCTCAAAACAGGTTTGCGGGGTCACGACCTTGGGGTCGCTTACTGTAAGCGAGCTCCTGTCGGTTTCGCGCAGGTCGCCAGGCGAATCGTCCCAAGCTTCGGACCATTTTGCAATGAATCCGCCTTGGCCTAGGTGCGATCACTAGCCCATAATTCTTATACTCAAAGGGAAACCAAAAGGGGATGGGGAATGCAAGGGGCCAAGGAGTTCCTATCAGTGTTCCTTCTTGTGTAATAATCATGACGAAAATCGGTTTTAAAGCACCCCACACCCCCATTCTCAGTGGTTTGGCGCTTATATATATATATATACCCCACACCCCCACATCTTTTGATTGCGTATTCAACGCCCAGGTGCTTGATGCTACGGAGGCAGAAGAGCGGTCGCGCGGGCACCTGGCTTTCGCCCGGATAGTGATTCTTGGGCGTTTGTCTTTAAGGTTCCCAGCGATGGTTCCTAGGACTTGGAGACCTTTCGAGCTTGGAGGGAATGACATATCGGGTTTGATGAAAGGCTCCGGTAGTTACATAGGATGACCATGCTATGATACTTCCTGAATGGGAAAAGTCACCCTTGGGGCCGAGTGGAATATTGATCAACCCCCAGATCCTACTGAAAGTTTAGCTGGTAACGACTCTCAGCACACTTAATGCCGACCTTTCAAAAGGTGGCTTGTAACCTTAGCCATGAGGGTTCCTTTCATTGGAGCAGGCTCGTGACTAGTGCATGACAAGTGCATCGTGGACGGTTAGCGGACAACGCCAGACAAGAAGCTCGGTGCGGCCAGAGGCCCTTGGATTATTTTTTTGGCTTGGAGTAAACGGCTGTAATGCCAGGGTGTCATTCTGACTCTGGTGCGACATGCAAGTGAGATTATGTACCACAATGTACCACATTTCCAGGGGAGGGATTGGCCATTCTTTGAGACGGATCCCTGAAGGGAATGGAAGGTACGGCTGGAATCATAGCCTAAGGAACGCTGCAACATCAGCCCTACCTCAGCGGTTACAGCCGTGAAGGGGGGTAGCAAGACCAATCCCCTGAACCGAAGGGAATCTAAAGGCATGTGACCTCCAAAAGTCAGGGGAAGTTTTAGTTTTTTTTTTTCAATTCCAGGCCCTTTGCGCTAGGATCTCCTCCTTTTTTTCTCCCTTTTTTTTTCCTCGTGGAAACCAGCCACCAAAGTGATGACCCTGGCTTGCCACTTTTCCGCTCCTGGAAATCCAGTACCTCCGTTGCTCCAAGAGTCCCCACCTCCCGCGCGATGCCGCCGTTGAGAAATTTTTTGGGGCTGCGGCTTCGGATGCGATCCACCGAATCCCAAGGAGTTGATTCCTGTCCCCTGCCCCTTCCTAGCGAATGGTGCGTATCGTTCCCAGCCTGTGGGTTTTGGCCAGTGAGCCCCCACGTAGATATCTGGGGTAGACTTAGGATACATTTTACATTTTACTGGTGACTCAAAGTGAAGCAAACAATAAAATATACATTCTACAACTGGGCCTAACTCCAATCATGATATTGTGTCCCGGTTCCTGGTATGTGGGTGTGCGGCAACATGCTTGGCCCAAAACGATGGATATTCCTTTGGGCTACCCTTTCAACCCGCCCCCCAAAAGTACCCTCACAAACACGCGCACCGCGTGTTCCCTTCGTTTATGACGACCTCCGGCTGCACCTGTTCTTCCGAATCCCTTTTCGGGGGTAGGGAACCCTCGTCAAACAAGTCAACAAGTCCCGGAAAAAGTGAAACCAAACCACACCAAACCAGACTAAACACGCCAAGCCAACATAGAAATAAATTAAAAGAAAGTCCTTTTCTTGACGCAAAAAGATGATCCACCGGAGGTCAGGGCAAAAAACGACATGTTTGCTGGCATGCCAGGGTTGGGCAAGTTTGCTTGCAGGAATTCGTTTGGCATTTGCTTTCGTCCCAGGTTTCGGGTTTCGTTTCAAAGTGACGGTTTTTAGTTAATCTTTGGATCGAACGAGTGCCATGTTGAGACCAATCGCAACCTGAGAAGGTTTAGTTGGCAAGTTGGGCGCACAACTTCAAGAGGATGGCTCACTAGAGGACACTTTTCACCATCACATTGGTTTAAAGAGAATTGAGTCCTTTGCCCAGGCCTTCAGTGGCGTTCTTTGCCTTTTGAGGGAGTTTCCCTGTAACATTGAAGGGCACAAATCTGTGCCGTTGTTTTTGCTCAATGGACACCCACCAAACCGGGTCGAACATTCATCAAACCCGGGGTCATTTGAGCTGAAACTGTGCGCCGCACCGGGCATCACATCCGCTTCATTTCATATATGTGTGTGTGTGTTTTTTCTTTCGAATTGGTCCCCAAAAACGCCATAAGAGCAGACTGTTTTTACTAAAATGCTCTCCAAAAGCTGTTTGATGTCGACCCCGGATTGATAGGGTGTCCGCTTTGACTCGGAATTCCATCATTTTTTGGAGGGGACCGCCCTCCGTATCAGACCACCCCCCCGTATCAAATTGGAACGGGTTTACTCCGGGGTTCCCATGTCGAGCTGGGGCGGTGAGACCGACCGGGTCTCCGTTTCTTTTCTTCTTCTTTTTTGCGTGGGGTTGAAATTTCTGGGGCCGGCCGCACAAGTCACCCAGTCCGAAAAATCCGTGAGGTTGTCTCCAGCGCCTGACAAGGCGGGAGGGGGATGGATGCATTCCAGCACCGATTTGTCCAAGCGGAACCCTGATTCAACAGAGCAAACTGACCGGTGCCGTTGTTTGAAGAAGTACCAGGCATCCACACAGGCTCTTCAGTAGAACCCCGGGAAAGGTGTGTGTATCACAAGAAGCCCATAGGGGCCTATGCAAAACCGATACCCATTGCTACTGGCCTAGCCCGTATCCCTGACAAGGTTCAGGCCAAAAAGGTGCTTACCCTGACACAGCTTGGCCTTTTTGCCCAACTTCCCACCAGCTACCCGTGGGGGGACGTCATGTTCAACACACATTCAGTCACGGAGGCCGGTCTGCGTGCCGTAAGAAACACTCTTGCTTTTCGGATGGCTGCTGACGCTCCCCCACTTGGTGCTGATGAGAAACTAAGGTTTCTCTGGTCATAGCTTACAAGTCTTGCAACGTGCTTGGCCAAAGTGTTTGCACTCTTAGCTAGCAGCGATGCTCCGCTTCGCCTGCAGCAGTTGATGCTTGACCACTTAGCACAGCCGCAGTTTTGGGTGACTCTTACCATTGCCGCCCGGCAGCACGCCCAGCTTTTGCAAATGCCGACCACCATGGCGGAATTAGAAGCGGAAGCCGGCTTCTTGGGTCCGGGCGACTGGCCTTTGCACCTCCGATCCTTTGATATTATATAGCCTATTGCTGTCATTCAACCAGGACTAATCAACCCCTTGGCTGCCATGTGGTTGGATCTTCAGACTGTAGCCTGTTGGGATCCTGCTAAACAGATTTATTTAAACAAATACTAAACCTTTTGCCAGGGTGATTGAACCATCCAGAACCGCCATAAACCATTTTCATAGTTTCCCGCAAAACTGAAGGATTCCCTCCAAACTGGGACTCTGCCCCGGAAAATCATCCGGGGTAAATTGATCGATATCTATGTGCACTATCGTTCAATAAGGCCCTGGTTCAGTTGTTGAATAAATATGCACCATTTTTGAGCGGATTCTTTTACGCTTCCAGCAAAATGCCTTGATGGCGTTCGATGTTCATTTCTTGAAGCCACGGGACCCCTCTCTGGCTCCGCATTTGGCATTTGGGGGGTGCTGGGCAGGTCTTTTGACCTACGCGTTGCTATGGATGTGAAAAACACCCCCTAGATTCCCGAGGTTCGGTACATGTGTGGTTGGATGTGGGTCACAATACTTATGCAGCTTTTTTCCAAGTGGTGATATGGATTGGTGGTTTGGTGGTTAAGGGTCCCATCTACCCTCCACAAAAGCCAGAGATCCAAATCCAAACCACCAACTAGGGGTTACCTGACTTATAGGGCATTCACCCTAGTCCGTGTAAACCAGAATTGTCCCTTCCCCCTTCGTTTTGCCTCTTCAAAAAACGGGCCAAACCTCTGGGAAAAACCATGGTTTCCGCGGATAATGATGGGTGAAGAGTGGGGAATCAACCCTTAGATGCTTGGGTTGCCATGACTTTAGACACCCCAAATGGGTTAAAACTAAAACCCAACAGGAAAAGGGAAGTGCCCCACTGGACGTCTGCGCAGGGCGTCCAAAATTGTAGCCCCATGTCGCATCCTGGTAATGATGGGTATGCCGGCAGACTCTCATATATGAACTTAAGCCATTGATACCATTCTCCTGTAGAGAGAGAGAGAGAGTAGATAGCTGAGGGGACCACCCATTAAAAGCCAGAAGGAACATGGCAAAACAAATAAATAACTATTTTTTGAGAAGACAAGTGAAATACTTGCCCTCAAACTTACATGCGTTCATGAAACGTATATGCAAATCCATTTCACGCAGATGGTGCAAGTGCGGAAATGCGAGCAAGCAATGTCACTGCCAACAGAGGGCTCGGTTACCCATGCAGGAAATGAACAAATGGGCGTGTCTTGTTTTAAGGGCGCCCCATTTTTGATGGTTTCAAAGGGACACCAAAGGGTCACCAAAAGGACACCAAAGGAACACTGCCATTCTTGGGGTTGCCCCCGAGAAAAGACAGACCCAAATCAGAGCAATCAGGGACCGAAAAGGGTTTCCAACAAACGGGCGCCAGAGTGCACTAGCAACCCCACCCATTTAGGGCGGTGCCTTTTAGAGCAAAACGGTATTCCAGCACGGGTCCTGCTAGGGCGATCAAATTCATCCCAGAAGTTCAAAGTCAAAGAGCTCAAAGCTTCTCTCGCTCCTTTTGGCTTTTTTTGAAAACCATCCCAAAAGGGGTCCCTATTTTTGAGACAGAAGCTGCCAGGAGAGCCCAAAGGAGAAGGTGGTGAGCGTAAGGTTCCGCACCAACAGCATTGAGGCGCGCGGTTTTTTTTTGGCTGTGACAGGGTGGTATATCTCTAGGGGTTGATTCCTTGCCCATTCTTTTCAACCATCGTTCTTTTCAAAAACCGGATCTGTTTCCCCTGGGTTTTTGGATGGTTTCCTGAAAAGAAATTCGGATCCCTGGGTTCAGAACGGACCTGGAAGGTACTTTTGGAAGATCTGCCCTTCAATACAGGTCTGGCTTCCAGGACCGCCGTCTTGGCGCCATTTTTTTGGGGGGGGTCCCGCCCAAAAAGAGACATCTGCCGAGCGAGCCATGGGTCAGATCTTGGACCAAGGGACTCGCTCTCGCCTTTCTTGGGGCTCCACGGATCTACAGTTGGACGACGAGGTCGCCCAGCGATTGGGGCCGTTTCTTTTTTTTGGGGGGGAGGAAACCCCCCTACTAAAAGAGACAACACCGAAAAAGTTGGTAATTACCCTGATTCTAAGCCCTCAAGTCTGGACCTAGTTGTATCTTCGAGACAAGCTGGACTCGCAACATGTCCCCCAACCAAATCCAGGGCGGTTTCTTGTGGACAAATGGGCGGAGCCCCTGGCACTTTCTCAGCCTTTTGGAGGCTGATCGAAAAACCCCCCGAACTGTGGATGGCTGCGAAATCCACTTCGCACCACCCAGGAAACCCAAGGGAATGATGCGATTCCCCTGCAAATACCAACAAACGTTATGGTTTCCCTGGTTTCAAAGTGGTGCGAAATGGATTTCGCAACCATCCACAGTATTGTTGGTTTCCTCTTGGCTTCCCTTGAACACCAAGGGTCCCCCCAAAAAGGACGCACTCACATTGACAGCCCAGACAAGGTCGTATTGCACAGCCAGGAGGGACAAAAAGGCCACACGCAGCTTGTTCTGAATCTTGCAGCAAATCACGTGAAATTATGGTTTCTCGCCCAGTGTTCACGGGGGGGTATTTTAGGGGGGATTGGGATGTTCACTGTACGGGGTTTTGACCCCTGGCCATCTGGGCAAACTATATTTCACCGACCGAAAATCAGGGACCCCCAGATGTTCACTGGTGGTACGGGACTTTGAACCATGGCCAGACGTCTTTGGGCACGAACAAAACCCCCAACAAAACTTGGCCATGGGTCATATGCCTCCATTTTGGGGCGGAACGCCCATGTACCACCTATTTTTTTATATTTGTTGATCAGTTTTTTTTGGGGTTTTGACCACCACAGGTCCCAAATGGCCTGGGCCGAGCAGCGACCCCTTGCCCTTTGGCCCGAGCGCAAGGCTCCCTCCGAGTCCTCCAGCACTCTGACGGCGCAGAGCGGCGCCTGGGCGGGGTTTTCCGTACCGGGTGTGAGAGACCAACCGAGCGACACGTCACAGACGCCGGAACCGTTTTTTTGGGGGGGAACTAGAATTGGTTTCCAGGGAGGCCATCCGGTTCCTTAGCCTTTTAGCTTGAAATTTAACACGCTAAAAAAGTGAAGCTTTTTGCGGGGGATCTGCAGACAGCCCACAAAAGCAACACAACAGATGCCGCTTGTTGGGGACCCTTTATTAGCCGGAATCATTCTCGCCCCTGGTTGAGAAAGATAGGGGTGTTTCCTATTGTTAGGGCGAATCCTTCACCTTTTTTCGTTTTTTGAGTGGAGAGTCGATTCTAGGGGTACGGTGGACGCCCCAACCATCTTGCCACCATACTCGATCACGGGGTGTCCTTGTTTCCTTATGCGCAATATTTGAGGCATCCACCGAAATTCGCCTTGCTGCGTTGCCCCCATTTCACCACCAAAAAAAGGACACCTACAGGGAAAAGCAGGGTCTAGGGGTTGATTCCACCGGCCTAGTTCAACCTCTAGGGGTTGATTCCCCATTCTTTTCAACCATCGTTCTTTTCAAAAAGTCAGCTGTTTTCCCTGGGTTTCCGGAGGTTTTATAGAAAGAAGGATCCCTGGAAAGAATGGGGAAGGTACCCCTGGACAACCGGGTTATACCTGCCATGTGGCATGGCCAAGAAGCAAGGGACAAATTTCCCCGCCAGAGAAATCCTCCGTAAGCCTAAGGGCAAGCGGAGAAACTGGCGGACTTCCTGTGGATGGCGACGCGAAATCCGATTCGCAACGCACCACCCAGGAAACCCAAGGAAATGATTCGATTCTGCAAATACCAACCAACGTTATGGTTTCAACCATGGTTTCCAAGTGGTGCGAATCGGATTTCGCAACCATCCACAGTGGCGAGGACGGCCCCAAATCGTCCTAAAAAAGCAGCGAACTCACCCCGAGAAACATGTAGTGTTCTCACATCCCTTGTTTTTTCCCTTGTTTTTCTTTGGGTAACTGTCTGGAAAGTGAAACAGGGGCCACGTTCCCCCCCCAAAAAAGAAAGACAAGAGGAAGAAGACAAGTGGAGGGTTTCCTCTAAATTAGAACATTGCCAAAAGAACTCAGTTTGGACCAACATCTAAACATGTCATTTTCGGTTGCAGCTTCGGGCCCCTAAATCATGTAGTTGAACCATGCCACAGAGAGCTTCTTTTTGCGAGTGCAACATCTGGATGATGGTTCCAAAACCTATATGCAATCTTCCCTGTAGGATGTGAGATTGGTTCACCGATTTTGCAGCACCAGCTCACCGAATCATTTCCTGATGCAACGGCGGTTCACATTCCCTGGCGGTTCCCAGCCATTGCCCTTTCAGACTAGTGTTTAGATGGGTTTATGAGAAAGCCACTCAGAGTCCAACTTGGTGAGGCAACGAATCATGATGAGAAGTGAGTGTGTCTCAAACAAAAGAAGGTAACCCCAAAATGGATGGTTTTCGTCTGGTTTCCTTTTAAACCGCCCCTAAAAGGGTGCCATCAAAAGCTTTGAACTGTGAGCAAGGTATCAGCAACCCTGGTGGCCTTTTTGACCCAGGTCACACGGGATACACCCTGAAATCCACGCACCCATATGTTCACTACAGGTTTTAAGCAGCATCTTTTGGCTGCACAGCAACCGTTTTTCTTTTTGGTGGGATGTTTGGACATCTTGGCGCAGCCCTTTTGGTCTCAACTCACCGTTCTCTGACAGTTTTTGATGCGTCTGCTTTTGGATGCCTTTTTGGCTGGTTTCAAGGGACACCAAAAGGAACACATGTTGTTTTGGAGGGTTCGCTTTGTTGTGACAGAGACCATCGGTTTGCGCTCTTTGGAGGCCCTTTGAACCAGCACGACTCACTTGCAGGTCGTCTGGGCAAACAAACATGTGACTCGAAGCAGTGTTCAGGGATCCCTCTCTCCGGTTTTGACCTATGGCTTTTTCAACTGGAAACCACAAGTCCATTGCAACTGTCAAGGGGAATCCGGTGACCCCAGTTTCCACACGCAATGTGCCATGGTCAATACCCCGGTTGCTCTACTGGGGGAACCTCTTACATAGCACTTAGACAACCAAAGGGTTTTCTACGGGATATGACCCTCAAAAGAAGTTTGACCATGCCATGGCACACACACACACACGCAGATAGAAGCTTTTGTCAGAGGTGTAGTGTGATAGTTGGTTGCTGTGTCACTTGGGTGCGATTGTATGGTTTTCTTTGATTCCAGAGGTGCTTCAAAATGATCCCCACAAGCAGACCACGATGTTGTTATTTGTTTTCTTCTTGAGACACACCCTGTGGTGCATGCACTGCTTCTTTGTGCTCAGCAATTGTGAGGTGAGACGATGGACGACGCTCCTTGGTCGCGCCAAGTTTCGCAGACCTCCAATGGGGGTTCCCTTTAAAATGAAGCACTTAATTCTACGGTTGATTCATTCTAAAGGGACTTATTCATTTTCAACAACAGGCGATTTCATTATGTTTTTCAGATGGTTCTAGGGGTTGATTCCGAATCCCCATTCTTTCCAACCATCCTTCTTTTCAAAAACCGGATCCGTTTCCAACTGGGTTTCCGGAGGTGTTCTAGAAAGAAGGATCCCTGGAAAGAATGGGGAAGATAGCACTAGATTAGTGTTGAACGCAAATCATGCAAAATTGAAAAATGGTCTACACTGTGTGGTCAGCAGGTAGCGGGAACCCCATATTAATCAACACCAGTTTATTGATAGGGTGTCCCTGGGTTTAGTGGGGAATCATCACTCTTGGAGGGGCATGCCCTTTATTGATAAACCGGGGTTGATTTATACGGGGTGCTTGTCTCCATGCTCGCCCTGGGATCTGAAAAAGACCTCATTGAAAGAATGGCTATGTGTCGAAATACTGTGGGGATTGGGATGTTCACTGGGGGTACGATTTGGATTTTGCCCGTGGCCATATATGTAAATTGAACATGAGAAGGGCACCCCTAAAATGCACGCTCAGATCACCGAGCTCCTGCCATTCTCCGTGAAAATGTGCATCAAGTTTGGTCGTCGAAACTAGAGAGCCATGCTGATTCCCGATTCATGGCTTGGGGTAAGCTGAGCTGTGACTGAATTCACGAGGATTTGGTTTGTGACTCGATTCCACCGAATTTGCCCATCCGGTTTCTTTCTTAGCATTTTTCATATTCCAGGTTGGGGGAAGTCTAGCCATTTGGCCGAGAACTAGGTTGTCGTCGCCCCACGGCCTCCGAAAACGACGTCGAATTTTCGCGAGCCATGCGTTTGGTGGTAGGGTATCCACAAGAAATTTCAATAGCAACCTGAGTTGCGGTTTGGCGTTTCGGCAAAAGACCACACCAAGAGTTTTCAAGCAGCTCCACCTTCTCCAGCGATTCCATTTCTCTGAAGAGGGCAACTAAGGGACCCCATTCGGGAAACTCTCCGGGACACTGGCTGGATCCCCTATCCGTCCCGGCTAGCTGAATGATCCGGTGTATATTGAATGTGCAGAATTTAAGACATGATTTGAGTCAGCATGAGAAGTTTGGCAAGGGGGGGTCATGCGGATGGCACAAATGCGGACGGGAGAGGAGTAGTCTAACTGATTGACCCCCCTCCCTTTTTATCTCGCACAGAAGCCGGCCGTTCAGCCGTTTCTTCGACCGGAGGCGATGTCGGTGGTGAGTTCTGCGCTGGCGGCGGCGGTGGTGCGGCGGGACCGGCGCAAAAAACGCGAAAACATCGCCTCGTCTTTCTCGCCTTGCCGTAGGCGATGTGATCTTCCAGTTGGGCCAACGCTTAATAGCATCTCATATGATGGACGAAAGTCGCTTCGCACCAGTTGGGATGGAGGAAACCCGAGTTGAATATGGGAATTAACCACTTAGCAACTGGTGCAGGATTTTGTCCATCCACAGTACTAAAGTTATGGCAGATAGATTTTAGTCCGGTTTAAGAACGTTAGGCAAGGATGTGTTATTTCCCCCCTGTTGGGTTTACAAGGAATCCATCGCTACTGTCTTTTTCCAGTCGACGTAAGCAAATGGAGGCTATGAATTTTAACGGGGAATCACCTCAAAAGTGGTTGGTGGACATGGATCCCACCTAAATAATGCTCGCCCCCGCGATGTGTGAATAATTATAAGTTGTCCAGAAGAAATCCAGGGGTTATGATTTTCTAGCCTTAAGGTTATCAAAGTCAGAAAATTGGGTTGTTTCCCTTTGAACGGACCACTTGGGTGACTTTGATGGGACACAATAATGGGCCTGCAATTCTAGGGGTTGATTTCCTCCATTATTTTCAACAATCACAGAAGCTAACTGGAGGGTTTTGGAAGGCTTTTTCCTTCTGGGGAGGCCCTTTCGATTTTCCCTTCGTCTGAGATAGGCTGCGACGCTCCCAATGCATTTCGGCAATCCGGTGTTTCGAGTTTGTTTGTACTCACTCCAAATTCAGTTTTGGAGTGCCATGTTTATTTGTACGCGAGCAAAGCTACGTTTCTTTCTGTGGGTGGTGTTTTGTATTACGCACTCTGTTGGAGCATGGAGAATGGAGACCAAGATTGAGATGTGATTTGTCCCAAAAACATGTGCTGCAAACTTTCCAAATTACATCCCCAGTGGGCTGTCCCTGAACATGCACGCACTGTTTTAGTTAGTATAACTTGAACATAACATGGTAAATGCCTCTATCGCAAATCCCAACAGGCGCGAACCCACGAAAACAAAATCGCTTGAACATCCTTGCCCATCAGAATCTCAAGCTGTTTGGTTCGAATACGAAGTTGTTTTACTGGTTGATCCTCCAAATCCATCCTCCCCAGCGAGTATGTTCATGAGCCGTACCTTTGCGCTAGGACTCGAGCCTTCCATTTGCTTAAGAATATGTGTTATTTTTCCCTTGTTGGTTTTAAAGGGAATCTATCACTACCGGAAATATTTCAACTTCTTCCCGGGGGCTTAAGCAAATGGAAGGAGCTTCATGAGCCGTACCTTTGCGCTAGGACTCGAGCTGAGAAGAAGTGAGTGGCTAGCCGACGGCGAAGAGCGCCTGGTCGGGACGATCGATGAATCTTTCTCCACGCGATGTGAGCTCGGAGGGATTTGGGCCGTCGGATGGACTTGCCTTTTGGCCCTCCTTTTGGTAAAGGGGTTGTGCGGATGCATTGCAAGCTGACAGGCCCTGCGAAAATGATCCTTCCGCTCGTGTGCGGAGCCAGGATGTAGGGATTTAGGCCCACCTAAAAGGTGCAGCTTAGATGAAGTTGGATCGTGTCCGGAGCGGGCGGGAGGTTGCGAAAAACCATTCGTGGACAAAGCGTCACAGTTTCTTTCTTTCCCAACTTGCTCTCCTAACTGAAGCTGACAGAGTGCTGGAGGCCTACTCTCCTTTGGAGAAATTGGTTCTTATTGCCAGCCGTGGCCGACAGGTCAGTCATCACATTTACGTCCGCTTGTCGTTTAGCGGGAACCCACCACTTGTCCAGACGAGAATGGCTTATCCACCGCATTCGTCGCCTGATGACCAAAGGTGGCTGGCCACCTGGTAGCAAATTGGTCTGCCTTCCATTCCCATAGGGTTTCTTGGTACCTCAGGATGGGGTGAAATGGGGGTCCTTGGGGTACCTCCCTGGGTACCAAGGGACATTTCTGGGATTGAAACCTGCAGTTTCCCAGGCACCAAATGGCACCAACTTATGCTGATCGGGTCTCAGTCGCCCGGACTCCCGACTCCGGACCAACGGAATTTCCCCCCGGAAGCTTCGGGGCGAAATGCTTCGGAGCAAGCAGTTGCCAGCAAGTAGACAGAAGGATTGTTGTATTCACATACAGTAGCATGTTTGTCTATGTCTCGTTTCTGAGCTGCAGGCTTTAAGTTTTCGTTTGCTCCGTTTTGTGTTACCTGTCATCTCTCTTGGCTACGTTGTTTTCCGCGCGGGCAAGTTCAAAACCCAGCTCTTTTTTCTCAGCCGCTCGAAGAGGGGCGGAGAGTCTTACAATTATTGAGACTGATGCTCGGGGACAAAAGGTCTCACGATTCGGGCGGTTCGGTTCATTCACGACCGTCGACCTGCCTGCTTTGCCTTCGGTTTGGAGGGATGCCGGAAGGCAAGCAAGTCGGAAACTATTTAGGAAGTCGATTTTCAGGGGTTCCCTTTGAAGTCGACGAGAAAGAAGAGGGCCGCTTTTTCAGCCCACCAGACCGGGGTTTGGGTTCAAACAGTTTGGGTTTCTCAAAGTTGGTCCCAAAACCAAACACAGGCTTCGAATTGGGTTTCCTTCAACTACCAACCAACAGGGGGGTTCGTGAATTTGAGAAGCTCCCAAAGAGTTGGTGTCTCACAGGTTCGGTTGCAATCACTCGTCTATGGTTCTGTTGGGATTGGTCATTCTTAGTGGGATCATGGGTAACCGCCGGAATTCTTGTGGTGAATCTCTTGAGCTATGTCCCGAACCTCCGACGAAGCATAGACTCCTGGGCATTTTGCCCGAACCTTTGAAGCTTGATGGATGTGTGATAAGCACCCTTTAGAGAGTTAGCCTAAAGGGAAACCACACGGAAACGGGAATGTGGGAATGAACTCAGGGGTCCCCTTAAAGGAAACCACCAGCAAGGGATGGTTATGGGTCATTCATTCTTTCTCATTCCCTACATCTCTCGCACTGATTGCAAGAATCGTCCCCCGCACTTCGTCACCATCCCAATAGCTTTTCAGGTTTGTAGGAAGTTTTAGTGTCCGTTTCCCCCAAATTCACAGAGCAAAATACCTGTATACTCACCCTTGCTACAGCAGGTCCTACGTTCCCCAAAAGTTAAGTTGAATTCTTCGCTTACCCTCCCACCAGCTAACATGGAAGTGCACAGACGCCTCTAAAAAGACGACTTTCCTCTTGGTGAGTTGGCCTTTTTGCACTTCCGTGTGGGTATGGCTCAAAAAAACGGTACCAAAATGGAACCCTGGTGGGTGGAAACATGGACCAAAAGCTGCGTAACCCTAGCTGTTTGCCACTTCCATGTTAGCTGGTGGGAGGGGTTTGCCCACTCCGAAACAAATCTCCAGGCGCGCAGCGAGGCGCAGCTATCGGAGGAGAGCGCCGCGCAGCTCCGTAGCAAGCTGACGGAGAGCGGCTCGGCGAGCCGGCTGGGGGAGGGGGGGTGGGGTGAGGGGGGTGGGTTGGGTGGGGTGAGGGGGGTGGGGGAGGAGTTTTTTCATTCGCAGCGCCCCCCAAACCCAAGGGGGTCGGTTTTAGGAGGTGCTTGTTTTAGAAGGGCCATTTTGGTTCAAGTTATCTAGTAGGAGTTGATGTCCCATTCTCTTCACAACTGTTCATAAACAGAGTTTCGAAACCTGGGTTCCGAGCAAGTTTTCAAAGTGAAGAATCCATGAACAAAACGGGGAGGGTATTGCTAGAAAGTTGGTGTCTGGTCGATGATTATCAGACTTGGCTCAAAATCAATGGTGGCAACGATGAGTTGTGCCGTTTGGGGGGGAGGAGGGGTTAATTCAAAGTAGGTGTGAGCCAACACAACCACCTGGGGGTAACTCAAGGTTAGGTAAGGCATAGTCCCAAAAACAAATGGGTGTGGCTCAAAACACGCGATCACTTTCGGATGTTGCGTCACCTGCCTGTGAGTTTTCTGGAGTTGATCTTATTTTCTAGGTTGATTGAAAGGGAAACCAAGAGAAAGCCTATCTTGACACATACCTGATTTCCACCAACTTGTTAATTCTTGAGTTCCTGGACTTTGAACCTTCTGGGAAGACCATCTTAGTGGCAAACAAAAAAGAATAGGACTTGTTTTTGCCCACTTCCTTCCTGGGACCTCTGTTGAATTGATTTTACAAAACGGGAGGTTCACTAAACGGACGGTCGAATCCCACGCACTATGTTGGCAACAGCTGAGGAAAGTAGGGTCCATTGTGCCAGCACGTTCAAGAACGTAGCTGTCACAGTGGTCTCTTTTTTTCATTTGCGGATAGTTGGGCAAACCATAGCACCGTTGATTCAAAGCAATCCTTTGCATTTGGGAATCAGCTAGGGTTTTTCTTTTAAATTATATAGTTAAACAGTTTCTGTAGTGATTATAATTTTATTATTATTGTTGTTAGTATCATCACTATCAATATGTCTATTATTCTTATTGTTATCATTGGTAATGTTATTATTGTTACTCTTATTATTATTGTCATTATTATTGTTATTATTATATTTTTACTATTATTATTATTGTTATTATTATTACTATTATTATTACTATTACCATTGTTATTATTATTGTTATTAATATTATTATTATTTTTACTATTATCATTATTATTATTATTGTTATTATTATTACTATTATTATTATTAATATGATTATTGTTATTATTATTATCATTATTTAGTAGAAGTTAAAGCAAACATAGTAAGTACCACCGGTTGGATGGTCACTTGGCCTTGCGGGCCTAAGGCGAGGCTTACTGCCGGTGCTTTTTGGTTTGACATTGACACGGCTGCTCAAAACACCGGAGTTCCACAATGGGTTGCCCGATCGGTAAGTGGAAACATTGACGATTTAACCTGGGGTTTGCCCCTCCGATCGTTTGAATTTGAGCCACGCCCACACCCTTTTCCCCAATTCCTTTAAAAGGATTTGGCCCGGGGGGAGGGGGGGGTCGACCTCTGGAGATCTCCATGGGTTCCCTTCTTTTTTGGAAGGCTTGTCGAATGGGATTGGACTCATTTCCGCAACCCTTCCCTGAAGGTGTGCAGATCCATGTTACCTGTCGGAACCCAACAAAAGACTTCCATTTGCTTAAGAATATTCTTTATTTTCCCCTGTTGGTTTGAAAAGGAATCGATCACTACTGCAAGTATTGTTATTTTTCCACTGGCTTGAGCAAATGAAAGAAGATCATGTTTGGAGTGGAGGAAGCTTTTGGGAAATCCAACTTTCGGGTTCGAGGGTCATATGGGTGTCTCAGTGCTTGAAACAAAGTGCGACTGGTTTGTTTGAAAGGAACCCCGCAGAAAACTGACGCCCATTTTGGAGATCCCTTCACTTTGCCCTTCACTTTGAGTCGACTTAGCAGTGTCAATGGGTTAAAAAGAAACGCTACCATTCTAGGGGTACCTTCCCCATTCTTTCGAGGGATCCTTCTTTCTAGAAAACCTCCGGAAATTCAGGGAAAACGGATCCGGTTTTTGGAAAGAACCATGGTTGAAAAGAATGGACAAGGAATCAGCCCTTAGAGCCATAGGTTTTTTTTTCTTGAAGCGTATGTCCGACCTGATTCCCAGTCCGAGCTCCGCTTCACGAAGCCTGAAATGCGATGTTGAGTTGTATCTAGTTTTGGGGTTTGGGCTTGACATTCTCATTTCAGGTTTTTGTTTCTGTGGTCGAAATCCATTTCGCACCTAAGAAGCCCAACGGAATGAGTCAGAGTGGAGGTTTCGTCCATGGGACCACAATATGACTTCATGCCTGCGCGAAGGTTGTGTTGGCCTACACGTTTATTACTCCCTTACCACCTTTGGAAACATGGGATTGGTTTGAACTGTGTTTGCAGATCTGGTGTTTGAGGCAGGGCTGTTCAAAATGGACTGCTTGCGAATCTGCATTTGCGATCCCTATTGAGAAACAACTGCGAAGCGGACCAAATGGGTGTGTCGTTTTGTTTTTTTCCTGAACCCCCTCCCCGCCCTAAACACAAATTGTACTTTTTCTTTTGGGTTTCCCTTTTAAACCGACCAGCAAAGGGTACCCTCAAGAACAAGACACAAGACACACCCCATGCGGGTGTGGTTGTGTGGATTGCGCATTCGCGCGTGAGGTCTTAAGTGGCAGAAGTACGATCCCTTCGCGGAGCGCTACTCTGAGAGGCCGTCCTCGCCTTCGATTCCGAACCCCGAAAAGGCTTGGGGCCAACTTTGAAGAGGTTGATGGATTTCTTCTTTCTACAGACATCATGTTTCCTTTCTAGGGAATTGTTCAGTGGGGAGTTCAGCTTACAGTTTTCAGGGACTTTGGGGTTCCTCTTAGGTAAAAAGCATCGGAGAGCTGCAGGTTTTTCGGCACCTGAAGGTTCCAAGACTCGGAGCCCGAAATCAGAAGCCCCGAAGGTTCGGCGGTGCCCAAAGCCTTGTGATGCTCGATGAAACTCGGATGCTGCTTCCTACCTGTCCACCATTGAACCCTATGCTTTTTGGGAACATCTGTGTTTGTGTTTCTGTTTCTGTTTCTGGTTGTGTTTGTGTTTGTGTTTGTGTTTCTGTTTCTATTTCTGTTTGTGTTTGTGTTTGTGTGTGTATGTTCCCACTAACCGGCAAGAAGTTCGACGGTTTTTGCAGGGGCCAACGTACACAAAGATATGACACATCCGGTATAGCAAGTTTCATATACGGACGCACCTCGAGAAAGGTTGTTCTGGCCCGTGGAAGGTTCCCTTACATCTTCGAGGGCTCAGAACCTCGAACAACGTTCGCAAAACACGAGACCCGGGTCATGGAAAGACCAGCCTCCTCAGAGAGTGCGCTGGAGCTTTTAGTGGGAACGGGCCACTGGGACGTGATACCAGGGGATTCCAACATGAATGTGATCAAGAAATCATAATGGGGAATTCCACTTTGGTACCACAGAATGTCGTTTTTCTGCCAACGTGAAAAGTCAGTTCACCATCATCTGGTCTGGATTTGTGGTTTGGGAAGTTGAACCCTTGAGGGCAAATGGGAAGCCACCCAACCTCACCTCCAAACCAATAGCCACCCTGGGAAGCTGAAGGGTTGACGGAGATCAGCGCCGGTTGGGATAGGTGAAACCTGATTTGGGTGTGGGTCAAACTCAGTCCATCAGGATGTGGACCGCAGGTTCAATCGTCCATGTTTCCATTTACCAGGGTTCCGTTTCGAGTACCTATTTTTGACCCACAGCCATTTGAACTCTGGGATAGGCGTCTACCAAATGGAAGATTTGCTCATCCACAGTCTTATTCCGCCTATCCTATGGTGAGCTCACCGATTCGGGGGTATAACGAGCTCTCCATGCGAAAGGTACTTGGGGATCCGATTCTTAATTTTGCTTTGGAATAGTAAAGTTTGCAGAGGAATCCTTTCTGGAAAATCATCCGGAACCTTTTGCCCATCCACAGGACTCCATCCGGAAAATAGAGAGGGCCCTTCTTGATTTCCAGACCAGAGCGTGTCCCACATGTTCGGCCAGTGCCAATGAGGTCTCTCCGGGACCTTCTTCTCGCTGCGTGTTGTGTCTTTGGAGGGTACCCGATTTTTTGGCTTTTTTTTTTTTTGGGGGGGGGGGGGGTTGCTGTATTTTGTTGTTGCTTTTTGACTTTTTTTGTGAGGGTACCCTTTTCTGGTTGGTTTGAAAGGGACCCCAACCGGAAAACCACCTTGTTGGGGGACTCCCTGAATTTGTTTGACACCACATGATGCTTGTGTTTGGACCTCACATTGCCAGGACCCCGATGAACTCCTACGACGTGCTCAAATGCAGTCAGGCACGTTGACGCGGCGAACGGATAGAGGAGGGTGCTTGTCTTGAGGGGCATTCTGTGTGGTGTTTGAAGCCAAGCCAAAAGTACAGGATCCACATACATACATACATACATACATACATACATACATACATGCATGCATGCATGCATGCATGCATGCATGCATACATACATACATACATACATACATACATACATACATACATACATACATACATACATACATACATACATACATACATACATACATACATACATACATACATACATACATACATACATACATACATACATACATACATACATACATATGTTGCAAATTATGGGAGCCTTTTATCACTCAGGAATCTGTATTTTCTATGTGGTGTTTATCATTAGTGTATGGAACGCTATACCAATGCTCAGAGTATTGCTGTGTATGCTCGAAAGGGCGGGACGCAGAATTGAGGTTTGAGTTTTTTCCCTGAGATAAATCAGCTTTAGATTGCTTGTTTGCTGGCGGCTGGCGACCCTTGTTTTTGTCGACCAATGGGCGTAGTCCATGTTTCTGGGCAAACCTTATGCTTGCGCTGTGATGGTTTGGGGATCAAATAGATAAACAGGAAAATCCCTCAGGAGAAGCCAACAGAGTTGCGTAAATGGTGTGTAATTATGTTACACGTCACACAGCCACTTTCCTTGGGCCATGGATCTCCGGAACCTAGCTGCGAATTTGCACAGAGAAGCTGGGGTATTTCAAAGAGAATGCGTACGAGCTGGACTACAGGGCGTGGCAGAGCAAGTTCGCGGTTTTGTGGACATGTTGGATCAGACGTTTGATTTGGGTCCTATCGTGCAAGCGCGGGGCATTCCTCGATTATCTTTCAAGAGGCTGCAAGGCCAGTTGCAGTATCAGAAAAGGAAGCGAGAGGAAGCTGAACAATCTCTTGAGAGTGCCTTGAAACCCCGTCAAGGCTTGCGGATCACGGCTTTATGGTGGATCCGTGTAGGACTGGCTGAACCTTCTTGGCCTGCAGGCTCATTATCCTCTTTTGTGAGGGATTTCCCAGCAGATGAAAGACCTGATATCTCGATCAGCCGCACCAGTGTGCGACACCGTGACTGAGCTCTTGAAACGGTTTTGCAAGTCCGAATTGGCGCGTGCTGGGTTGCTATTGGAGTCGCATGGACGGGGCGTGGACTCGCAGTCAGAAAGCGTGGTGCTTGTGCAGTGCCACGACGAGGCAAATATGAGAGTTCGGTCCTTTTTGGGGAAACAAGTCTTGCGGGGTGCCAGGTCAAGGTTTTCTAGTATTCAGAACGAAGTTGTGACCGTATACACTGCAGTCAGCGCTTGCTCTTTGGAGTACTGGACGGAACTGGTTGCACTTGGGCGCAAAAATGCCGCGTTGAATGGCCAGGCTGTGATTTCGACGGTTTTGGACGTTATCACCGCATTGCTGGAGGGCCTGCAAACGCAAGCATCACCGCCGCAGAAGCTTCGCTTGGTGCATGTCTTGACTGCTGATGGCGCACCGACGAACGAAGCAGTGGCTAAGAAAGTGTTATTTGGCATGACGCTATCGCGCCTCGGACATTTCGTACCACTTGATCTCCTTCAAGCGCGCAACGCACCAAGCAAACCTCACTGTGCAGACGGCAATTTGCGGCAAGCCTATGTCTAACGCAGCGCGGGATAATGCGTTGGTTGGGACCTGCATCCGTATGTTTCGGTATGTGGTTGATCAATACCATGGGGAATTTTACCAAGCCTTGACAGCGCACATTGAAGCCAATTTGCTCACACCAGTGCTTCCGGATGGGCCCAGCGATTGGTTCGCGGGAAGCATGACAGACACATATTTGGCATTATACGGGCGGGATGTGTTGCCTGAGGATTTCCTGCAAGTCTTGAATGTGTGCCCTTCTCGTTTGGTACACGCATGCTCTGGCACAGAAGAAGACATTTCCGTTTTGAAGGGCGCTGCTGATATCCTTTGCCGACGTCTTCTGCTAGTTGACGACAAGCCAGTCACCACAAGATTTTTTACTGTCACGTGCTGAGTGAATACTCTTCTGCGGATGTGTTTGTGCAAGCTTGGCCCGGACATTTGGTTGCGACTTCGCACGGCGCGGCCTCAGGAGGAAAATGCAAAAAGGATCACACGCATCTTGACATTTTTCAACCGCGCGGGTGTTGGAGCTGAACTGCGACGCGCAGTGCTATGCTTACGCCTGACAGGCCACGCAATGTCCATTTGCTCGCAGGGTGAACGAGATGAAAACCAACCTTTACTTATGAGACTCGCCCAGAGCGAGGTGCAGCGCAAGGTTTCCGAAGATTTGCGTACACTTTTGCCACTTTTAGTGGGTGACCCTGAAATCGAGGTAGGCTCTACATTTTTGGCCATGTGTGGCACTGCACAGCATTTGATTATGAGATTCTCAGTCTTTCTTGAATTTCCAGCAAAGATTTGGACCATGTCAAAAAACACAATAGTGCTGCTTTCCGGGCTTCTATCATTGAATTCTTGAACACGCCTGCTTCCGAGCTGGATGCAGGCTATTCTTTGAAGCTTCAAGCAGAAGCTCTATCCAAGGGAGGTGTCGCCCAACAGATTTCACACCTATCCAGCAAACCTGTGCAGGATGAAATCGATTGCATCCTTCGCCGTGCTCTTGTGGCCACTTTAGATGTGGAACGCAAACATTGGCAGGACAAACGGCATGAGCCAGGCCATGGCAAAGTGGCTTCGGTAAGCAGGGCGATTCGAAATTCACTAATTTACAGGCTTCAGAAGAACAACTTGAGAAGTAGAGATCGCCACAAGCAGAAGCGGTGGCGAAAAGATTTGTTTGCCAATGTGAGGTCTGTTGCAGCTGAGAGAAATCCATCCTTGCTTCCCCGACCTCGTGGACACTTGCACTGGCAAGAGCCTGTAACCTCGCAGCAGGCACAGGCCATTACACACCAAGGAGACTCAGATGCCTTGAGCCAATATATTGCAGACCTTCAGCAAGAGGCTGCCAGGCGACGTCAGGCTGCCAAAGCAGCCCTTGAAGCCGATACTGCTTGCCGCATGCCAATGAGCACAGCGGACTGGCTTCAATGGATCGACGAAAATGAAGCGACTTTTCATGCTGTTCTTCGGACGGCGACAGAAGGCCGTCGAGATCTTTCACGGCGTTTGGAAGCCAAGAATGTGCCCGGGCTTTGCATTCACATTTTAGGCCTCTGACTTTTCTGGCCTTGTGTGGTGCGTTCTATCTTTTCTCGTTTGTCGTGTGTGGCGTGTTTGTGGTTCTGTTGCGGAGCGCGTGTGGCTTCCTCACGTGCCGTGGCTGGGGTTGTGTCCCAGTCACGGAGTGCGTGTGGGTTGCTCACGTCCCGCTGCTTTGTGCTTTTTTGTGTCTGGTTTTCTCGTTTGTCGTGTGTGGCGTGTTTGTGGTTCTGTTGCGGAGCGCGTGTGGCTTCCTCACGTGCCGTGGCTGGTGTGGTGTCCCAGTCACGGAGTGCGTGTGGGTTGCTCACGTCCCGCTGTTTTGTGTTTTTTTGTATCTGGCTGTCTCGTTTGTCGTGCGTGGTGTGTCTGTGTGTGTGCGTGTGTGGGTTTCGTGTTTTTGCTTTTGTTTTGTTTTGTGCTTTTTGAGTTGCAGTCCATGCAGACAGCAGGGCTTCTTTTGAAGTAGCTGAAATATGGTAGACAGCAACCCTAAGGAGGATATGCCGTCGGTGTCATGAACTGTTTGTGCCTGTGGAGCGGCTATTGGTGGATGCTGGCTTTCAGTTCGACAGTGAGGATGTAACAATATATTCCTTGGAAGTTTCTTTTTGCAGTATTGATAAAACCGAGGCATTGTTTCGGGTTGCAGGAGCAGAGAAAGGCGAGTGTAAGCGGGCAGCGTCTTCCGAACCTGCTGAGACTGTTGAGGATTCAGCGCCTCTTGCCGAGGATGATGCTGAGCTGGACATGCCGGCTTCTGATTTGGAGCCCTGGGATTTCTCTGGCAAAAAGTCAGCTAGCGAAGGCGACGTTGAGAGTCTGGAGTCCGGTTTTTCTTCAGCAGAAGAGTCAGAAACGTTAGGAGTTGCACCTGCTAGGGAAGCCGCGCCAATGGAGCGAGCTGCGCCGGGCACTTTTGTTGTGCAGAACAACCCATACTTTAGCGTCAGCAATTATGCTGGTTCTTCAGCGAAACATGCCAGTGCCTCATTGCGTGCTCGAGTGGCCGAGCGCTGGGCAACGGACGCTTTTTTGGGCAAAGGGACTAGATCCAAAACGATACAAATCCGAGACTTTGATGTGGACCCTGCAAGCCCAACCATATCCCGGCAAGTGCTGCAAGCTTGGATGCTCTATAGGGTGCAAGCAAATGATTTCTTGCGCCACACTAGCTCGCCGTGAATGGTATGACAGGGAGCTGGCGCGTTTCAAGGGTGAGGTGGCCCAAGGCACGCCCAGTGCCAAGGCTAATGCGCTCATTGCATCGTGGATTCCAGGCATTTTTGGCTGACCAGCCTTGACCTGCAGCTCTCGTGAAAAGCAGGGCCTGCGTGTTTTGTCGCGTTGATTTGCGTTATTTCGCGCTATTTCGCGTTAGTTCGTGTTAATCCGCGTTAACTCGCGGTAATCTGCGTTAATCCGCGTTAATTCGTGTTAATGCGTGTTTATCCGCGTTAATCCCACAAATGGATGCGATGCGCCCTGCTGTTATCTGCATGTGACTTTCTCCTTTCGATTGGGGTAATTTCTGGTTAGCGCAATGAATTGTTGTCTTTATATCATCAGGCTTCAGGGTATCGGCTGGAGAGGCATAGGAAAGGCCTTTTGTGGTCAGCCATGAGCAAGTTCTCGGAGGCAGAGCTGCAAAAAGCGCTGCAAACAGTTGATGCCAGGCGATGAGCGCACTCGGGCAACTCGCTCTCTCACTGAGTGGAATAAGGCAGATTCATCTATAGTGCTGACAGAAGAGAATATCAGACTGTACTGCGCAGTGAGGAAGATGAACCCGAGTGGCCGCGTAAGCTTGGCCCAGATGAAAAGTTTGAAGAGGGCCAGGCAGCGAGCGTGCAGTTTTGCTGCTATTGTGATTTCAGTGGAACAGTTGAGCTCGGTTCCAAACCCCCCGTATGGAGCTTTTGTATTGCAGCGACGCAGGGTTTTGCCACATGGAGAGAAACAAGGCCGCCCCCACCCATTTCCAATCTTCCGCAGGGACGTCAGAAGGACAAAGAAGCATGTTACTGACGACCGCTTGGAGACACCCGTGCCCGCTTTTGCTTTGTTGGGTGTTTTGTGTTGTGCTTTTGGGCGCTTGGGCTTTTTGCTGTTGGGGTGCGGGTCGGGTGTCTGCTTGCGGTGCAGTCGCGCCTTCTCACAACAGCGACGGCTAGTTGATTTGGAGGCCCTGTAAATGTTGAAGTGTTTCAAGCGTTAAAGAGACACCCCTATCGCAAAACGAAGCCGCCCCGCATGGGCCTGCCTTGGTCAAGGTGTGGTTATAAAGAGTTTTAATTGGGGTTTCGAACCGAGCTCAGTTTGTTTACCTGTTTAGCTGTTGTTTGCGTGGCCTGACTTGAAGTCTGTACTCTGAGTATTTTTAGGGGCAACGCGTGTGGCAGGTTGCAGTCTCTTCGCAGCTGGTGAAGCAGAAATTTTGGCTGGTTCCTCGAGCCAATTTTGACACTTTGCCTCCTGACATGCAGCCTTTCTCCATCCCCGCGGGGTCCCTGCTCAACTTGCCCATGGACATGGACCCAGCTTCAATTTGGGTGCTGGACCAAGCCATCAGCCGTCAACGGCTGGGGCGAGGAGTCTTGGAGTTTGAGTCAGCTGTCGGGAGAATGACTTCGGTGAAGGCTGGGTCACATGGGCAACTCCCTGAAGCTCCTCCGTCTCTGAAAGGTGCGCCTCAAGCACGCGGGGGCGCTTGGTCGGGGGCTGCTCTGGCAAGACTTGTTGCAGTTCGGACGGGCTGATGGCCTGTGTGGAGGCGCTCAGCGGCGCTAGAGGAGGAATCCTTTGAGCGCATCGCAAAAGCAACGAAGGAGGCCCTGGATGCTGCCTAATTTGCTTTTGCTAAACAGGATTTTGCCACACTGGTCATACGTGAGGCATTTGAAGCAGGGCGGTTCGTGTCCGTGGACCGTTGCAGCTCAGAGTTTGCCGAGTTTTGGGTGAGGCATTTTGCTAAGTACTGCGAGAAGTTCGCCGGAGCTGGGGAGGTGCCAGATTACTTGCGGAAGTACGTTGCCTTCACCGTGAAGAGCCTTTTGGCCAGCGAAACGCTGAAGGAGCTGAAAGAGTTCGCTGCGCACTACGAGGCCCTTGAAAAGATCAACAAGGAGTTGGTCACCCCCTTGGCAAGGGCTGTCACGAGCCTCGATGGTGGTAACACTATTTTTGCTTGCTTATCGCAGATTGGCCCTGGACAAATTTAACCACCAGTGTCTCGTTTAGTGCTTCTGGCTTTTTTGCTTTGCTCTCAGGAGGCTGTCCAAGCCAGAGTGGCGCAACGAATGCGACGTCACATTCTCGGACTTGTCCAGCGCCCAGCAGCACACGTTTTTCAAGTCGAAGCTCTACCTTGGGTTCTCATATGAGAAGCTTCGCGCTCGCAGTGAAGCAGTGATGGGAAGCCACACTGAGGACGCGGCCGTCCGCCTCTCGAAAGTCAAGGACCTCTTGAAGCACGATTTGAAAGCAGACAAGAAATTGTGCTTAGAATTTGGCCTCACGATGCCAGTGGCATGTCTGATGAAGACAAGGCTGTGTATCTCGTCACGAACCCGGACAGGTTTGACTCACTGCGGACCTGGTTTGGGTGCAAGGACACACGACTCTCCTTGCGGCACCTAGTGGGCCAGAAGTTGCCGGCGGCGCTCGATGAGGCTACCTTTCTGACAGCTGCTGGTTGGGCGGTGCTGTGTGTGGACGCCATTCCCAACCAGCAGCTGAAGGTCTTGTTGCGAGACTATGCCAAGATGAAGGCAGATGTCTGATGTGTGTTTTGTGGGGCGTCGGCGATGCGATTAAATGTCTATGCTTTCGTGTTGCTGTCCGTTTACCACCATAAAGTCCCCTGTTCTGCGAAGGACATATCGCCGTCCTTCGCTGAGCCAGTGTTTCTCGAGCGCGCTGAAGTTCGGCGTGAAGGCTGCGCCTTCGCAGGTGTATGTCGACAAGATGACTGCTGCAGAGATGAAAGGCCAGGTCCGGCTAAGAGCTTAAAGCACACGGGGCTTAAGGATTGCACAAAGGGGGCTATACTCATATACGTGCTTGTATATATATATATAAGCGTGGCTCAAACAGATAAATACATATGCGAAATACCCGTTTACAAATGTGTGTATATATATATATGGCATATATATATGTGTGTGTGTGTGTGTGTGTCTGTTTACTTGTCTAACTCTTTTGAAAACCCTTTGTCACTGTCCTTCCTTTAGAATCACGTTGGGAGATCGTATTCTTACTGTTGAAACAGACAGCACATGCGCGTAGGATGTTTGAATCTTAATTTGATTACTATACCTAAAAAAGGATTAAACATGGGATGTGGTTTTTATGGCGCCATTGTTGTGCTTCGAAGGTTTCGCTAAGATTGTGGCCTCCACTATCCGCAAGCTTCCTGAAGACAAGGAGTCTCGCTTCCATATGTTGAAGGCTTTGCTATCTCATGCGGACTCACTTCTCGCAGAGAAGGACAAAGAAAAAGAGAAGAACAAGGAGATTACACAAGTTGTGCCAGAAAAGGACGCAGAGGATAAGGCCGAAGTTCCCGCAGAAGAGATTCAGTTCGAAGTTGGCATGGCTGTCATCTTGAACGTTCAGAAATCGAAGGAAACATATAATGGCCGCGAAGCCAAAATCCTTAGAGTGTTGAGCAAAAAGCTGCGCGTGGAGATGATCACGGACCCATGCCGTGGAGAAGAGAAGGTTGTGGAAAAGGAGAAGGTGACGCTTGCGAAGGCGCCGACTGATCTATCGAAGCCTGTAGTTGTTGAATCAACGAAGTCTGGAGGACCAGACTCTGAGAATGATAAGAATTCGAAGTTGGCTGATTCTCTCTTCGGCGCAGAGGAGGACTGATAGGCCTCAGATTGCCGCTGCAGTTCAAAAAGAAGAAGCGGCCGCTAGCTATCGAGCCGCTGAAATCCACATAGGAGTTTATCATTAGGACTTTGGAAAGTGCACGTCCATTCAAGATCGCTTGTTGCTAGAAGGTCTACCTCTTGATATTGCCATGTTCGCCTTTATAGGGTAGTGTTAAAGTATGGCGCTTGGATTTTGAGGGGATTGGGTATGTTTGCGGGTTCGCGTTCGATCCTGGTTATTGGTCGAGAGAAGACATTCAACGCGTTATAAATATGGCTAGATATGTTAATTAGCGTTAATACACGTTAATTGACCTTAAAATAGGCTCCCATAACATGCATCTTAATACATACATACATACATACATACATACATACATACATACATACATACATACATACATACATACATACATACATACATACATACACACATACATACATACATACATACATACATATATATATATATAGTATATATATATATATATATATGTAAATATGTGCATATGTAGAAATATGTATTGGGTGTTTTTGTCAACCCATGAAGCCCTGGTTCTTGCCTGTCCAGTTTGCCAAAACCTTGACACTTTTGTTGCCAGGTTTCTTCAGCATTTTAGGGTCCACCGTCCTCTTAAAAAGAGAGACACACGCATCGCAATTGCCACGAGACCGCCTGCGGTTAGAACAAGCTGACTGAAGGTTGCTTGCCTGAACCCTACCGTGAGTTCACTCAGATCCTTCCCCGTCAAAAGACAGAGCTTCAACTTGACATTTGACTCACTCGCCCAAAGCCGGCGTTCTTACCTTTTAGTTCCCCTGCGGTTCAAGTAAAAAGGAGGGGTAGACAGGAACACGTTTTCAAGCTGGGCGCTTTTAAGTTTCCAGGGCTGAAAGGCTGAACTGCTCCCGAAATTGACTTGGAACAAACGGGTCAATGACTTGTTCAGTTGGAGGGTCCCTATATTTCCTTGCTGGTTTTCAAACATCGCCATTTGTGCCACCAGGTGAGTCTCCGAGAAGGGTTGATATCGGTTGATCAAAAGGTGCGAAGCGCATGAGATGACCATCGGTTGGAAGGGCCACTAAAAAGATGATTCCCACCAAACTGGAAAAGTTGCTCATGGTCATTTGGGGGCCCTAAGTGGAGTATTGATCAACCCCCCAAGTCAAGGGACAATCCGGGGAGAAGGGCCCGCAGCAGGAGTTCGCCTGAAACGATCCCGAAAGGTTTTGGGATGTTTTTTTTTTTTGCCATGCCTCAACGGGGCGACAGCCTAAAGGGGGGGCTCCATGCTAGTTTTCCCATGTTGAAGACAGGGCTTTATCCTTGTTTGACATTTTGGACAAGCAGTTCATTTTGCGGGGAAAAAGGGTGAAAGATAGGATGGGTGGTGGTTGAACCCAACTTGAGCCACGCCAAACACTTCTATAGGCCATTTTAGTCGGTGGTTCTACAAAGTGGTAACACCAATATTATAGTAAGGCCATAAACCTTTATAATCATCTCATTGCCAGAGTCAACTCACTTTGTTTACTTGTTTGGCTTTTTGTTTGTCATCATTCTACCTTTCAACTAGCAACAATGTGTCACTTTGCAGGGGGCCTAAGCCAAGATCTTAGAACCAAACATCGAGGGGTGAAACGGGCGCCTTGACGTGCGAGGCCTGCTTCCACCTCTTCGAGTGGCTGAGACACCTGTTGCCCGAGGAGGCGTGTCACTTGCGCCTTGACCCTCGCGTCTTTTGAAAGCCGCCCCGAAAACGGATCGGGGACATCGGGAGGAGACTTTTGGGCCGTGGAAGTGGCCGCAGTTCGAGGGCTGGGCAAAATTTCGCGGTTGGGGCCCGGCTTCGGTTTGAACGAAGGCCATTTTGAGAGGGGCGCTTCAATGTACCCCAAAACCGCCGGTAAGTCCCCCTATTTTGACGCATCCAGCTGACGGGGTAAAAGATTGCAGAACATTTCAAAATAGGCTGAACAAAGGTTAGCCATGTTTCACTTTGCAAGCTGGTTTCTCGAGTTGTTTTTTGCATTTTAAGGTTTGCTAAATATTGGCCAGAATCACACATGTTGTCCTTGGTTGGAGTTCGTGGGCAAAATCTGAGGTAAGGACCCTTTGTCATATGTTCTATGGTCAAACCACTTACCTGGGGCGAGGGCTGGTCATCAGTCATTTAATAGTGATTCTGACCAAGAACGTATTCCTTGCTCGAACATTTGGATTGTTGCACGCTTCAGCTTGAATTCCATGAAGCCATCTGTTGCCATGGCTCACAATGAAAGGAACCCTCTGGACCCGCGTTCATGGGAGAGTTTACCAGCCTTCCGCTTCGGATTCCTGTTGAGCCACATCTGAGCAATGGATGCTCTGGGATTTGCTCCAATTTGGAAATTCCAAGGGAGCACAACATATTGTCCATGCTTGTACAAGGGAGGATGGATTACTCCCATTTCCTTAAGATGATTTCCTATTTTCCCCTGTTGGTTTTAAAGGGAATCTATCACTACTGGAAATATATTTATCTTTTCCTGGGAGCTTGAGCAAAATGGAGGAATAACTGTGCCGGAGCCTGCCTCGTATGGCGTCTTCAGGCCGATCAGTCCGGTCCTTCTCGTTCGCTGATTATTTCGGCTCGTATCTTGGATTTCCCCCCAAACAAAGAAGCCAAGATTCGCGAGCCGAAGGCTAGACACTCCCAGTGCGGCGGAAAGCGGCGGAAAGCAACCTGGGGCCTTGAAGGGGATAGTTCAGGGTGACTTGGCGGTTTTTTTGGGCTCACAGCACGCCTTTTTAGGGGGCTCCCCAACATTCCCTTTGCTTTCCAACCTAGAACCCAACAAAAGCGAAGGGAATCCGTCGTAGTGTTCCTGGGGCTCCCTTTGCCAGGACTGATTTACCATAGGATCCCAATCCTATACCGGAGCTTGGAGCTGGGTTCTGGGGAAAGACCCTTTGACCCTTTGACCCAAAACGGGTTCGTGTCATTGGGAACCGCGCATATGTGTGGTTTCCCTTTCACTTCCCTTTGAACCATTTCCATCACACCTGCACCCATTGGACCCTCAAAATACCCTTGAACGTAGGATATCACCCCATTCTTTTCGGGCATCCAATTTTAACGCCAGGTACCATTCAGCACATAGATACCATTCGGCTTCCTAACAGGCTGGTGGCCAGGCCGGGTCTTTTTGCAACCGGTGCCTTCAAGCAAATTCCCTTGGACCCCAGAGGTCCTGTTTTCAAGGGTACTTGGGTCCGATGTGTGCAGGTTTGTTGGAAATGGTTCAAAGAGGGAAGTGAAAGGGAAGCCACACATCTGCGCGGTTCCCAATGAGACGAACCCGTTTTGGGTCAAAGGACCCCAGGGCCGTTTTGGAAGCAGAAGCAAAGCGTTTGTGGCCAGGCCAGGCCGCCCCGGTACACGGAGGTGGACTTGAAGGCCGTTTTTCCGTCGCTCCGATCCGCTTGGATTCCTCTATGATCTTTGGTTACACGAATTAAATCCATCGCCTCGTTCAGTGGAGGGGGTAAAAGCGGAACTCTGTGGCATTAGGCGACCCCCAAGTATTCTTCGGTGCATTTTGCCAAGGGATGTTAGGACTTTTTGCCTTTTTGCCAACGACTGGGTTTTCCGTATTAAACCACTAAAAGTTATTCACTTTTAGCAGAAAGCGAGCGAGTAATGTGCTCCTGAAACGGTTGATCCCCGATCTTGAGGACACATGTTGTCTTTCAGTCTTAAACAGGTATTCCATATGGGAGTAATTTCTCAAGTTCTTGCCAGGGATCCTTTTCGGCAAAACACCTTCGAACATGGAAAGGCCTCCCCGGGAGCTAAGTCGGTTTGCCGGAGAGACCGGGTCGCACGAGAGAAGGGGACGCAAAGATGTCCAACGATGTGTTGACGTAAACCTGAGCAGGAAGCTTTGCTATCACCGTGGCAGCTTGATGGCATTTCTTTGGAATCTCATTTGACATGATTTTCGTATTTTAAGCTGCACAATATATGACCCAGAAACAAACGTATTACGGCAAATGCTGAGGTAGGTTTGTTGCAGCCGTCATATGGAGGTCAGGCGTGCCTGTGCTGGTGCGCTTGAGCAGGTGATTGACGGCACAGCAGCAAGAGTTGGCAAGGCTACGCGGCTCTGGCCTGATGTTGCCTCATGCCGCACCATATGCTCGCAGATTGACAGGAAAAGGGATGAAAGGCCAAGTGGCGGCAGACATGCGCTTACATTTTTGTGTGTGGCAGTAGAACTTTGTGGATGCTTGGAGTTGTGGAGAGTCTTGGGATAGGTATGTCTCCAGTTGCGGTGAGGCTTTGGAAAAGCCATTGTTGATAGCCATCTTCTTGCAGGCTTTGTACTAGGCTTGGCATTGTTCCGGCGTTGTATCAAGAATTGCGTAGTGACCGCTTGCATTTGCCAAATTGTTGTGTGTTTTCCTTTTGTTGGCTTCTTTTACCATCTGCTTGCAGAACTGCGAATGCAGTGCACGGTGTTTGCTGATTTCACAAGCGCGGAACATGTGAGTCCTCATGTATTGCCCGCGATTCGGATGATGTGCAAAAGAAGCAGGTGAACGATCTATGATCTTCAGAAACCACCAAGTTTGGCCATGTCATGCAAGGTTGACCTGGCGAGCAGTGAAAATACCGGAAACTTGCAACAAGATGGAAATCAGCCGCACCCGATTTGAGCATGTTGACCAGCTGATGCTGCCGTCATATGGAGGTCGGGCGTGCCTGTGCTGGTGCGCTTGAGCAGGTGATTGACGGCACAGCAGCAAGAGTTGGCAAGGCTACGCGGCTCTGGCCTGATGTTGCCTCATGCCGCACCATATGCTCGCAGATTGACAGGATGAAAGGGACGAAAGGCCAAGTGGCGGCAGACATGCGCTTACTTTTTTGTGTGGCAATAGAACTTTGTGGATGCTTGGAGTTGTGGAGAGTCCTGGGATTGGTATGTCTCCAGTTGCGGTGAGGCTTTGGAAAAGCCATTGTTGATGTGTCATCTTCTCGCAGGCTTTCTACTGGGCTTGGCATTGTTCCGGCGTTGTATCAAGAATTGCGTCGTGACCACCTGCATTTGCCAAATTGTTTATAACTATCTAGCAAGTTGTGTTTTCCATTTGTTGGCTTCTTTTACCATCTGCTTGCAGAACGGCGAATGCAGTGCATGGTGTTTGCTGATTTCACAAGCGCGGAACATGTGAGTCCTCATGTATTGCCCGCGATTCGGATGATGTGCAAAAGAAGCAGGCGAACGATCTATGATCTTCAGAAACCACCAAGTTTGGCCATGTCATGCAAGGTTGACCTGGCGAGCAGCGAAAATACCGGAAACTTGCAACAAGATGGAAATCAGCCGCACCCGATTTGAGCATGTTGACCAGCTGATGCTGCCGTCATATGGAGGTCGGGCGTGCCTGTGCTGGTGCGCTTGAGCAGGTGATTGACGGCACAGCAGCAAGAGTTGGCAAGGCTACGCGGCTCTGGCCTGATGTTGCCTCATGCCGCACCATATGCTCGCAGATTGACAGGATGAAAGGGACGAAAGGCCAAGTGGCGGCAGACATGCGCTTACTTTTTTGTGTGGCAGTAGAACTTTGTGGATGCTTGGAGTTGTGGAGAGTCTTGGGATAGGTGTGTCTCTAGTTGCGGTGAGGTCTTGGAAAAGCTATTGTTGATGTGTCATCTTCTCGCAGGCTTTCTACTGGGCTTGGCATTGTTCCGGCGTTGTATCAAGAATTGCGTGGTGACAGCTTGCATTTGCCAAATTGTTTATAATTATCCAGCAAGTTGTGTGTTTTCCTTTTGTTGGCTTCTTTTACCATCTGCTTGCAGAACGACGAATGCAGTGCACGGTGTTTGTTGAATCGACAAGCGCAGAACATGTGAGCGCTCATGTATTGCCTCTTTGCACATCAAAAGAGGCAGGTGACCGATCTATGATCTTCAGAAACCACAAAGGTGTTCGGCCATGTCATGCAAGGTTGACCTGGTGAGCAGCGAAGCTATTGGAAGCTTGCAACACGATGGAAATCAGCCGCACCCGACTTGAGCATGTTGACAAGCTGATGCTGCCGTCATATGGAGGTCGAGCGTGCCTGTGCTGGTGCGCTTGAGCAGGTGATTGACGGCACAGCAGCAAGAGTTGGCAAGGCTACGCGGCTCTGGCCTGATGTTGCCTCATGCCGCACCATATGCTCGCAGATTGACAGGATGAAAGGGATGAAAGGCCAAGTGGCGGCAGACATGCGGTGTGGCAATAGAACTTTGTGGATGCCTGGAGTTGTGGAGAGTCTTGGGATAGGTGTGTCTCCAGTTGCGGTGAGGCCTTGGAAAAGCCATTGTTGATAGCCATCTTCTCGCAGGCTTTTGCACTGGGCTTGGCATTGTTCCGGCGTTGTATCAAGAATTGCGTCGTGACAGCTTGCATTTGCCAGTTTGTTTCTATAATTCGACATTAGGTTTGCTTTTTTTTGCTTTTTGTTGGTTTCTTTGCCACATTCTGCTTGCAGAACATCGAATCATTGCACGGTGTCTAGGCAGTTGACAGCACAGAAAATGTACTGCTTGCGGCTCGCATGATGTGCAGAAGAAGCAGGGGACCGATCATGATAGACAAAGTTCCTCCAGAAACCACCAAGGTGTTCGGCCATGTCGTGCAAGGTTGACCTGGTGAGCAGAAGCTTGTAACACGAAGGAATCCAGCCACACCCATTTTGAGCATGTTGACCAGCTGATGCTGCCGTCATATGGAGGTCGAGCGTGCCTGTGCTGGTGCGCTTGAGCAGGTGATTGACGGTACAGTGCAAGAGTTGGCAAGGCTACGCGGCTCTGGCCTGATGTTGCCTCATGCCGCACCATATGCTCGCAGATTGACAGGATGAAAGGGATGAAAGGCCAAGTGGCGGCAGACATGCGGTGTGGCAATAGAACTTTGTGGATGCCTGGAGTTGTGGAGAGTCTTGGGATAGGTGTGTCTCCAGTTGCGGTGAGGCCTTGGAAAAGCCATTGTTGATAGCCATCTTCTCGCAGGCTTTTGCACTGGGCTTGGCATTGTTCCGGCGTTGTATCAAGAATTGCGTCGTGACAGCTTGCATTTGCCAGTTTGTTTCTATAATTCGACATTAGGTTTGCTTTTTTTTGCTTTTTGTTGGTTTCTTTGCCACATTCTGCTTGCAGAACATCGAATCATTGCACGGTGTCTAGGCAGTTGACAGCACAGAAAATGTACTGCTTGCGGCTCGCATGATGTGCAGAAGAAGCAGGGGACCGATCATGATAGACAAAGTTCCTCCAGAAACCACCAAGGTGTTCGGCCATGTCGTGCAAGGTTGACCTGGTGAGCAGAAGCTTGTAACACGAAGGAATCCAGCCACACCCATTTTGAGCATGTTGACCAGCTGATGCTGCCGTCATATGGAGGTCGAGCGTGCCTGTGCTGGTGCGCTTGAGCAGGTGATTGACGGTACAGTGCAAGAGTTGGCAAGGCTACGCGGCTCTGGCCTGATGTTGCCTCATGCCGCACCATATGCTCGCAGATTGACAGGAAAGGCCGACTGGCTTTTGCCGTGCGCCTACTTTGCGCATGGCCGTTGCAAGTTGGCTCGGAGTTGTGTAATGCGATCTGATCGCAGGATTTGCACTTGGCATGACCATAGTCTCAGTGCCTGACCGCAGAAGATGCTGGTTTCCAGAACCATGAGCCTACAGTCCAGTCATTTTGCTGGAAGGTCCAGGCCTGGTGTTTGGCAAACGGCAGCTCTGAAAACCCTGTGTGGTGGTTTGGTGGGGATAGAGGCGTCAGGATATACTCTGGATGGCCGAAAAATCCAGATCGAACCCGCCAACGCTGTTTTGTCCATGCACGGCACTGAGCATCCTGCCCCACCAAGTGCTGTGTTGATCTGCCATGAAGCATGTCAGAGCGATCATGGTTTTCTTGTCCTGGTGACAGCTACCCTCAATATTTGACAGTTTGGAATCATGTGTATGAAGTATTTCTTTTGGAACAATTTTGATTTTCAGGGTTCACTCGTTGTGGACTGGACTGAAAGATACTATTTTGGTTGGGGGCAACGGCTGAGATAGGTGATGCTCTCGGGTTTGATTCCTTGTCCATTCTTTTCAACCATGGTTCTTTTCAAAACCGGATCCGTTTTCCTTGGGTTTCTTGTGGGTGTTACACCACCCAATAGAATGAATCGATTCCCCCTGTAAATACAACAAACACTGGTTTCGACCAGGGTTTCTTGGGTGGTGCCTAAGAGGATGTCGCAACCATCCACAGTACGTGTGGTACTTAACGGCGAAGGTGCCGTTCGCCTTTGGTCAGGAGGGAGCAACAAGAGGGCTCGGGCTGACTGAGACCGATTTCGCCCCCTCCAATGGGTCGAATCCCCCACGGTTTCGGTAGGGGAGCACATGTGAGCTCAGCCCAAAGCAAGAGATGGGCGTGTCTTTTTGAGGGTACCCTCCATTGGTTGGTTTTCAAAGGAAGTCAAAAGGAAACCAACCGTTCAGAAGGGGGCCCAAGTGGGTTTGTCATTTTTGAGGGTATCCTTTGTACCTTGTTCTGAAGGGAGACCAAAGGAAGACCACCCATAGGAGAGGCTCCCCGATTTTGAGACGCCAAATATGTTTGAACATGTTTGAACCCTTTTGATGACCGGGGGCCGTTTCAAGTGAAAGCAAATCCCAAAGCCTCCTGGGCCAAAATGGAGCTGCATGACAAAAAGGAGCTGCATGACAGAGGAGCTGCCCGAGAGAAGATGATTCATTCTTTTGTTGCAAAGGAGAAGCCCAAAGGAGCCCGGCCCAAAGGAGCCCGGTTCAAGCATGTGTCCCTCTGATCTCAAACCCAAGGAGACAATCGCGCCCGAAGCATTTTGGAATGTCCCTTAAAACACACAAGTCCCAAGGTGGACCAAAAAAGGCTTTAAGGTGTCGAATCGGGAGCGACTAATGTGCACAAAATCGGGGGGTGTTGCGGCCAGGTTTTGCGATGCCGAAGAAATCCCCCTGCAACGTGATGAAGTTCTGTGGGTATGGCTCGTCAAAGGGTGGTTGTTCCTTTGGTTTCCCTTCAACCCCGCTCCAAAAGGGTGCCCCCCAAAAAAAGCAGCCCCAAGGGCAGCAGCCACTTTGGTACCACGAAAAGTTGCCATTTTCCACCATTCTGTGGACGTCAACCCTTGGGCCCCAAGACCTTATTCCTTGAAATCTTTGGGGGGTTCAAGGCCTTCATATTTCGGGTCTTGGGGGGCGTGTGGGAGTCACGTCGCAGGCCTTTCATCATCTGCAGGAGATGGAGGCGAAGGACCGAACGTTTGCAGACCTGAAACCCTGAGGAGCAGCAATGTCGTCCCTCAGTTTCCTTTTTCCGGGCCGAAAGTGGAGAATTCACCGGAACCCACCCGCAAGTTGCAAGCTTCAGAAGGGGAAACCAGGACCCTAAGCTCCTTGATGGGGTGCTCTCTCAGGTCTTGAGTCTCCAGAGGTTTGTCCTATGAGCGTTTTAAACCATGGGATCTGATTTGATTTGGTTGGCTACTTGACTCCAGACTTGACTTGACTTTACTTTACTTGGCTTGACTGATTGGTTGCTTGGTTTTGATTGCGTGGTTGCTTGATCCATCGATTCGGGAACGTACCCTGGTGCGTGGCGCACGAAACTCCGCAAGCGGCTTGGGCCACTGGTTTTCGGACGGCTTCTGGGGGTTCTCAGAGTCAGAAAGCCTCCACTGCGCTCAAAGAAAAACCGCGGCGCCTTCGTGGCGGCTCCTTGGCGCCTGCCCATCTGGGGGAAGTCAAATGGAGTCATGGGGCGGACAAGGATAGACTTCGGAATGTCTCCGGAGGTGCGAGAAGCTCCTGAAAAGTGCACCCCCAAGGCGTGCCCGTCGTAAAAAAAACCACGCCGAGCCAGGTGTGGCGAGATTTTTTGCATCGCAAACAGCCAGGGCCCAACGAACGAGGGCCAGTGTGTGTGTTTTTGAGGGTACCCGTTTTGGGGTGCTTTTTGTGGGAAGCCAAAAGCAGAACCACATTTGTCGCCTCTTTTTTTTCGCCCCGCATGTTGGCATGGTGAGCAAGGGTCGATATTTACTAGGCCTCCCAGAGATCCCGGTTTTTAGTCGCTTTTTGGGTCTGGATCATTTTAGTGGTAAACCAACAAGATGGGTGATTTTTTTTTGGGTCAATCCACTCGATCGGAAGTGAGATGAGCAGATCGGTTACCTTTTTTGGGCCAATCCACGCTTCATCGGAAGTGATCACTGATCTTCGTTTGTAAAGGGAATAACCTTCGAGACACTTACCCAAGCATTGCACCATTAAATGGAGGGGGTTACTCACCAAAAAGCTGCGCCATGAAATGGGGGTGACTCAACCAAACCTCCCATGTCAGAGGACACACAAATATTGACTGCTCATGTAGAGAATGTCCACCCCCCATGCCCTGGATGGACACAATCCGTTCGCACCACCTAAGAAACCCTGGTTGAAACCAGAAGGTTTGTTGGTATGTACCGGGAATTGTATCATTCCGTTGGGTTTCTGAGGTGGTGCGAAGTGGATTTCGTCCCTTGGATCATCTTGATATTCCGCCAGGAAGACAAGGAACATTTCACGGTCGCTTCCCAGTTTGCCTTCTGGCCAAGACAAGTTGCTGGCACGGATTTCAACGAAACATTGAGCTAGTTTTACCTACACGCAAGCAGACCATGCAGCACTAGCGGACATGTCGGGGGTTTGCTTGTTCCGGTACTTGCGATGTTTAGGGCATCCACTGCACCCCTTTGCCAATGACCCAAAGGGTCCAGGTCCTGCCGGACCTCTGGGGAGTTTCCGTGTAAAATCACCAACTGGCACCGAAGCAAGGGCTTTGCTTGGGGATCCCTCATTCCAGGTTGTGGCATGATGACAAACAACACAAAAATCTGACGTGTCCCGAGTGGGTGTCATACCAGGGAGTAACGTAAAGCCTTAGACGTCAGGAGTGGAAATTTGGCCATTCTATTAGACACGGACTGTTAGATTTTTAGAGAAGAGAGGGGATTTCTGTCATATCCCACCAAAAGCTTAACTTTTACAAAAAGAGATCAACGAACCGCGAAGGATGGCTGGGCGACATTACTTCGGTCGGGCCTCTGTATGTCTCGCTCGGCAGGAGGCACCATGAGCCTTTGGGCGCCTTGACAGTTCGTAGGGCGGCAACTTGGACGACATGGTTGATTCCCGAAATCGGTGTGCGCTGCCTTGTCTTTGAGCCTATACATATAGAGGAATATTATTTTGAGGGTACCGGGTACCCTTGTTTGGCGTTGTGTAAAGGGATATCCGTAGGACATCCGGGTGAGAAATGTCTAGTATGATAATTCTTGGTTCATGTTTGAATGTTTCAGAATGTATAGACTTATGGGGTCTAAACCCTGATTTGGATGACTACGGAAGGCCATCCTTCTTGACCACGCGTTGCTGCTAGTATCGGCCAATTCAGGGCGAAGCCCGTGCTATCACCTTCACTTTGTTTGTTTAGTTTATGCATGGGCCCAACAAAAGCAGGTTGGCTAGTTCAGTCTAGCTGCAGTGGCTTATTTTACCCAACACGTTGACATTGCCAAACTTAGCTGACCTCTGTTGCCCATTTGCCCTTTTGCCCTTTTGCCCTTTTGGGTTTGCTTCATTGCCCCTGTTTACCAGCAACAAGTCCTTTTCCCCAAAGCTTTGGAGGCTCTGTTCGGGGGACACCACTTGGGCTTATTTGGCAGTGGGTCGGATCCGTCTGGTGCCAATGTTCCCAAGAAAACCCACGCCATCTGGCGAAGCGGGCGTGTCGAACTGTACTATTGAACAAGCATTTGGTCCCGGTTGTTGAAACAATAGTTGAAGCATGTTTCGCATACTCTAAAACTTCATTTTCATGACGCCAAACAATTCCAAGAGTATACAGTACATGAGAAGAACACATGTACACATCCATGGCATCGGTTTTGGTCAAGCCGGGTTGACGGGTACGGGTTTTGGGCAGCCCCCGCTGGTTTTTGGTGGTCATGCTGGCCATGGGAAGGGACTAGTGTATCTCAATTGGGATAGTTGTTGCAAGGGCGCCAACGGAGAAAAAGCTTCTGCGCTTACATAAGCAGGTTGTAAATGGGACTCTATGCCTATCCCCTGAACTCGCCATGAGGTGGTAAACAGTAACAGCCCACACCCGCTGCTTGTACCATTGAGCGCTGTCTAAAGTTCCTGTTGGCCAACTTAGAAAAAGTGTTCTTTACTTGGGATTCTGTGGATGGGCTAAATTTAGCATCAACCCGAAGACCACGGTAGACTAAGGTGACTTGTTCCCCTAATTGCGATATTTGGGGCATCCACAGTAGCTAGACCTGTTTGGACAAGTGGTTTTCCCGACAGGTGCAAAAAAGATTGGATCAATCCAAGCTTGGTGCTTCTGTTGGGTGGGTTTAAAGGGAAGGCAAAAGGGCACAACCAAGTCTGGAGTTCCCCGCGTAAATTAAGGTGCGACCCTCTGCAGGGTTCCATGGTTTGGGTGACCCTAAATGGGTTCTCACAAATAGATCCTAGGATGCTGCACACAAGTCCCTTGGTGCAAGCGATTGGACCCAGTTTTCAGAGCCCGCTAAACGCGGCCCGTTGGGAGGATACGACCACCAGGATCCAGCCACAAAGCCCCTAATTGCAGCAACTGAAAGGGTCCTGGAACCATGCCCCCCTTGCAACACGTACTTCCATTTGCTTAATAACCAATATTTCCCCTGTTGGTTTTAAATCACTACTGGAACTAGTCTTGGTTTTCCAGGGGACTTAAGCAAAGGGTCAGGTAACCCTTAGTTGATGGTTCGGCTTGGATTGGTGGCTTGGAGATTTGAGGCCCTTTGTAGAGGGTGAAGGGGGTTTTTCGTTTCCCACCCAACCCCTAAAACACCCATGGACTAAAACCTTCGGTCCAAGTCCGGGTGGTTTCATTTTGACCCACCTAGACAGCCAAGGTGCAGCCTTTCTTTTTTCAGTCACTGTTCCTGGGTTTTTGGGGCAAAGTGGACGGAACAAAGCAATGACTGGCGATCCAGGCATTAAAAAAGTGGAGGTGTCCTTCCCCCGTGACTCCTGGCTTTCGCTTTCGCCGCTTTCGGCTTTCAGGCCCCGCCGCGAAAAGCGAAAGCCTTTCCGCGCCCGGTGAGAAGCAAAAGCGCGAGAGCTGCGCGGTGTGGCGCGGGGCGGGCCTCGTGTGGTCCCGTGTCGTGTTTGTGTGTCGGTGGCAATATGGCAGTGGTGGTCAAAACCGTTTTGGGATCCCATTTTGGGGTAGGTGAATTCACCACCCAGTTTAGAACCGACCCATTCTAGTCTATTCTAGTGGGGATTGGGATGTTCACTGGGGCTACGATTTGGATTTTGACCCATGGGCAATATATTCTCGGGACCCAAGGTCAGTTTCTTTTGGTAGGGGCGACCGTCCATACCCTTAGACTTACACGTTTAGGCTTTAAGCGTAGAGGGATATGTGATATATTTAACGAACCGCCTAATGCTGAGCGTGGATGAATATATCTGGCTGACTCTCTCTACACACATGATATTGTGTTGATTTGGTTTTAAAGTGCCCCACAACCCCATTCCAATGATGTTGGTGCTAGTAACCAACCTAATGAAAAACCACCTAATGAAAGTTGCTTGTAGGAGGACCACCAAATGAAAGTTGCTTGGATTAGCAGGAGGACCTACTGAAAGATGTTGAATCCTGCTAGGCTTCCATGAAATCAGTGCAGTTTATCAGCAGATCCGTGCTCTTGGTCTCCTCTCTCGAGACCAAGGGCTTAGAAACCTATTAAATGACTTGTGAGTCCCCTGGCAAAAAATATGGTTGTCTTCCCATGTAGGGTCTCTCCAAAATGGTGTTGCTTAATGACCATCAGATTCCCATTTCCTAGGGTCTCTCCAAAGTTGTTTTGCTTAATGACCATCAGATCCGTTGGAGTCTCCTTTGGACCAACGTCGTATTGGACAAAAACAATGACGAGCGCGTCCCTGGCAAAAATTAGGGTGGTGTCCTGGGGTCGCTAGGTTTTTTCCTTGACTGCTATTGGGTAACGGATCTTTAGACTTTAACTTTTTACGAATTAAAGGGGGTTTCCACTAAACCCCCAAAACTTTAAACCTTTTGCAGGGGGGTCAACAGCAACCAAGTTTTGTTGTTTTTAGTGCAGATGAAATATGAAGCAGAATCTGAGCATGTTACTTTCGGTGTTCCCCAGGGGGCCCACGATGACCATGTTCAGGCGTGTGGAGAGACTGAGAAGCTAGGACTGGGCAAGCAAACGCATGGGGAGGATTTGGGAGACCATTGTTTTATCAGATGTGAGATGAGGACCCCCATCAAACAGGAAGAAAGTTCCCTTCCCGCGCTTGCCTGGCTGGGTCTCAGAACCGGTGGAGTTTTGCAAGCAAATCAATCAAGCATGCTTCAAGTCAAACTAAGCGTCCACGACGTAGTGCTCCTTTCACGTGACCTTGCTTTGTCGTGAGTGGCACCGTGGTCGTTGATGGCCGGGGTGCTTGGTTTGGGTTTGACTGGCGGGCGGAGCGGTATTAGTTAAACACAACGTCTGGTTTGCCCCGTTCATGCGTCGAAATCCGCGAAGTTGAGTGTTCCTTCTTACAGTCTTGGTTTCCCGTTAAACCAAGCTGACAAAGGTACCCTCACGAAGACACAAACTAATTAGTCATGTATAAAAGCAAGGCAACCCTTAGTTGGTGATTTGGATTGGTGGTTTGGATTTGGATTTGAAGCCCTGGTTCTTGTAATTGGTAACTGGGACACCACCCCCCTATCCAAGCCACACCACCTGGCTCCAAACCACCCTTTTTTTGGGAAGCTGATCTCTCTCTCTCTCTCTCTCAAAGCGAGTGCATGTCGAGTAAATCGACAAATGCACCAGATATGCTTTGTTGAGTAGTTTTTGTTCTTTCTTTTTTTTTTTTCTCTCTCTCTCTACATGCACCAGATATGTTTTGTTGAGTAGTTATGTATTTATTTCTCTCTCTCTCTCTCTCTCTCTTTCTTTCTCTTTTTTTCCCCGAAGCCTCCGTCCGGCGCTGACTACCCGCCAGGTCTGCGACTTCCGCGCCGGCTGTCAGCAGGTGCGGCGCTGCGAGGAGGATCGACGAGAGACGAGACCTGACGAGATGGCGGGCGAGTGAGTGAGACGCAGGCTTTTTATTCTTTTTCTCTTTTGGTTTGGGTTGGTAATTACCCCTTTTGGGGTGCGACTCTTGGGACACCAAACGGCTGATTCTTTTGGGTTTGGTTTGGGTTAATATTTTTTTCGGGGGTGGTAACCAAAACCAAAAGGCTGTTTCTTTTGAGTTGGTACTGGTTGCCTTTTGTGGTGGTAAGGGGGAAACGAAAAGGAAGACCACCATTTTGGGTACTTGTGTCTCTAAGATGACCTTAACTGTCAAACCACAGCCCCCAGGAGGAAAAGGGCTATGCACCACTATGTAACCACTTGCAACCACTATGTAACCACAATGTAACCACTATGTAACCACTATGTAACCAGTATGTAGCCACTCTGGCAAAGGGTATAGTATACATATGTGGTACCCCCCATGGACCCTGGTTTGGTGCGTTGACCTGTATTTTTCCAGTGAACAACTCAGAAATGTTTGAAAACAAATCAACATTTCTGGATTCAAGATTCAAGCTTCAAGAATCTGAGAAAATATTTTCTGGGAATCTTGAATCTTGAATCCCATATGTTTAATTGTTTTTCCTATTGTTTCACAAATTCTGGATTCAAGATTCTAAGAAAATATGTTCTATCAATCTTGAATCATTAATCCCATGTTGTTCGTAAAATCACACACACACATTAAACAAACTCCAGGGTTGTCCCAATACTCTCGGTGTTCAATCAGATTCTCGGAAAAGCTGTCAATCTCGAATCTTCAATGCAGTGGTAGAATACGCTCGAGGTTTTTAGAACAACTTGATCATTCTTAGGGGTTGACCAGGATGGATGATTCTCAGGAAAGTTGTTGTTTGTGAAATCCTCTTTACTGAATCCTGAATCCCGTGGTAAAGCACTTTGAAGTGTTACAAGAACTTGAATGTTGCTTTACTGAATCCTGAATCCCATGGTAAAGCACTTTCACGTGTTAGAAGAACTTGAATGTTGTTTGGGTTTGGCCAGGATTGACAATTCTCAGGAAAGCTTTCTGTGTAATCTTCAATCTTGAATCTTCCATCCAGTGGTAAAATACTTTTAAGTGCTTAGCGATCCAGTGGAAACACTTTCAAGTTGTTAGTTAGACAAGCTGTCAAGTGCTTGGTGAGCGGCTTGCTTCATGTCAGCTATGCTCATGTTGACCCTTTTCCAGGAGGTAAACAAAGGCAGGTGCAATGCCCAAAAACACGGTATTTTCCAGTATGTTATGAAGAGGCGCGGGATCATTAGGGGTACTATATAGGTGTAAGTATGTGTGTATACATATATGCACATATGTATGTATGTTCACACACTGTCACCCCCCCTCTTGAACTACCTGTCCACATTTGCTCTACTCCCTCCACCTTTTGAGATAGAATGACGTTTGTCTTCCTGTGCAAATAGAACTTTAAATACAACTGGTTTAGCTAGAATCCCTGTTTCGAGATAGTTTTAGAATTTGAACCTCTTTTCCCTTGACATTTCCTTTTGGAACACTGTCTAACAAGTTTAATTTCGGACCTCTGTTCTGCTACAAAAGGGTCAGAATGTAAATAAGACAAATCGTATTTCGAATTTCCTTGTAGAAGGCCCTTAAATGTTTAGCCATATTTAGTATGAATTGTATTTGAGAAGTAGTCGCTATTCAATTGTTGTGATCAAAAGCTAATTGAATTGTGTTCGTATTAGAGTACATTTAACACTTAGATTGTATTTGGGAATAAACTCCAATCTAACTTATTTTGTTAAAGATTAGTTGGAGCTTACCCGAAACCATATTTACATCTTCATGTAGCTCCTATTTGGAAAGGATTTGCTTATGTAATCTTATTTGAACATAAACCCATTTTTGAAAACTAGATCCTAGCTGAATTATATTCAACATTCAAATTCTAGTTGAAGTACAATCCTATTTGGGACCTTTCGCGGGACCCGGCTCCAAATTATGAAGCTTTGGGGACCCACAATTGGACATTTCGAGAATTTGAATCTCAAGATTCTAGATTTACCATCCCCAAAAGGCAGACCGGGGTCCATGGGGGGGGTGCACAGATATATATACATATATATGTATATACATGCGTATATCCAGTGTTCCCTTGGTTGGTGGCTTGGGGGTAGTGACAACTGCATGGCGCAATTCCGCTTTCATCCACATTGCCGACAGAAAAAAACCACCGAGTTGTGCCATCTACTTTCGCGTCAAGCGAAGCCCTGACAGCTCCAAGAATCCGATACCATTTGTACCGGGGGACCGCAGATTTGACGATTTTTGTCCATGTACCAGGGTCCAATGGGGGGGTACCTTTTTCCCCACACGCAAATAGATTAAGTTGTTTCTGACGTCGCCTCTTAGCGGGCAAATCCATGACCACAGTTTGGGCCAGTTAAAACATCACCCTCACCTGGTTCAGAGGATCCCAAAAAACACAGGTAGTGTGTGGATGTATCGTTTGAGAAAGCCTGTTCAACCCTCAATTTGCAGAAAAGGGGGCTGAAACACAAGCCCATGCTTGTTGTGGGCTGAACTTGGTTGTGAAAAGACAAATCTAAGGAGCAACATTTGGGCCCACACTTGCCTTGTTGAAAGACTAGTGCATTTTCGCTTTGTGGCCGTCCCTGGATGTGTTCAATGCACCTACCTGGGAGTTGTCCAACAGCTCCCAGAAACAGATTCGTGTTTCCTTATGGTTTCCTTTCGAACACCGTGCAAGAAGGGCCCTTCCCAATTTCTGGACACTGCGCATGGCATGTTCTGACAGAGGTGGTTGTTCACACATTTCCAGGGATCCAGTTTCGAAAGTTGCCACAAATTGGCGATCTCTTTTTGGGATCAACCTTTGGACATTTCCGCAGGGTGGTCAAAATGCCATTGGGGGCCACTTGAAAGGCCCCGTTTGGCATCAGGCCATTACCACTACTGGGGTGGAAACTTGGGGGGGGGGGGTTCTCAAGATGGTGGACCTCTTTTGATTGGCATTCAAAATGGAAACCAATTGCAAACCAACCATTCTTGGGACCCCTATTCGGTAAACGCCATTTTACCACGAAGTGTTATGGTAGCCTAGGGGCTCCAAATGGCCGTATGAGCGTTTGCTGTTGGTTTGCGTCCATGTTTTCCTGGCGAAGCAAGCGCATAATGCAACACACATCTCAATAACTGATATTATCCGAGAAAGCTACACAAGAGCTTTCGTGGTAGTTACTGGAACGAATTGTACGTGCTTGAGAATGTATGTATTGCTCCTGAAAGAGCTTAACAAAGCTAACTGAGGAACAGACGCGGGCAGACAACGTGGCCTTGTGCATGATTTTGGCTCTTCTGCATGTGCGCAAACCACTTCGGTCGCGACGCCTGACATAAGCGGTCCCCCATCAGGTTGGTTCGGAGCGGGTCTGGAGACAGGATCATTGGCACGGCCGGCCTACCGTCAAAAAGATCCCGCCGGACCGCAAACCGGCGTGGTAAAGCTCACGTCGCCGTGCTCAGTGGGCAGCAAAATGCTCACGGCGCTTGGGTTTTAGCACTTTCCAGGATGCGATTTCCTCACAATCTGCGGCATACGGATTGGCAAACACGTGTCTTTCGCTGAGGCGAAGCAAGAGCCATCAAGAATAGCAGCACAATTTGCACAGCACACATTTCATGGTTTTGGAAGAAACATGTGCATTTTGCTCAGCGGAACATGTGCATTTGAGCGGGAGCGTGTGAGCGGGCCTGCATACCATTTGGCAGGCGCTCAGCGCTGCGCAGGCGCACTATCCAAAATTTGGATAGATAGGCACGGCCTGGCTGAGGACCTATTTGAGGATCGATCCAAAAATTGGATAGGCACAGGCACGGCCTGGCGGAGGATGGCCTGGCAGAGGATCTATCCAGAGCGGGTGCGCTTCTCATTTGGCGGCGATCTGTCTGCGTGTGTGCAGCGCTTAGCGGGTGCGGAGCAAGCGCGCTTACCATTTGACAGGCCTGCGCGCAGCGCTGAGCTGGTGCGAGTGAGCGGGTTTGCGTACCATTTGGCAGGCGTGCGTGCAGGGCGCGGCGGGCGCGCGAGAGAGGGTGTGCCCAGCCCCTGCGTATATGTGAAACACTGTACGGAAGTAATGTGCGCAGGGTAAAATCTGGCCGACATGCCGCGCAGGCCGCGCGAAACGCAGTTGGGGAACACTTGTGAAACGTGAAGCGTGCATCCACCGACAAAAACAGACGAAAGCGCTACGCCGATTTCCGGGGCGTAGGCAGAAGCTTCTTTGTTTGTTGTTTTTTCACAAAGAGACAGACAGGCAGACAGACAGACGACAAAGAGAAACAAAAGGGGAAAGAGAGGTGGGAGCTACAGATATGCGCCCGAGAGAGAGAGAGAGAGAGAGAGAGCAGGGTAGAAGAGCCACGTTCCTCGTGCTTCATGTGTGAAACGTCTGCCCCGCGCCCTGGACTTTGCGGGTGCACATTGGAAGGGTTCCCCAGACAAAAATATGGAAGCTAGGCCTTTTTGGGTCACGAAACTCCACTCCCTGGGCTCATGGGCTTTAAGCTTTTTGGGACCATTTTTCGTGGATTACCAAGCGGTTGAGACTTTCTCCGGTTTGTTTCTTGAGAGTTTGTTTCTTGGTTTCCTTGGTTTGTCTTTGGTTTGTCTTTTTCTTTGGTGTCTTTGGTTTTTCTCTAGCATCGCCTCAGGGGGAAGTCGTGGGCGAACGGCTCCGCTGCCAGGAGCGCCAGGATGACGTGGTCTCACCGCTGGTCATCACTGCGCGGCGCCCAGGAGAAAGCCGCAGCCGCGGACCTAGCACCCCAGGCCGGATTCCTGACAGCTATGGAGAATAGGATATGCGGAGCTTGTTGCTCGAATTTGTGGTTGCTTGGGTTTGCGCGGGGTTTCAGCGACTTCTCCTTTCGGATCGAGCAATTGGGGTCCCTTGTGCGCTGGCTTCGTGTAAAGCCAGTCACCAGGTCCCATGTTCCCTGGACAAGCGGGTGTGTCTTATTTTGGGGCCCCCAAAATGGGTTGTCCTTTCGTTGTTTTTTTCAAACCAACCAGAAGGGGGTTCCCTCAAAAGAAGACACGCCCATGTGTAACCAGGGCGGTCCTCGTGATTTTCAGTTATAGTTGCGCTGTGGCCACGCTTTTTCAGGTCGATGAAAAGAATGACGATGACGACGCAGAGACGGGCGAGTGGAAGTGCGCCAAAGAGACACTTGGTTTGGACTCGCTGCGCCCAAACCGAATCAGAAGGTTCATTGGAAGAACAGCAGCTTATTTTCCTTGTTATTTTTCAATTGGAATCACGGGGCGAACAATTCGATTGTGGGTTTGGGTTTTGGGTACTCCAAAACTGAGTCAAGTCATGATGATGGGAGACTCAAGGCGCCAATGATTCAGACTCCTTTGCTCCGAGTGGCGTTTCTTCTGGGGCTTCCCTTCTAAAAAAGAGCCGAGTTTTTTGCCGTGGCATTCCTGGCACGGGACCCAGGGGGAAGAGATCCCCTCGGCTTCCAATTGGTGGCTTGCAGCGCGGGTGGTTTGGTTTGGTTGGCGATGGGTTTCCTTCTTGTTATACCCTCTACAAGGACCATGGGCTTCAAGCCCAAATCCAAACCAGCCAAGGGTTAATTGAGATATTCCATTTCACCCCGCGGGGCAGTGTGGGGCGAGGCGGGCAGATGATCACGTTCATGGGGACGCGGCGGCGGCGGGGTGATTCTGTTTATGGGGATGCGGTCGCAGCAAGATAAAAAGGGCTATGGTAGTGTGGACACTATCTGGGAGAAGCAACGCCTGTCCAGTCATTCCACTTCCCTGTAAGAGTCATGTCCCGGACTTATTGCAGGGTTGCTCCCTTTGCTGTTCTGAACAGATGCAAAAAACCTAACCCAGTAACTCATTTTTCCGGTCCAGTAGGCAACCCGTGGAACCACACAACAAAAATGGGACAATGGCAAATGATTGTTTGCTATCGTGATTTGCCTCGGATCCAGAAGGCGGAAGAAGCCAGCGACATGGTTGGCATGTTCTCTTCGAGACTCCCCCCGCAAGAACACATGGGCTTCTGCATTTCATCCTGCACATGCAAACACATTTGAAAGGGTCCGAAAGGGAGGGACATGCTTATCCGACTTGCACCCGGTGAACTAATTCCCCACTTGAGGGCTGACCAGTTCTGACTAGTATGCTCCCAACGGGCTTGAATCTTAGAGGTTCCAGGACCCTCTGGTAGACATCATACGGGGATTTACATCCACGCGGGGATCAGGACAACAAGTCACATGTCACACCAAGCCCACAACGAGAGATGTTTCAGGAGGCGATCGCTTGCTTCAGCTACTGGTTGGAAGTGATCGCACAAATTCTACAGGGGGAGGTGTGCTTTCTTTGGTGCATGTTGCTTGGATGTTAAGACTTTAACTTTTTGCCAACCAATGGGTTTTCCATTAAACCACTAAAAGTTAGTCACTTTTAGCAGGGGAGCAGATTTCGCAACCGAGCTTTCCTTGACCCCTTAGTTTTTGCTTTCCCTGCCCAAAGGAGTGAGGGGGCACCCCCAAATCGGGGGTTACCAAAACCAGTTGGGCGCCAGGTACATCGTCCTAGACCCCAAAGGGGTGACTTTGCGCTCTCATCCCACGTGCGCTGGGAGCTGAAGCGCTCACTAAGCCACCCAACTGGACCGATCCCTCCATTCCCTCCGAGCCAACCCTGAAATCCCCCGATAGTTGGGGTCTCCTTCAAACAATATATTCTGGAGGCCCAAAGAAAACTGCAAGGGCGTGCCACGCGCTGATATGGCCGTGGGTCAACACCAATGGGATACCATCTTGGTTGGTAGGTGAATTCACCACCCATTTTAGTGGGGATTGAGATGTTCACTGGGGGTACGGGGTTTTGACCCATAGCCATGTACCGCCCTCAGTTTTTTCAGGGCCAACTTTCCCCCTTGGCTTGCAACTACTGATGTTGGACACGCTTAACTGGCAGTAGCAATACTAAAGTAAGTTTCTCCCTGACCCCCAGGATCTTCCCTAAAGATGGTCCAGAAGACTGGTTCCACTGTTGAGCGGGGGGGGGGGGCGGATCCGGTTCTTTTACCAGGGTTGCTGGGCAGCTGAGCACTTGAAAGGTTTGGTTAGAGCCTTGGATCTTCGAGGTCCAAGCCACCCCAATGCATCCCAATGGGGATCCAGATCCTATAATGCTGCGCATGCTGTCAGTTGCATTGCTTTTGTTGCAGATCTGTTTGCGGGAAGTGGGAACCAACCGTATTGTACAGTTCTCGGACCTGTATGCAGTGGGCTTCTCTCATATCTTCCCCCCTTCACGCGATGTAGAATAGATGTGGTGGCGTTTTTGCGCGTTGGCCAAGCCGTCTTGAAGTCTTCAACACCTTTCTGGGGAAAATGGGTGACTGAACAGAAAGTCCTGAAGTTCGCCGCGAGTTGTCGCTCAGCACATGGGCTCAGGGGTATGGAGGCAAGACACATCCAACTCCTTTGAGTATCAGAAGGTGACCTAACAATGCACTTGCAACCGGGCCACAAAGATGTCGTTCAGAGACATGTTCAGGCACCCTCCGCACACCGGACCAGGGGGCCTTCTTACTCGCAAGCATGTTGACCTCCTCGGAGCAAGCCCAAACGTACTAAAGAGAAACACCGCTTGTTGGTTCCAGGGTTCCCTGAAAATCCCAGTTCGGGGAGATTGTTGAGCCTATGTCAACCTTGTTCAGCACAAATCCTGATATGCTTTTTGGGGGCAGGATCATGTACATTGCAGTTTCACGTTGAACTTTGGCCAGCTTATTTACAGTGTGCCTGTTGTTTGGGAGAGGTAGAGCCGAAGGTGAGTGTATATAATGGATTTTTGCTGTCACTTGTCCTTTTGGCTTGGACTGTTCGACTGCGTAGGCTTTCATTTAGGCTTTGAACCACGTGCGCAAAGCAGAGCAGGTTTACTTTCCGAGTTCTTCGGTGGTACCCTTGTCCTCTTGTGAGTGGATCCTAGGCACGCCACTAGAGGAAGCCCTTTGCAATTCCCTTTTAGCTGTTAAAAGGTGATTTTTGGTGACTCACCCCGCAAAAAGGGCCCCATGTGTCCCACCCCAAGAGGATATCATGATCTCGTGTAACATCATGCTGAAGCGCAAAACAGCCGACCCAGCACAACTAGAGAGAGAGAGAGAGAGATAGCGAGAGCCACTAGAGCGAGCAATATATATATATATAAGCACATATAAATATATATAAGTACATATATATATATATATATATGGGTCAAAAACCCATGTGTAAAAGTTTAGTAAGGAGCATATTCATGTGTTCTGGCGCTGCGCGCGCGAAAGGTCGCGAGTGGGCGCCGGAAGGTTTGGCGAAAGGGCTGGACACAATGATGATAAAGGATGCTGATTTGGCACTCTGAATGGTGTGAACAGTTTTTCAATGCTGTACAAATAGCTTTTGGACTGTTGTTTATGCCATATGTGCCCCTCGCGCCTGCATGTTGGTATGCCGTTGTTGGGGGTTGCCCAAAAGCTATTATTTCGGCCAAGGCTAAGTAACATTTGGGCCTGTTTCGGGGTTGGTCACCAAGATGCAAACCAGGGCACCCCCAAAACCTGTTTTTTGGCATTGGAAAATAACATTTGGGCAGGTTAGTCTTTCCTTGAGAATGCAGACCAGGGCACCACCAAAACCTGTTTTCGACACTGGAAAATAACATTTGGGCAAGTTCTGGGTTGGTTTGCAGGCCAAGGGGCGGAAAGTTTCCAAATGAGTCTTTCCTTGAGGGTGCAGACTAGGGAGTCCCCAAACCCTGTTTTGGGCACTGGAAAATAACATTTGGGCAGGTTCTGGGTTGGTTGCAGGCCGAGCGGCGGAAAGTGTCCAAATGAGCCTTTTTCTGTTTTCTTGAGGCCAGGCCCAAAACCTGTTTTGGGCACTGGAAAATAACACAGGTATTGGGTTGGTGACCAGCCAAAAGTGTCGGCAATGGAAAATAACATTGGGGCAGGTGTCGAGTTGGTTTGCAGGCCAACAAGCCAAAAGTGTTCAAATGAGCCTTTTCCTTGAGACTACAGACCAGGGCACCCCCAAAACCTGTTTTGGGCAACATTTGGGCAGGTTCTGGGTTGGTTTGCAGGCCAAGATGCCGAACGTGTCCAAATGAGTGTTTCCCCAAAAACCTGTTTTGGGCAGGTGTTGGGTTGGTGCAGGCCAGGGGCCGAAAGTGTCCAAATGTCTCACGGAATACAGACCAGGGCACCCCCAAAACCTGTTTTGGGCACTGGAAAATAACATTTGGGCAGGTGTTGAATTGGTTTGCAGGCAACCAGCCAAAAGTGTCCAAACGTGTTTAAATGAGTCTTTCCTTGAGAATACACAGACTAGGCGCCCCAAAACCTGTTTTAGGCATTGGAAAATAACATTCGGGCTGGGTCGTTGGTTCCCAAAGCAGGCTTTTGACGCATGGCTTTAGTGGTGTTGTCGACGGAGGGTTGTCGACCATGTGCGCCCCACTGTGGGCGCGAAAGAAAGCGCAAGTTTCGCGAAAGGGCGCCGGAAGGCAAAAAAAAACAAAAGAATGTCGACCAACGCCCATATATATGCATACATGTATAATATACACATGTATATACATATATGTATATACTTGTATATATATATATAAACACGTATATACACTGGACGAGTTCTTGTGTTCAAAAAAGTAACTTTTTGCACGACTCCTGGCGCATGTCACACCGCGGGGTTGTTCGAGGTACGAGAAGGCGGCCAAGCTGCGGGATCGCCTCGAGGAGGGCGAGGTGTCGTCTGGTCAGGGGGTCAAGGGGTATAGCCGTCTGTGCCTTGCCCATGGGTGGCTCGTGTTTTGGTTGGTTGTTTAAAGGACAAGCGGGAGGACAACACCCGTTTTTTTGGTTTGGGTCCAACCTAATCAGGACACATCCATGTTTTGTTTGGGGTCCAACCTAAAAAGTCACTTCCACATCTAGCTGCCAACTCTTTATTGCAAGGGGAACAAGGAGACCCCTCATTTGCATGTCAACTACCATGTTGTGACGTCGCCACGGCGCTCCATGGCTTGTTTGTCCAACGCCTTTGCGCAAACGTGGCTGTTTTGCACGCAGCAGGCCCCTAAGCAGCCTTGCAACGCAGGTCTGCAAGGGCGCACAGTGCAGATTGGGCCAGATGCGCAGGAGCTCGTCGCGACCAAAACCACCAGCAGTGTCTCAACAGCGCAGAGGTCAGCGCCGGGGACGTCCCGCGGAACCTCAGCGTCAAGTGAGATGTGCATCTCACTTGCACGCTGGTTCGCTGCATTTTGCGCAAGTGCGATGGTTGTGGGAAGGCGCGTGCTACGCTGCTACCTGGCATCATGCAGCATTTGGCACCCTGCTTCAGGACCATGACAAAAGAATGGATTAATTTGGTTTGAATGTAAGCCGCGCACCCGTTCTAAGTATTTGGGAGCGTCCTAGAAGCCAGCTGTACCTTCCTGTTACATGCTTGGATCAGGGATCCTTTTGCAATGGGCCAAGGCCCTAGGAGAACGATGGGAATCAACCCTTAGAGCCCGCAGCTTTTCCCTTTTCGGTGATTCCCTGTCGACTAGTCGATCGACCCCAAATCGGGTGGCAAAGAACGCCAAAGGAAACCGTTCGCCGATGTTCTACTGTGGATGCCCAAGCAAGTAGCGAAGAAAGAAAACCTTGGTAAGTTCTCACAGCTTGCGACTGGTTTACTTGCAATATTTGGCATCCAGCGTATTTTGATGTATTTTGTTTTTCGGATAGGCTCTGTAGTGGAGCGTTCGGAGCAACTCCGGGTTGGGGATCCGGGTTCGGGTTCCGGAAGGGTGGAAGTTGCTGGGGATATCACCAGGGAACCCTGCTTGCCTAAGTTATCCCACGCGGACATACCTTGGACCTGCTCCCGACAAACGCCGCGCATGACGAAAATTTGGATCAACGCAGTCTTGCCAGTAGCGGGGATGGTTTGGTTCCCGAAAATCAGTGGTGATAAGCGGGTTATGCAGTGGCCGCCCGAGATATGTAAGTGGGACCTTTGACTTTTGATCTTTAGAATCATGTTTTTTTAAAGCTGGTTTTTCTTCTTCAACCTTTGAACGACAAAAATACATCAAGGCGGCCTCCTTTGGTGGTCCATGGCCCACAAATAGGTACCTTTGACCGAGCCTGCAACCATTGCGCACTGCTTGCCTAGTTCAGTCCTCCTTACCCCAGTTGCAAACCGGTGCTTTTAAACATAGGGACCCCTATACAGTGTAGTCTTTGCGTAAAGTTGACTGTTTCTGGGGTCTATCAACGTCAGGTCTTTTTTCTTGAACCTGCTACTGACGGGGGGGGGGCATTGATCATGACAAAAGAAGTACGAGGCTAGTCATCCCTGGGAATGACCGAACATGCGGAAAGAGGGTACAGGTTGACTCAAGCTCTATGCGCAAATGGTAGAACGGACCGCTGCCACAAGCATTCAAAAACGGTTTCACTGGTGGATTCCCCATTCTCTTCACTTCGATTTGTTTAAGAATATTGTTTTATTGTCCCTTGTTGGTTTTGCAAGAAATCGATCACTACTGGAAATAGTTTTATTTTTCCAGGGGGCTTAAGCAAATGGAAGTTCAGCCATCTGTTTGTTTTCTTCTTGTTTTCTCAAAATCAGCCATGTTCCCAGGATATGTGCATTGCTTAGAAGAAGGATACCTGAAGAGAATGGGGAAGCAATGGCTAAGCAACTGGAGGGTTGGACCCGGCGACAAAACGCTTCTCGAGGCAAAAAATGACAAGAGAAGATGGACCCAATTTTTCAAGGCAGGGGACCCCGGGGTCGAAGACATCAGGGCCCCCGTCTTCGCCAATTGTCGTGAGCGATAAATAGTCTGGCTGACTGACAGAAGGCCTCCCCCCGAAGAAAAGCATCGTGTTTTTTGAGGAGTCTCCTTGTAAGTGGGCCCCTTCTGGGCATGAATTTGCAGGGGAGTACTGGATGTGTTTGTGTTTTCAGTTTCGTTCATTTGTTGTTTGCGTCAACAATTTTGAGGCAGACCCGTCTGGCTATGTTTTTGTTTGGTTGCTTTTGTAAAGGAGGACACCTCCTCAAGTGCGCTTGGTGGACCTCAATTTTCACCTCCCGGATGTCCACCACAGGGTCCCCACTTGAAGTTCGGGGACTTCCAATGCCCAAACAAAACCAGTGGTTTCCTTTTGGTCCTCCTTTAAACAACCCACTTTCCTTCAAACATGGCGACACCCACGTGTTCTCCTCCCACCTATGCAGGTGGTGGAAGTCTTGGAGCGTCGCGAGGGCGCGGACACCGCCTGGGCGCCCGCCGGTGGGGTGAGGCAGTTGGGGCGCTTCTTTTGGCTCGGGGGAAACACAAGTGAAACATGCATAGGTGTCCTTTATAGGTTATTTTGGTTAGAAATAGATGGCACTGGTTTAGGTTGGTTGTATTCCAGTGACCAGGGCCATCTATTTTCCCAAACAGTATGGCAACATGGCGGGGGGAAGGGGGGGGTTGAACCTCAATAGTCCATTCGGGCCTTTTCAGCTGTTGAGCATGGGCCACTTTGCCCAAAGTTAGACTTGTAGCAGGGCATGTCAGCCCAGGCAAGTGAACGCAAGTGAGGTTTTGATCGTTGCGTGTTGGGGAAAAACGGCTCTTGGAGAAATATGTTTTTGCAGTGGGAAGATGAATTGAAATGGGGGTCCGGATGTGTCTGGAGAATGCGACTCCATGTCTTCCGGTTTTCGTTGGGGAGAGGAAGCAGAGATCGGTTTACCTGCCGGCAAATTGGCGTTTCTCAAAATTAGGGATCCATCCAGACCAGGTGTCCTTTTGCTTCCCCTGAAAAAAAAGCCCTCCAAAAAGGGCCCCCCTATTTTGAGACGCACGGAAATTCGCCGTGGAGCTTCAATGGCGGACCATCTCAGTGGACATGAATCCCCACATGGCCATGGGTTGCATAACCTATGGCGATCCCATTTTGAGGTGGAACATCCATTTGCCAGCTATTTTGATGTTCACCAGTGGGGTTTTGACCCACAGCCATATGTCCACCAGATTTTACCTGACGAGGGTCCTGGCAATGGTCCGGGCCACAGGTCTGCTCAAATGGTCCAAGTCGATTTCTTCCCGGCACTTGGAAGCTGACAGCGGGGAGCATCCAGAGCAAGAGCAACATGGCCATGGGTCAAAATCCAAATCGTAGGCCCAGTGAAGATCCCAATCCCCACTGTAGGCTAAAATGGGTCGTGAATATCCAAAAACGGTTTTGACAACCACAGCCACATGGGTGCGTGCACAGGTGTGGTTTTGAGGGTATTCGTTTCGAGGGTGGTCTCAAACGGGACACCGACAGGAGAACAGCCATTTGTTTGGACCCCCTATTTTGACACATGGGTGGTGATCAAAGGTCCTTTACTTACGACGACCATCAGGGAAACCACAAGAAAAAATGACTTTCCCCACTAAATAGGAAAAGTTGCCTATGGTCATTTGGGGCCAAGAAATATTGATCAACCCCCACATGCACACACACACACACACACATAACACCACACCAATCACCAGTGGAACCGGCCGGCCGAAGTCTGCTCTCCGACTGAGGTGTTTCTCCGCGTGGAGACGCCCAGCGGGTGAGCCTGGCTTCATTGAAGCCCCTGAACTGGGGCCGTCTTCGTGAATCAGGTGTTTTTTTCCTCGGGGGCCTAGGCATGAAACGTGAGTTTTGTTTTTCTTTCACAGAGTTTGTTCCCCAAAGCTGGGGTCGACTCAACGTGGGCTCATGAAGCAGAATCTAGGGGTTCCTTCCCATTCTGAACCCAGGCATCCGAATCTTTCTACAAAACCACCCAAAGGCCCTGAGGAAGCAGCTGCCTTGAAAAAAAAACGATGGTTGAAAAGAATGGGGAATCAACCCCTAGAAATCTTAAGTCTTAACATATTGTTTTGGACGAGTGTCGAGTTGGGGTGGTTCGAGGCACAGTATTCAAATCGGGCATCAGTTGGATAATTGTAGTTATGCGTATTTATGCGGCTTGATCTCGAACAGGGGTGCCCAAAAATATGCGGTTTTCCTTTTGGGTTCTCTTGAAACCAACCAGAAAAGGACACCCCCCAAAAAAAAGCGACCCGTACGCACATGTGTGTTTATGTATATTATATGTGTATATATATAAATAAATATATTATTATTATTATTATTATTATTATTATTATTATTATTATTATTATTATTATTATTATTATTATTATTATTATTATTATTATTATTATTGTTATTATTATTAATAATTATTATTATTATTATTATTATTATTATTATTATTTTTTTTATTATTATTATTATTAGTATTAGTATTATTATTATTAATTATTATTATTATTATGTCATGTCAATGTGCACATATTCCACGGCGTCAACAAGGCAACTTCAGCTTTCCGAAACCAAGGCACAGGACCAGCAAGGGGCCCAATTTTTGCCGTGTGCACAGCAGCCAAGAGCCCCGACCCTTCAACCAACTTGAACAACGGTTTTTTAGCACCCTGAGGAATCCTTAAACTTTAAACAAAACCAACAAAGCGCTATACCCTAAAGACAGTGGTTCAACAGCGCCCTTTTGTTCATGGAATTAATTCCCACTGGGTGTTTGGGAAAACGAGTGCATTGCCCTGCCTTCCGCGAATGCAGCGCCTGCGGATCAATGTCCTTCTGAAGGGACCCCTGTCAGGTGCTACGTTATCCCCTCTGAAACCTTTGAACGTAACACACAAAGACATCTTTTGCTTGGCAACATGGTAGCGGACGAGGGCCAGAGGTTTCAGCCAGGTCCAAAAGTTGCCACCTTTGGGAAACGTCGGATTTTCAAGCGGAAGCCGAATCCGGTTTGGGGCCATATAGGTTTCAACATCTCAAAACTGCAAAGTTGGGAAGGCAATCGGCGATGTAGGAAGTGAGTAGTAACTCTGGTTAGCCCATTTACCATGGACGCCGCCTACAAATCTTGGATCAACCACTAAGACGGGTTTTGCAAGTTGTGCCTTGCAACCTTTTTCAGGGGCAGGTTCCAAGATTTGCTCATATGACCCAAGGTTCACCTTTTAGTTCCAGGTCCTTTGGGCAGCTCAGCGGTTCGGGGCCAAGTTTTGCCCATGTCACACGTGTAAGTTGGCTAGGTCCCCCAGTAGTGCCCTGTTACCCTTCTTTGGGGGAGGGTTCCCCTACTAAAATAGACTACAGAAAAAATCGGGTACCCTTATTCTAACCTCTCAAATCTGGAGGACCTAGTTGGCAGCCCCCTCTCTACTGAAGGACCTAGTTGGCAGCTGGGGTTAGCGTCACTCACGTGGACTCGCCATCTGTCAGGAGCGGGTGGGCCTTCACCACTCAGCCCGGCCCTGCACCCTTCCTGAGGCGCTCGCCGAGGGTCTGGGCTTGGCATTGTTCGGAAGCTGTTGTGTACTTCCATTTGCTTAAGACTATGTTTGTGATTTTCCCTTGTTGGTTTTAAGAGGAATTTATCACTACCGGACATATTTGTTTTATTTTTCCAGGGGTCTTCACCAGATCTTAGGGCCTGGAGCTTTTGAACCCGGAGACCTTCTGTTTTTTCTTCTTCTTTTTTTTTTCTTGGGATTGTCGGAGACATGTTGATGCGAAACGCGAAACGCTGATGGGGGTATCAACAGCCAATGGTCGCAGCCACTCACCGTTTCACTCCTTTTTTATGCAGCCGAAAGGGACGTCTTGAGGGTGTCGACACTGTTCAGGAAGTCTGGTTTGCCTTAGGGCCGTGCGCTGGGCGGTGGACCTTCGACCTTTCAGCTTCTTGGAAGGGGATTCTAGGGGAACATTTCCCCATTCGGAACCCAGGGATCCGAATCTTTTCAGAAAACCATCAGAATTTTAGGGGAAACAGCTTTCCGGTTTTTGAAAAGAACCACGGTTGAAAGGAATAGACCAGGAATCAAGCCCTAGAGTGATTCTCTCACCAAACCGGAGCCAAGGCCGTGGACCAAGCCCGGAAGGGGCTCAACATGTACCCCGGAGATTCGACCCTTCCTGGAAGCGACGGCTCAGAGTATTGTGGTTGGATGAATTTGTAGGGGTAAAGTGAGGGCAAAAGCAAACCAACCATGTTTTGCGGTCCGAATCCTAGTTTGAGACAAGGCCATTCGGATTTGTCGAGGCATTGTGGCAAGCACCAAAAAGGAAACAACACCACTTCAAGACAGCCCGGCTCCTATGGCCGAAAAGGCTGGTTGCTTGTCTGCTTGTTTGGCTGCCTGGTTGCCTGGTTGGTTTGGTGGTTGGCTGGTATGTTGGCTGGTATGTTGGTTGGTTGGTCGGTCGGTCGGTCGGTCGGTCGATGGTTGGTTGGTTGCTTGGCTGGCTGGCTGGCTGGCTGGCTGGCTGGTTGGTTGGTTGGTTGGTTGGTTGGTTGGTTGGTTGCCTGGTTGCCTGGTTGCCTGGTTGCCTGCCCCTCATGTGGTGTGTGTGTGTGTGTCTTTTCTTGAGGGTGCTCATTTTGGGGTTGCTTTAAAGAATCATGTTTGGGCTTCCCCTACTTTAAGACACGACAGAATGTGACTATCAGGATTTTTCAGAATAAGGTTCTGGAAGACTAAGATCACTACAGATCAAAACTATCTGCTCACCGGGCTCAGAAAAGCAAACTTCACAGCCGTGCAGGTAATTCGAGCACAAGGCTTTTTCCGATGGCTGGCAAAAGCAGGTTCCACTTCGCATCTTTGGCACATGAATTTAGTTGGGCGCACGCCTTGGTGGACATCATTTTTACATTGGTTTAGCGAGCTCTGTGACAGATCTCAACATAGAGATTGGCTTGCCTTAGCCTGTTCATAGGTTTTCAAGATTGCCGAGCTTGAGTGTCGTAAGGCAAAGCACAATGGTGCACATTGGATTTATATCCCCAACACAGTTTGGGTCCATCAAAAGCTATAAAGCCACGCGGCCTCACTGCGCCGGCATGGGTCAATGTGCCGGAGCCGATGTCGGCCCTTCGAGTCAGTTTTTTCCGTCTCCTTGGCAGGCTCCTAGAGATCGAGGTGAAGAAGTGCAAATTGTGCGCGGGAACTTGCCGACTCGAAGCGCTTCGACTCATGGGCGGCGGTGGTTTACGTAGCTGACTCGGGCCCTCAAAAGGAAGCACCCGCCCTGGCACATTCCTAATTGGAGATGTATACACACACACTGTACAGGCAGTTTTCAAGGGCTTCTTTTTTCGTGGTGTTAACGGAAAGCCAACAGACAACGCCCACCATTTTTTAAACCCTCCTGGAGATTCATTCTTCGGCCTTTTCCTAGGCGTTTTGGTTTCCTGGTAGTTTTGGGCGTGGTGGGCGTTCTAATTGATTTGTAGGAGTTTGGGCTGACCCCACAAACCCAAAAAACATGTTTTCTTTTGTTTTCGGATTTGCGGGGTTTTGCGGGGTTTTGCGGGCGTTTGAGGGCTTTTTGCGGGCGTTTTGGACGAGGAACACGTAACAGGGACCAATTCTGGATTCTCGCGAGCGTATGGAGAGGTTTAGTAGTTTTAGGCGACTTCACGAAAAAGACATCGAGATTCAGGAAAAGCAAGTTAAAGACGAGAACTACCAGGAAATTCATGAAGAATGAATCTCCAGGCTAAACCCTAAACCCTAAGCCATTTTTTGGGGGTTTTGGGGGGTCGCCCTTAACAAAAAGGACGCCAAAGCCTTTGCGGACCGCCCTGGGTGTGTGTGTTTTTTTTTCTTTTCTCCGTGGACGTGGGACGTCCTCAACGTCGAAAGAGGTACTACCAGGCGTTGGGGCGAATTTCTGTACGCCGGCGCTGCTCCTTCTCCGACGCCGCCAAGGTGGCGATTTTTCGGGTGACGGGGGAGTCGGGAGGTCTGGCAATGGGAACCTGGGATTCCTCAAATTCTGTTTGTTTCAATGGCCCAGATGGTCCAAGTGGGGCTGTTGGGGGGGGGGGGGGCAAAAAGGGGTTTATTTACCTCCTTGAACTTGGACCCCAGTGCCCTTTCTCACCCTTTTTTTGGTTGGGAGGGTTCCCCGACTAAAATAGACTACAGAACAAAGTTGGCACCCTTATTCTAACCTCCAGCAGAGAGGACCTAGATCAATTCCTGTTTGTAAATATGGGCGCAGGGGTGTTCCCCTCCAAATTTATGATTTCCTACTAGATCATAGCCCTAGCCCACGGAAAATCGGGGGGCGAGGTGCAAATGGTGTCTTTTGACAGCGGGATGGTTGCGAATTTCCTTCGCACTTTGAAGCCATGGAAAGAATTGTTTCTACCCTGTGACTTTGAAGGGATCGGACCAATCAGAGAATTGGCCATGGGTCATAACCTATGCATTTCTCCATTTTGGGCGGATGAACACCCATGTACCACCTTTTTTGATGTTCACCAGGGGTGCCAGGGGTTTTGACCCACAGCCAATTATCAATGTTTGTCCAGACGTTGGACTCTACCGGGAACTTTGTGGCGTTTGATCCTGAGTAACTTTTCGAAATGAATGCGCGTATGTGTCAAAACAAGTGAACCCGCCAAACAATCGTGGTTTCCCACCCACAAACAAATGCCCCCCATGTCTCCCAGAAATCCGCAGCAAAATTGGCAAAGAAGGATGATGACAAAGACCTCTTCCTGAGTTCCTGGACTTTATTTTTTTTGGAAGATCATATTGGTGGTGAATAACAGTTGAGACTTTTCTTTGGCCCATCCACTCTGGAAGTGAGTGACACTAAAAATCAATCATGACATGATAAGATCTTGGGACCACTGCCACCGCCACCGCACCTTGATCACACCAAGCGTGCTGACTGCAGCGCCCGCCACCTGAAAGCAAAGGGAGCAACACGTGTTTAGCGGAGATTTGAAAAAAATGGAAAAACTAAAAGCGGCGGATGAAGGGGTGCCACTTGTAGCCTTCCAAGTTCTTGTTAATGTGCAGAAGGGTACCCCCCTTTCCAAGAATCATGAACGTGTACAAAATAGTTTTGGAAAGACATTTCCCACCCCTTGTCCACTTGCCAAAAGGCTAGCCGTCAAGGTTCGACTTTGGCAGGCAGGCATTAGGTGTTGTCTCAAAACAGGGGAACTCCAAACGCGGTGGTTTCCGATTGCTTTCCCTTGAAGCCCAAACCCAGAAAGGGTACCCTCGAACAAGATACATCCTGGAGTGGCCAATGCATTTGTGCTCATGTCTTTGGTGCAGGCTCATGTTCCGCGACGAAGAGACAGTTGAGCTTCAATCCTCAGGCTATGTGTTTTGCCCATGAAGGGGTGTGTGCTCGGCTCGATATATATCTATATATACATATAGACATGTGTACATATATATATATATATATATATATATATATATATATATATATATATATATAAAATAGAAAGTATGCACCCCCTCCACACACGAGATGTTGCTTTTGCTGGCCCCCAAAACGCGTTAAATCATCTTAATGAATCATCTGCGCAAGTCTGCTACATTGGCAAAAGCGTCCACTTTCGGTAACATCCATCTAAAATGACCTGACTTGGGGGGGGGGGCGGGCGGGGGGGGCATACATATATATATATATATGTATATGGGCTGAATTGTTGTTAAAAAAAATGGGGGGGGGGTTAGGCTGGCTTAGATCGTCATGAGGGCGGGTTTTGCTGTGGTTTGGGGTTGATTTAGGCCTAAATCAACCCCAAACCACCCCCGTAACTTAGAGCAACTCCCAACTCCCTGCCAATCAGAACCAATAGGCAACTCCAGATCCATAGGACAAAAAAAACAGCCCTAGCAAAAACAAGCCTCATCCGAAGCATGACAGTTTGTCAAAACAACCTTGAAGTGCTTCAAGCAACTTGAAATATGTCGCGCTGGATCTAGGATTGAAGACAGCAGAGTCCACACAACACTTTCCCGTGGATCGAAAATTGACAAAACCATAGAAAACTCGTCAAAGATCTTTCAAAGGTCAACTTTAGATTCAAAGGAAACAACATAAGCATCTCCAAAGGACGGCCGGTTGCAAACACTCATCCACTGGTCCTGCCGCATACTGTATCCAAGATTCCAGATCTGGAGTGCTGGGAATCTTGAATCTTATATATTGGATCCGAAAATGCTTTAAAGCGCTTTAAAGCGTTTTTTGCGGATAGAGTTGCAGTCAACTGCGCAGAAGCAGGCATAGTTAGATTGTCAAAATTGAGGTGCCTAAAAAGAGGGTGGACATCACATAAAAACAGTGTAAATACCGTCAAATTCTGTTGGGGTGTGTTTTTTGTTCTTTTTCTTTTCCAAGGGGGGAGGGGGGCGAGGGGAGGGAGTACCACATACATAAATATATATATATATAGGCATACAAACAAGTATCTATGCGTGTATATATATATACACATATGTATATGTATATATAACTCTCTCTCTCTCCCCCTGTTGTTTCATATTTTTAGTAACCCCGCCTTGCGTCCTATCCACGGCTTCGCCATGGCCTCTCTCCCGGACTCCCCGCTCGCTCGATGCGCTCGACGCTCGTGCAGGCGGGGAAGTGGACGGAGAAAGGCCAGCTGCTCCAGGTAAAGAGCCGCCTAGAGGCCGGGCGAAGTTGGATTCTTGGGCAAAATGGGGGGTCAAAACCCCGCTGTTTTAATTATCTGTGGATCAAAACCCTGCAGTTTGTCATGGGTGGGTCAAAACCCCGCAGTTTTCATGATGGGTGGATCAAAACCCCACAGTTGTCATCATCTGTGGATCAAAACCTGGGTGGGTCAAAACCGCGCAGTTTGTCATGGGTGGGTCAAAACCCCGCAGTTTTCATTGTGGGTGGATCAAAACCCTGCAATTTTCATGATGGGCGGGTCAAAACCCGGCAGTTTTCATGATGGGTGGGTCAAAACCCAGCAGTTGTCATGATGGGTGGATCAAAACCTTGCAGTTTTCATGATGGGTGGGTCAAAACCCTGCAGTTTTCATGATGTGTGGGTCAAAACCCGCAGTTTTCATTGGGTCAGTTTTCATGATGGGTGGGTCACAACCCCGCAGTTTTCATTATGGGTGGGTCAAAACCCAGCAGTTGTCATGATGGGTGGGTCAAAACGGGTTTTTCATGATGAGTTCTTGAGCAAAACGATTTGGCTGAGCTTTGGTTTGTACGAAGTCCTGTTCACCCAGGGCTTCTTGAGGCTTTTGATGGGTGTGGGTCAAAACCCTGCTGCAGTTTTCATTATGGGGTCAATCTGGGGTGTGGTTCTCACAATGGGGTGGTTTCATCCACCAACATTCACTGCTGTGGTTTTGGTTTGTGCCAATATCCTTTTGAGGGTCAAAACCCAGATACGCTTTTTGGGGTAACCGCCTGCGAAGCTTTTGTTTGGTACATGTTAAAAGAGAATCTCGGGGGTGGGGGGTGGGTACCAGGGTTTTGACCCAGCCAAATCATGGTTTCTCATTTGGGTGTGGCTCGACAGCTGGGTTTCGCAGGTTTGAGTCTACTTTTTCCATTCCGTTTTGGACCTCCAAGGATGAACCACACCGACGTGGCTGAGGTTTTCAAGGGGAACCCCAAGTGGCTTCGGTTTTCCTGTACACATGTGTTGGCCTTCAGCTTTGTGTTGGCCTTCACGGCTTTTTTGGCTTGGCCTCCCTCAAGGATTCACCCTTACAGCTGGGTCTTTTGGGCCGTGGGGAAGGCATTGGGAATTTTCACGGAAGTAGACCCGCCCGAACATAGGAGTATGGGCAATACATGGTGTTGGGACACATTTTGCATTTTTGCTGGTTGTGGTGTAGCGGGGAATCCCCACTTAGCTGCTAAAAACATGATTCTTGCTCCCCTTCCAACGTCAACCAAGAATAAAGGGGCGCTTCCCCGTACATGAACAAGCTTCTCACAACGAGTAGGACCTTCGCGAAATTCGGAGCCACCCGCACATGGGGGGTAGTATGAGCAATACAAGGGCCTTTCTCCGCAGGAGAGTTTCTCCGAACGGGTAGGACCTGCACGGAATGCGGAGCCACCCGGGGTAGTATGAGCAAAAAATGGCCTTTCTCCATACATGAGAGTTTCTCACAACGGGTAGGAGCTGCACGGAATTCAGAGGCACCCGAACATAGGCGGTAGTATGAGCGATAAAGGGGCCTTGCTCCATACATGAGAGTTTCTCAAAGCGGGTAGGACCTTGGCGAAATTCGGAGCCACCCGCACATGGGGGGTAGTATGAGCAATACAGGGGCCTTTCTCCATATATGAGAGTTTCTCAAAGCGGGTAGGACCTTCGCGAAATTCGGAGCCACCCGCACATGGGGGGTAGTATGAGCAATACAGGGGCCTTTCTCCATATATGAGAGTTTCTCAAAGCGGGTAGGACCTTCGCGAAATTCGGAGCCACCCGCACATGGGGGGTAGTATGAGCAATACAGGGGCCTTTCTCCGTACAAAGCAGGTAGGTAGGACCTTCGCGAAATTCGGAGCCACCCGCACATGGGGGGTAGTATGAGCAATACAAGGGCCTTTCTCCGCAGGAGAGTTTCTCCGAACGGGTAGGACCTGCACGGAATTCGGAGCCACCCGGGGTAGTATGAGCAAAAAATGGCCTTTCTCCATACATGAGAGTTTCTCACAACGGGTAGGAGCTGCACGGAATTCAGAGGCACCCGAACATAGGCGGTAGTATGAGCGATAAAGGGGCCTTGCTCCATACATGAGAGTTTCTCAAAGCGGGTAGGACCTTGGCGAAATTCGGAGCCACCCGCACATGGGGGGTAGTATGAGCAATACAGGGGCCTTTCTCCATATATGAGAGTTTCTCAAAGCGGGTAGGACCTTCGCGAAATTCGGAGCCACCCGCACATGGGGGGTAGTATGAGCAATACAGGGGCCTTTCTCCATACATGAGAGTTTCTCAAAGCGGGTAGGACCTTCGCGAAATTCGGAGCCACCCGCACATGGGGGGTAGTATGAGCAATACAGGGGCCTTTCTCCATATATGAGAGTTTCTCAAAGCGGGTAGGACCTTCGCGAAATTCGGAGCCACCCGCACATGGAGGGTAGTATGAGCAATACAGGGGCCTTTCTCCGTACAAAGCAGGTAGGTAGGACCTTCGCGAAATTCGGAGCCACCCGCACATGGGGGGTAGTATGAGCAATACAAGGGCCTTTCTCCGTACAGGAAAGTTTCTCCGAACGGGTAGGACCTTCGCAAAATTCGGAGCCACCCGAACATAGCGGTAGCATGAGCCATAAAGGCTTCCCCGTACATGACAGTTTCTCAACGAGTAGGCCCTTCACGGAATTTCAGAGCCATCCAAACACCAATGAAGCAGGTCAATGATATTTTCTCTAATGTCTATTTCGCTTGTTTTCTTCTGCTTGTCTATGCTCCATCCATACTTTCCTATGTTCATGTTTTCTTCGACTTCACCAACATCCTTTAGGCCAAGGCGTTAAGGCTGAAGCCAGAAATCCATGGCTGTGCCTGCCCTTTTTAGAACAATGGGGCAGGGGAGTGCTCGAGGTGCTTGCGGCTGTGGCCCTTTGTGGTGACCTATTCCAAGATGGCTTTGAAGCAAAGGTGAACAAAAACACGTCAAAGGGGCGCTGTGGCTCCATGGGCTGGCGGAGAAGTAGAAAAAGTTCCATCTTTCAACCAACAAAAGCGGCTTCCGCCTGAGCTTTGCGGAGGAAGACCGAGCCCTCCATGCCCTCCGAGCCAACCCTGAATTCTGAAATCCCCCTAGTTGCTGGGGTCTCCTTCAAAGGTTCCCAGAGGGTCCCTTGGTACCTGAGGATTGCTTTTCGGGGGAAAGAAGGGGTCGTTCAGCACCTCCTTAGGTACCAATGGACCCTCTGGGTTTAGTGGGCTCTCCTTCGAAACATATGCTCCGCAGGCGAGAAAAACCAGCCACGCCAAAGCGTGGCCAGCGCCAGGTGGGCGGTGCCAGCTGCCTTCAGCTGGACTCAGGTGAGTGGCTGGTGTTCCACAAGGAGCGCGCCAGCCTGGGGGAATCTGCGCTCCGAAGATCCAAAGAGTCCAAGGGAGAAGGGGCTGACCCAGGAGAGTCAGGACACAGGACACTGGTTCGCGTAGGGTGCCGGCTTGGTGTTTGAATGTGGGGTGATGTTGCTTTGTGACTTGAGTTGTACTTGGGATTGCTTTGGGATGTTTTGGGGTGTTTGAATGTTTTGGGATGTTTTGGGTTGCTTTTGGGATTGCCTTGTAAGTAACTTGGGCGAGTGGTTTGTTTTGCTGCATAGTCTGGCCCTCTTCGTTGGCCTTCTTTGGCTCGAGTTTGGTGGCTCTTCGGCTTTTTTCTGGGCCTTGGTTCCATGGTTGTTGTTCTTGTTTGGCTTTTTGTTGACCTTGTTTTTTTGCATTTTTGGCCAGGCAAATGTACCCCCTTGGGTCTTTAAGGTGTGGTTTGGGGTCTGAGCGGCGAGGAGAGATATTAGGACTTCACCCCCCCCTCCCAAAGGGCCCTTGGTTGAAACGGAAGCAGTTGCCATTTAAGCGGAGCCCTATTTCGGAGTGTCTTTTTCTTTATTTTTCTTTTCGGGGACCCCAGTAACGGCTTGGGTTTTCCTGTTGGTTTGCCTTTAACAGCACCCCAGAAGGGGTACACTCATAAAAGACACCCATATTGAGACGCACACACACACACACAAAAGGAGTCTCGCATAGAGGCTGAACTCTGAACTCTGAACTCCCTCGCGAGACCCCAAGAGCCACACCCAAAGGGTTTTTGCCCAAATCCCGCGGGTTTCTCTCGAACTGGAGTCGCTTTTGTTGTTTCCCTGGTGGTTCAAACCCAGAAGAGGGTACCGAGCCTCCCAAAAGGCAGGCGCAAGAGTAGAACTTTTACTCGCCTGGCCCCAACTCAACCCCAACATAACTTGGCAGACGACACACCATTTCACACCCAAAGCCCAACACAGTTTTCAAACATCACCCAGACATAGCCCCCAGACCGTCCCAAGACCCCTTGTCCCCAAGCTTTCCGGACCCTCAGACCCAAGCCCACGCCCCAAACGCGACCCCTCCAGGTTTCTCCGAGCCACCCCAGCGCCACCAGCACCACCCGCACCCCTCACTTTTCAAGCCAAAACCACCCCCCCCCCCCAAGCCCCTCGCTAGGAGTCCATGCCCTTGGAGGGGCCACTGGAGGTTCGGCCCATGGACAACGAGGAGGCGGCCGCAGCCTCACCCGACGGTGAGAGAAAAAGCACTCGCCGGAGAAAACCGCACTCTCCAAGCCGAGAAGGAAGCTGAAGATGGGCCCCTTTGTGGGTGGGTTCAATCAAAATGACCCTGTCTTGGGTTGTTTCAAAAAAACACACCCTTTTTTGAAGCTAGCTTTTTTTATCGGGGTGGTTTCAAAGAAAAGCACAAAAGAAAACCAAAGAACTTACACACAAGAGTCTCTCAGAGGAAGCCCGTGGAGGACTTCTGAGCTTGACACGTGCAAAAACCAACAGAGGGCACTATGGGCCTGTCCTTTTTTCAGGCACCTTGTTTCGGATGGTTTCAAAGAAAAGCCGAAGCCGTTTTGGGAGGGTCTTTTTTGAAGGTACCCTTTTTTTTGGGTGGTTTCGAAGCTTCTTCTCTTTTCTTTTGGTGGGGGGGGAGGGAGGGGTTGACTGAAAAACGACACTCCCACCAGCACCCTCTAAGGGCCCATTTCTACCGAAACGGCGCCCTTGAGCCATTTTTTGGGCCACCAAGTATTCACCCTTGCTGTTATATGGGTGCTGCAAAAAAAACATTGTTGGAGCCAGGGCGAAGCGCAGGCAATGTTTGCCCAGCAAACATTTTGGTCTTTGATCAGCCTGGCGCCGGTCTTGGTCTTGCCCACTTCTTGAGGGGCAAACGTTTTGGTCTTTGGTTCACCGGCCACAGCCATCTTGGTCACATCCACAGCCTCCCTTGGATTCCAGCCACAGGCCGCCTTTGGTGCATTTTGCCAAGGGCTGTTAGGACTTTTTAACTCTTGGCCAACAAATGAAACGGTTTTCCGATTATCAAACCACCAAAAGTGAGGTGAAGCTTCTGCAGCTCCGGCTTCGCAGATTTCGATTTCGCCACCACGCGACGAGCCCCTTGCGGATCCACCAGCGCGGCCTCCCGAGGCGGTCACCGCGGAGGAGGCGGTCACCTTGCGGAAGGACCCCACGGAGCTGCCCTGGGCACTCACCAAGAAGGCGGGTCGGTCCGGTCCGGCGGACGGACGGGGCAGCGGGAGGACGGGGAGGGCGTTGGTTGGAGTTTTCACCATTTGGTGTGGGTCCACATGGGTCCACCTTGTATTTTGTTTGAAGCTCCATGCACCAAAAGGCTCCATGTACTTTCCTGTGCATTTTGCCAAGGGATGTTCGGACTTTTTGCCGTTTTGCCCACCAGTGATGGGTGTTCCACTAGACCACTAGAAGTGAAAAAAACTTCTTCTGCAGGGAAGCAGAAAGCAACCGAGGTCCGATTGCTGAAACGAAGATTCGGGCGTTTTAAGAAGATGTGTTATGTATTGGTCCGTGTTTGTTTTAAAGGGCTTCAGGAAGAAGCTGCTGGACACTAGCTTGCCTTTTTTCCCGGGGACTGAAGCAAATGGAAGGTGGGGGGGTGTCTTTGTGTTGAGGGTACCGCCTCCTGGGAAGCCCAAACGAGAACACCGTTTTGCCGTTTTGGGGGACCGGACCCAAAGGCCCCTAAGAAAAGACATACCAGGTACCCCTAAGGTACCTTCCAGTTCCATTCTTTCCAGGGATCTTTTCAGGAAACCATCCAAAAACCCAGGGCACACAGGCGGTTTTTGAAAAGAACGATGCTTGAAAAGAACGGGGAATCGACCCCTAGAACAATATTGATTTCAGACTCTTCCAACCTTTAGGACCCTTTGTTGAACAAGGTGGAAGTTCGCAGCAATACACACTTCAAAGGGTGTCCTTTCTTGGATGGGTGAAGTTGGGCCAAGCGGACTTCCTGGGTAGCATGTGCAAATGCATACTTTAGGGGTATGTTTTTCACCAACCATGCTTCTCAAATATGCGCATTTGTAAAACATATATATATATATATATATTTGTTTGAGAGGTCTGCAACAGAGCCGCGGCGTTACATACACTCAAATATTCTTTCATAGCCATATGTTCTGCTTGTGTTCACTGGCCCAAAAGCCGCACTACTTCGACAGTGTCTCCTTTTCCCACGGGGAACTTGCAATCGGATTCCTTTTGCTGGTTGGTACCCATTTCACCTCCCAAGCCCACGGTTGCAACCGCATGTCGCCCGCCCACGGGAGAAAAGCAGAAAGCGGCGCCAAAGCGAGCAAAGCGAGGTCTTTGGAAGGTTTGAGCTACCGGGTTGGCTTCAATTTGGTGTCCGAACTTTGACACCCCGCGGCAAGACAGACCGAACAACAAAAAAAAAAGGACTCCAGAAAGGAGAGGGCCCTCCGAACTGCCACGGGCTCCAAGCATACTTCGAATATCTTGGACGGAAACATGTTTCGGGGAAAGAAGAACTCACCCTGATGTAGGCCTTCTACTTGCGGACCCCTAGTTTTTTGGATTTGCAATGCAAAATAATCCGATTCTTCTGACTCATTTTGCTGCTTCCTAGCCTACAGACTTGCCTGTTGCAATGGTCCTAAACTGAACCAATCTGGATCCCAAACCCGACGATCCCGGGCTCGACCGGCCGACGTGACTACTTGGGTTGGCCGTGAATGCAACTAGGTTGGCCAGCGTGGATGGTTGAAATCGAAATCCGCTTCTCGCACCACGAAATGAGATACCATGGTTGAAACCATAAGGTTTGTTGGTATTTAGAGGGGATTTGTCAGAAACTAGGGTTTCTTGGGTGGTGCAATGAATGATATTTTAGGGTTGGCCATGGAACAGATTCCGCAGAAACAAAAAACACATGTGCTGTGTAAGTCCCGTGGGCCTGATGCTTCTTTCGACAAGAAGGATGTGGCAGTCCACTCACCATGCAGTCAACTGACCACCTTTCCGGTTAACTGCCTTGCTGGTTCTTAGTAGGGGCCCTTTGGTTTTGGGGAGGACCCTTTGGCAGCAAATCCACGAGTTTGGCAATGACAAACGAGAGAAGGAGGGCCCACAGCCTCGGATCCCAGAACGGAATCGCTATCCCGGAATCGGAGTCGGGACCCATCGAGGGGCTCGTCCCTTGAGGCGACTTTTTCGTCACTTTTTGGTCACCGGGGTTGGGTACTGTGAAAGGCAACTGAGTCATGTGTTTCGGGGACTTGGGTGTGTTAAACTTTGGCCCCCTATATGGTCTTTAGAAAAGGCGGGTGAACGAAAGCTTGGATCAAGCTTTACAATGGTTATGAGTCATGCGGAGTTGCCAAGCAGTCAACCACTTACAATTACTAGAGCATGTTTGCCGCGTTCTGCTCACCCTTCTGAACCCTAAACCCGCATTCAACTCTCAAAGGCAAAGGTCAACCCCCATCAATCCTCCAAGTTCGCCATGAGTACCCCAGACCTTTTGGCCAAAACCCGGCCCCTTCGCCCCCTCAACATGTGGGGGCCTTCTTGGGGGTCCCGGGTCCGAAGATTTCTCGCGAGGTTCTGCTGCCGGGATCCAAGGTGCTGGCCATCCGCAGGGCGGGGGGCCCCTGTGGACATGTTCGAACCCAGAGATGGCACCTGTTAACACGGGAACGACCCCTGAATCTACCAGGAACCTGTTTTTGGTTGCCGACCAGGGAGAAGTGTTGGACATGCCAGAAGGGTTCAAGTTGAGAACTCTGGCGCGCCTGGGAGTTCGGCGACGTGGGCACGATGGATGCCCAAGTTGGCACGTAGTGGCTCTGGCAGGTTCCGCTGGCGCAAAGGAGAAAGAGGGGCCCCCTCAAAGAGAGCATGCCATCTGTCAATGCGACAGGATCTTCCGCACGAAATCCAACAAACCGGGCAGGAGTCCGACAACGTCGTCCTCGTCGCCGCTACCCTCATGGTCATCATGTGTTGTTGGTTTACTTGTTTCTGGGGGATTGTAGGGGTGCAACTCGTAAGATGGGCCCAACAAATGACGTCTCAACCAACCAAGTGCTTTAGTGTCCCCATCAAAAAAGAAGCAACCCAAAAAGAGCACCCTCAAAAACCAAACGCACCCATATCTCTGGCGCAGGGAAATTGCTTGCTGCCTGCCCTTTCAAGCGCGAAGCCGAGAACGGTCGAGCCGTCGGAGGCGCATCTGCACGGGGAGATGTGGATGGAGGTGATGCAGCTGGGGGGTCTGTCGGGCTGGGCCGGGGAGCTGAGTACCTTGGGAGGCGACATTCAGTTGTGTCAAAATCGGGGGACAAAGATGTTGGTCCTCTTTTTGCTCGTTCCCTTACTGGAAGCCACCCTTCAAGGCTACACTTAGAGACAAAGAAACGCCGAGAATCTCGGGGCCGGGGGGGAAAAGCTCCAAGCCTTGGGTTTCCCGAGCCCGCGAGGTGACAAACCAAACACAGCACACGTTCAGCTGGGGCCTCTTTGCAAAACTGGGGCCTTATGTTTTAGGGTGGGCGAACTATGAAACTGATCTGATGATTGTGAACGCTTCGCGGCCAGTCCGCTTTTGGCTGGCTTTGATGTATATGCTGTGCTTTAGTCTGCCAGGCAGAGAGCTACAGAATGGGCGGCGACCATCGGTGTTGGTTGAGATTGCTCCGCGAAAGATTGACGACGGAGTTGCGAATGTAGTTGTTTGTTTCGAGAAAGTTTTGCGTAGTTGTGTGTATTTAAAAAACAAAATGGGACTTTCTGGCTCTAAGGATAAATCACGCACGGCGATGAATCCGCGAAATATGTGCTACAGTATTTTTTGTTTTCGTCGAATGGTTTCTGGGGGAAGTTTGTTGGTGTCTGGGTTTGACGTTTTTAGAGGGGATTTGACAGGTTTTCAGGAGGGATTTGATTGGTTTCTGGAGGGGGAATTGACCGGGGTAATGTTGGACCTGGTTGACCGGTTTCTAGGGGTGATTTGATCGGTGCCCGGTTTCTGCATTTTTTACAGGGGATATTTGAATTTGACCGGCTTCTGTACCCACCAAGCCCTCAAAGAAAAACAATCCATCAGACACAGACACACAGCAAACACAAAACACGCCCTCAAACAAATTGTAACACGGAAGACACAACGCCGAGGTCTTCTCCGCTTCAAATTTTAAGGAAGACAACATATGACAAGTTCGAAGATACTATGTGTGTGTGAGAGGTGGGCCAAGACTTGTTGACAGAAGTCGGTTGCGAAAGTTGGTTGACATAGTGCGCGCAATACATATATTTGGTTGGATCTTGGATTTTCGATGCGACCCACAAAATGTTAAGCTTTTTAAAGAGGGGTGAACATTTACCAACTTACTGATTCATGGTTGGGTTTTCTATTGATCGCCAGAGGCCACCTTTGTTCGAGCTGATGGTGAGCCGGGTTCAGGGGGGTACTTCTCGAAACGACGTTTGGTTTTTCAATGGGGTTCCCCTAAAATGGCAACGGTTTCGGACTACAGGAGGGTCCGCCTTTTGTGAGGAACCCCCGTCCGAAACCGGCAACACCCGCTGAGATCTTGGCCTCTGAGCTACAGCTGGACTTCGCCATTTCCTCCCTGCCACGTAGGACGGGGTTGGGGTGTTGGGGTGGTTGGGGTGGTTGGGGTGGTTGGGGTGGTTGGGGTGGTTGGGGTGGTTGGGGTGGTTGGGGTGGTTGGGGTGGTTGGGGTGGTTGGGGTGGTTGGGGTGGTTGGGGGCTTGGGGGGGATTGGCGGTTAGGGGGTTGGGGTGGGGTGGGGTGGCAGCTTGTGGCAGTCACTCGAACGAATGCTCCTACTTTTATCCCGGAGATTTCCGGCCACGCAAGCTGGCTACCATGCGGCCCTGCCCTGGTTTCCACAATCAATAATCAGAAAGGGGAAAGGTTTGAACAAGGGGGGGCGAAAGGGGTTGCATCCTGAAAGAAGCTCGGTGTCCTTGATGAACCCCGCAGGAACCGCTGAACGATCGCGCGTGCCAGGCGCGCTCATCTTTTTCCGACGCGTTTCCCGGTTTTTGGGCCGTTTCCGGCCAGTTGTTTTGCTCAGTTTTTGCAGCTTTAGGGTCTGTGCCCAGGAGGTGCCGTGCTTGAGCTGGAACCATGATCTAAGTAACAAAATGAGCCAAAAAGGCACCTCGGACTCAAGCAATCCGCGCAACAAACTAAAGATGCATGAAGTTCAGCGCCACTATGGCCGAAGCATAACCACCTTTGGAAGTTTGGAAGTGAGCGCACTGGGCAAGACCTTCTCTTCTTGATGGGGGATCTCTTGCTTCTTTTTGCTGAATCGCAACGTTGCATACATCTCATGGACTAGAAGGGGCGGTGGTTCCGAAAAAAAACGTCATCCGGCTTCCCTCTCATCCAAGCGGGGGAACTTTAAGAAAAGCGCCTGTCGTGACAATGGGCTTGCTGGTATTTTCATTGGGGACTCGAATCATTCCGTTGGGTTTCTGAGTTGTGGTGCGAAATGGATTTCGCAACATCCACTTAAAGGGGCAGGGTACTTAGTATGTGGTTAGTAACCATGGTTATAAGCCACTTAGGAGACTTGTAACTGTGATAAGTGGGTTAGTACTAAGTACCCTGCCCCTTTAAGCACACGCCATGTCCTGTGAGTTGGCATCTTCAGGGCTGAAAAGCCAGAGGAAGGCCAAAGTTTGGGAGCGACCGACATGAAGCAGACCCGCCATGCCCAACAAACACCACCCCCATTTAAAGAAAGGCGGCTTTCTGAACAGGGCTCCTTAAAAGATACATTTTGCCCAATTGAAACATGGCTTTTTCCACCAAAATACAGGGAAACCACCATTTACAAGGCAATGTTCAGGTGTATAATGCATCCGGATCCCTGCTGAAATCGCGCCAAAAGCTGGTCAGGTGTCTGAGGAGTACGGCCGCCTTCCTGCCATGAGCCATGAGCGCGTGGGCGCGTTTGGGCGAGCGCCTGTGCCCGATGCGGTTGGAAGAATGCTCCGCACCCAACCGGGAAACTGACTTAGTTCAGGGGTACGTCGACACCCCTGAAAACAAAAATGTCTGCCACCAGTTGGTGTTTGGGGGTGTTCCACTTCAAAGTCCGAGGCCGCATGGGTGCCTGTCGTGTATTAGGGGGTACCTTTTTTTTTTTTTTGGGGGGGGGGTAACGAACATCAACATCAAAGCCACCATTTGGGGGTCGCCTCAACAAGACACGCCCATGGGTATGTGTCAACAGCCCAGTAAATGGTAAACCAAACTGCGGAGGGTACTTAGATGGTCTGGGGGTTAGCTAAATAGCTAGCAAGCTTGGTTGTAACCCACTTACAATGGTCTTAAGGCCCCTGTAGCCAGGGTGACTAGCCATTACGATTCGTCCTAGACCATCCAAGTACCCCCAACAAAAAACACACAGCCCCGCAAATGGTGGTCCTTTCGATTTCGATTTAAACCAACCCGCTAACAAAAGCACAGCCAGTTGAGTGGAAACAAGGCTCCGGCCCTCACTTTTGCACGGGCCCTCGGAATCGAATCGAAGCGTATCACCAGCCTGAGGCTGTGATGGCCACGGTTTCGATACAAAAGAGTGCGCGAGGCGTTGAGTTTCAACCTCTCACTCCTGAAGCTGAAACAACTTCCAGTTGCTTAAGAACATGTTGTATTTTCCCCTCTTGGTTTTAAAGGGAATCTATCTCTACTGGACATGTTGTTTTTTTTTCCCGGGGGCTTAAGCAAATGGAAAGCAGGTGACCTGCCTGTTGGAAGGAATTTAAAGGGACGCCAAGAAGAAACCGTTTTAGGGGACCTCATGTTATGTATTGTTTGTTGGGTGGACTCGGCATGGACCAAGAATTGGGGGAGGGCAGTGTCCGAGGCTTGGATCTTTGGATCCGGTCTGACCGTTTTGTGCATGGTTTGCAGCCAATCACATGGTGCCCAGGATTCACGGGTGATGGCCCTGAGTCGTCCTTGTTGCCCTCCCCCCAAAAAACAACAACAGGAAGAAACAATACGTAAAAGATAACACGACCCCCCCACCAAAAAAAAAGGCACCAAGCAACATAAATAAACACAAATAGACAAAATGAAATAATAAGATAAAATAACATGAAGATAAAAAGAACATCAACAACAAGCTTCTTGGTTTCATGTGTGCCAGTAAGAAAAGTACACGTGTCCCAAGCATACGTTGCCAGTCATAGGCTATAGGTTATGATCCTGATCACCAGGGAAACCCGACTCCAGTGACCCGAGAGCTTTAAGAGATCACCAAACCACAGGGCTTTCGACATCCCTGGTTTCAGCGTCAGGGTCCGGGTCTGTGAAACAAGCCCTCCGGCTGCCATGAAGTTGCTCGGTGCAAGTTCTTAGCCCGGTCACGGCCAAGAAAAGCGGAACAGGCGTAAACGTCTTGTAGCTAGGGCTGATGGTTGCAGAAATCAATTCGGTTTCGGATCAATTTCTGTGATAGCAGAGGAAGCCCCTTGAACGTGACGAGGGCATCATAGGAAGGCCCCGTTTCGGACCATTTTCCACAGCCATAGCAGGATGAGGTATTTATGTTGCTGCTGTAGATGGACAAAATCCTACACTAGTTGGGATGGATGAAACCCTATGAATACTGGGAGAAACCACCTACCAAGTAGTGTGGAATTTAGCCCATCGACAGCAGGTCTAGTTTGTGCTTAAGGCCGGCGGCTGGTCGGTTGGTTGGTTGGCTGGCTGGCTGATCAATTGGTTGGTTGGTTGGTTGGCTGGCTGGCTGGCTGGCTGGCTGGTTGGTTGGTTGGTTGTGGTTGGTAGGTTGGTTGTTTGGTGCATTTTGCCAAGGGATGTTACGACTTTAACTTTTTGCCAACTCAGTCGGGTTTTCCATCAAACCACTCAACGTTACTGTATTTGTTTAGCGGAGTTGTTTGGTTGCTTGCTTGGCTTCCTGCCCTGCCCGGGGTGCGGATGTTGCCTCAATTTGAAGCCAAGTCGACCGCAAATCGGACAGGGCCCAAAGGATTTCGGGGTCTGGCGAGTTGGTTGAGAAGTCTATATAATATATACCATTTGCGAAGGATGCGGGGGACTCACTCAACAAAAACCAGAGTATCTTACTCATCTTCCTCCGCTTTCCCATGTGGTTTTGGCGAAATCAGGAATTTGAACCGCGGCTCACCTGGTGAGCAAGAAGTTGCGACTGGAATCTTGGTTTCAACCCAGAACCCCGGATTGACCTTATTTGTCAAAGGGAAACCACCTGCTTTGGGGGGGTTGCCCTTTGGGAGACAAGCGTGGAGTGTTCCCTTCTTGGTTCACCCAAAGGAGAAACCGTTTGGGTGGTCTACCTTCAAGTACTCAAAAGATAGAACATGATAGAACCCTGCGCGCTTGAAAATTGGTTGCAACTTGTATTTGCGGGTCATCTTTTCTGGGCGCTAGCAACTAATTATGATGGTTGCGTTCAATAGAAACCAACAGTTGGTTTTTCCTTTTTTGAAACCCATGTTGCCTTCTCCCGGTATTCTTTTGGGCGGGTTCTTGGACCTATGAAGGGGGAACACGGAACCCGCTGCTGTGGAGGTACACGCCCTCCTCTGCCTACACCTCCATTGGAAGGTATGGCTTTTGGTCATCGGACACGCCCGGGCCCCCGGCGACGGCCGTGGTTCCTTGTTCTGGGGTTGCGGTGCCCTGGTTTCCCTTCCGTTTCCCGTTCGTTTCCCTCAACTTCTCTAATTGGACCTATGGAAACTAGCAAGCTTCATCTTTTGAGGGGCATAACCAGTGAGCCCTGTTTCCTCTAAACCGACTTGCCTAGATCTTGAAAAGTCGCCTGAGTGCGATCCATAGCACAGGTTTGACCCTCTTGCAAAGAACCGCTCTCTTCAGTTTCCTAGGTCCCCCGGTAGTGCCCTTTTACCCCTTTTTTTGGGGAGGGTTCCGTGCTTTTATGGCTTACCCTTGTTCCAACCTCTCTGCTGGAGGACCTGGTTTCAAACCAAAAATAGGTCCATGACCCCATGATTCAGGGTGATGACCAACCACGTTTGATTCAGGTCATGGAGACTCTAGGTGTTTACCAGCAAATTGATTTACTAGGTTTAATTTACTTTTGCAAGACTCCCTATTGATCGAACCCGGTTTTCCCAACCCAATCAATGACCTCGAGTATTTGAGTGACATTTTCATTTTTCCGGAGGCCCAGCTAGAATCTCAAACCGGACTCCTTATTGGAATCCCCCAAAACTCAAACACGGGAAAATGATCAGAGTAGCGAGTTGGTGCTTGGACCAAGGATTTCGCAAGGTACCTTGTGATTTGAGGTTCCCTGAAGTCTTGGCTCGGGAACTTGGAATGATGTCGCACTGACCCATCCCCAAAAGACTTGCTGGTGCTCAGGCAATGAGGGAATGAACCTGGGGATTCCCTAGCAAGCCACCAGTTGGACGGTTTTTTAGGGGTCATTCCAATTATCATCCCCTGCATCTCTCGCACCGATCGCAAGAACCGCTTCCTTCTCCCATATGGTTTCTTCCCCATTGCGGGCGGGGCCCTGACCAGCAAGTTGAGCGGTGAATTCTGATATACCCGAGAGCCCGAGAGGATTCCCAGAAACACAAGGCTTGCAAATGTGGTCCAAGAACTGCTGTGCTTTAGTCTCTTTGCTTGGATTCCTCGAGCAAACTATCCTCATCGCCAGTGTTGCCCTAAGACTATCTTACTTTCCAGGAGTTCGACGGGACCCTGTTCAAAGCCTGTTTCTTTAGTGGGTTCCCTTGAAATGGTCAACCCTACAAAGGGGTTCCCCCTTTCTGCCATTCGGGCCGCGCAGCCGGGCGGCACATCAATTGATTTCCGTCCAACCGTTGCTGCAACTCTCGGCAAACTCGTGAGCCAGAGAGGAATTCCAAGAAGTTGAGCCTGGTCAAATGGGTTGACTGTTCGGCCAACGGCTCTACGGTGGGAGACCAAGCCACAGAGTGGCTAAAGGGGTATGGCAGCCAGCCACAATGTACGGATGTGTCAAGAGCTTTTGGGAAAGTGGAGGATTCCCGCGAGAGAGCGGGACACGAGCATCGCAGAACTCAAGATGAGCTCGCAAGGCGATCCAAAGATCCAAGTTGAGAGCCCAGGATTGCATGCTGACCTGACGGCCAATGATTTTGTGTATCTGCCAGAACCGGTTCTCGTCATACGGCTTTTTCTGCGACTTGCCTGATTCTCGGGCTTAAACATGTTGGACATATCCCACACAAGTTGTTGCTTTCAAGAGATCAACGGAAGGGATCTTTTGAACCAAACCTCTAAGACTCTGGCCTCAGATGTTCAGATTTTCGGGTGACTTCCCCAGCTCGACGCGGCCAAGCACGGCGGCCTCGGGGTTTTCACGGGGCATCGGCGCCCGAGCTGGGCTCGAGGTGCCACCCGAGCCGTGCGCTGAAGACCTGCATCGCCGCCGAGAAGTTCTTGGAGGTCGATCCGTTTCGGCGGGTGTTGGGTTTGGGGGGAGTTGGGTTCGGCGGCTTCGGCTTTGGTTTGGGGGGGGGTTGGGTTTTCACCAAGCTCGGCCGTCTTTTTTTTGGGGGGTGGGGGGTGGGGTTGGGTTTTGACCCCCAAGGTGGTTTAGAGAGGGGAAGTTCCCTTGGTTCAAACCCACCTTTGGAACATTTTGGGTTTCCCTTTTTGGCCCGAAAGGTGAGTTTTTCTCATTTTTTCTAGTTTGGGCAAGTTGGTTTAGAGGAGACCCACAAAAGGGCATAGATAGTTACCGGTAGAAAGTCAGGCCCAACAAAAATAGTTTGGGTAGAGCTTCGGGAATTCCACTATGTATCCTGTTATTAAGCTGCCAAATTTCAAGTGGCGGCATGAAACGACAACCCCCTATGCCACGTGTAGCGTAGTTTACCTCGGGATCCAAGAGACAGACACGGAGACGGCTATAGTCGTATAGTGGGGTTGGGGTTTGAATTTATCTCAAAGCCTCTAAATATCCTACAGCCGCCTCAAGGGAAAGGGTCTAGAGGTTCTACCGTAGCGCATTGACCTGAGGTCTCATCTACAACTATTTTCTGTCTAATGAACCAAATATTCCCGAGCGTCAGAGGATAAATATGCTATTGTCAGTGCATCTCATTTTTGCGGACCAAAGGATAACTCTTCCCTTCGGCTTTGTGGACTTGAAGCGGAAAGCAGCGAGCGTTGGGACTCGAATTTGTGAATTCTTTGCATGGCTCAAATGAGCAGCTTTCTGTTACATGAAGCTTCTAGTTGCAATCTACACCCCAAATTGTGACTTTTGGGGACTGTTGCTGAACAAGTGCTCTTCTCGCTCAACCAGGTGTTTCATCTTAATATCAGCTTTAGAGGAGCGCAAGCGGCCCGAACTTCTCTTTGCCGGATCTCCGATCGAATCGCCTGACGCAACGAAATCCCATGAAAGTGGCAGAGACCCAGTGCATTCCACCCCATTTTTTCAACCCTTCTATTTTTCTCCATCCTGTTCTTTTTGGAAGGGTTTCGCCTTCACATCAACCAACCCAACAAAAAACAACAACGAGTGGCGATCCATTTAGCCCCCATGGAAATTCCGAATTCCACTTGGGGGCGGGTGTTGGCGTGACTCACTTTTTTGTGGTGCTATTTTCAGGTTTGGAGTTCTCCAAACCTCCGTAAGATATATCTTGAGGTGGTCTGTTAAACGGAAACACCGTTACTAGCGATTCATCGATTCGTCCCAGGCCATCTAAGTATTGCTTCGACGCTTCGAGAGCTGTACCGCTTCGCAGCTTTTTTGGCTCGTGGCTCATTGGGAGCCGTGGACGCGCACTCGCGAGAAAGCGTATGGCGCTGAACTTGCTGCGCCTCGTAATCGTCGTTTTGGCGTCGGGATCCGGCTGTGTCGTTTGGAGGGTTGGAACCCCCCCAGGTTCGTTTTCTTTGGTTTCGTTTTAAAACCCATGGAAAAAGGCTACCCTCAAAAAAAGACTGACCCGTCTGGACCTTGCTCTGAAATCCCCCTTTTGGTCTTTTTTCGGGGATTCATTTAGGGGCCTGCCCTCTTTCGGGCTGTGCCATGGCGCCACGCGAACAGAACGCTCACCGGCCACGGACGAGCTTTGCTACAGTTCCAAAGGGGCCATCTTGGGGCCAGGTGTTGCTAGTATATAGTCGTATGACCCGGGCAGGGCAGCATGGGGTGCCGGCAACCCAGGGGGAGCCTCTAGCTAGCTGCCTCTCAGTGTTTAGGCACGCGTGCGTTTTTCTGGATGATGGGTAGGGCTCGTCAAAAAAACAGAAGGGAAGACCGGAGCCCCAAAATTGGTTGCCTTCTCAACCAACACACGCACGCCCACCTAGGTGTGTGTAACTTTTTCAGTCAACCCGACCGCTGACATTTCCATGCGCACCCTGGCTTGCAATCACATCCCATCCCGCCCCCCCCCCTTCCCCCCGAACGCACCTTGGAGAAACATAGGAGGTGGTTTCTGGGCGGGGGCTTGGCGGGCGGGAATGGAAGAGCGGGACGTTTTCTTGAGGAGCACTTGCCCAGGTACCGCTCTACCTTCATCGATGTGAACGAGTGCGCGTCGTTTCCGGAGGACGGCGCCCGAGGGACACACACACACACACAACCAGGTCCGTGTTGTGTTTTCCCAGATACGTTTTCGAGCGATGAAGGAATTTATCGAGTGGGTTTGCGTTGGTGGTTTGTGGGTGTCTTGAGGGAAAGTACCTCTTGTACCGTCCAAGCCACCAAACCAAACCCCGCAAATTGGGACAGGAGGAATGTATGACACGCGCCGCGCGCCACAAGGGATCAACAAACCAAGTCCTGGCTGAAGCGGGGACCCAAAACTCTTGGGTCCGATTCCTTCCCTGAAACAAGGGTCCGATGCGTTTCAAATCGATTGGTCTGAGTCAAGGGCAGCAGCTCTTTCGGGCCAGATCAAGGAGGTGGATCAAACAGTGGCTGGAATAAACCGTGGTTTCAAAAGGTGCAATGAACAGTGGCTTGGACAGCAGGTTTCAGGAAAACCAGCTGTGCAATGGACAGTGATTTAAACAGCGGCTTAAAGAACTCTGCTTTGAACTGGCAACAGTGCTACCAGACTTATTGAGGAGCTTTATCTTCTTGCTGGAGGGTGTCCATTTAACAGCCAACTACCCCCCAAAACGGGGTCTTCTTGCCCATGGCCAGTGGTTTGAACATTTGTTGAACATTGGCTTGAACAACAGTGGGTTGGAGTGCTTCAATCTGGTTTGTACCAGTCTTTGTACCTCTGATTTGTCTCACAACTGGTTTGAACCTTTGTTTGCGCGTCAAGGTTTGGTGACATTTGATATCTTTGCCCCTTAAAATGATAACAGAACATACTTGGGGTTGAATGTTGGCCTCCTCCCATGGAACTCCACGCAGGGGTTATACAAGCAGGAAAAACAACACACATTTGTTGGCTGCCCCAAGCTAGACTTAGCTTCGGTGGCATAGGTGTCCTGTTTGGTTAGTTGGACATAGATGGCGATTCCTGGTTCACCAGGTGGTGTTTTCATCTGCAAGGGCCATCTGTTTCCGGGCGCCTACGCCCAGTCGTTGATTTTCTTAACGGGACCAACAGGGTTGAAGTCTCCCTTGCCCAATGGCCGCAGGAAGTCCCCGAAATAGCCCGGCGCGCTGGTAGCGCGCCACCTCCCCTTCGGCGCGACCCGAGCCCAAGCCGGGGGACGACACAGCGCCTTGGACATTGCTGGAAACCCGTTTTCTCCAAATCGCCCATTGGTTTCTTTTTTGGTCCTTGGCGGTTCCCGGCCATCCGATGGCTTAAAGTTTCTAGTTTTGTTTTTAGGGCGGGGTTTCCGTTTAAGCCACGAAAGGTTGAGAACTGTTCGCAGCGCATCCGAACTTCCCCGAAAGCGGCTCCTTTGCCCCCGACAAGTCGATCCCTTGAACAAACTGACCTTCCCTGGACTGGTGCTACGTGGAGGGTGCCCAGAGGCATTTGCGGTTTTGGTTGCACTTGAAATCGAAATCAATCCAACCCCCAACCCAACCCAACCCAACCCAACCCAACCCAACCCAACCCAACCCAACCCAACCCAACCCAACCCAACGCAACGCAACCCAACCCAACCCAACCCAACCCATCTTCACCAACCCAATTCCAAGGCCTTCCCCCCCCCAAAGCCTTCCCTAACCTCACCCTCGCACCCCGCTGCCAAGTGTGGCCGTAGGCCCGGCTGTCTCAGGGTCTGGTCTTTGTTTGGGGGAAACCGGGGAAACCGGACGGCGAGGTTGGGAAGCGGAGGGTAGCCGGGGCTTTCAACATATTTGACAAGAAGAGGGCTATATATATGAGGCTTTCCGTAAATAGCTGTATTCGTTTTTTAGTGGCTAGTGGCGGTGGTTATGTTGGTAAGCAAGTGAAACGCAGGCCGCGGAAGCTCCGCGGAAGCGGCGCGGAAGCTGCGACCTGTTATGTTCTTTCAAACTATTGGCTTGCCTTTAAACATGTTACACGCTGGTACCGAAAAGTTACGAGTCTCAAGCTGGATCTCGGAAAGTGCACCTCGCGTACTACATCTGTGTATGAAAAGTTCCAGATCAACGAGCTGGAGCTGAGAAAGTGGCCTTCGCGTACTACATTTGTACTAAAATTTTCGATTCTCGAGCCGGAGCTCGGAAAGTGCCCGACGCGCACTGAAATAAAAACCCCGCGCCTTTTCGTTATGTAAGGGGACGTCCCTTAACTTGTTTTTTGCTGGCCCAAACCATTGTAAACCGATACAGAGGAAAAAACGATACCCCTAGAAGCCATCAAGACACATGTCAGGTCCAAGCTGTTGTCGCAAACCCAGATTGCGGAATCAGACATTTGCAGGGCCCAAACCGATACCCAAACTGATGCCCAACCGATACCCAACTCATTTGCTGTTGTACAAATCAAACTGACCATGCCTGGACAAGAAAACGGTTTGGTTTGAACGATGCCCCGAACGATGCCCAAACGATGCCCATATCGCTGGCATAGCCCGCAAACTGGAACCAAGAGCCTGTCCCGGAATGTTCTCGAGATCTTGTAAGGAGATGCCTTGGTCTGGATCTGCTGAATCACCAATCGCAATTTCACAGCTGACCAGAGCAGATGAAGAGCATTCGCAGCTATGGATGCTGCAGAAGGTACGCTTTGCGCCGCGGAAGCGGCGCGGAAGCGGAGGGATCGCCGCCTTTTTTTCTCAGTGTTTTACGGAAACCCTCATATATATATATAACCCAAACAAATATCAGGAGCTAAATAGTTTCTAATGGTTTGCTCCTGTAATCATAATGGTTTGCTCCTGTAATCATAAATATGGAGTGCTGTACCCACCCGTTCTAATTAGTTAGGCCGTTGTAATCAAAGGTCACTAAAACTTGGTCAGTGCCAAGTGAGCAGTGGTTTTTAATCAAATGAAAGGGTTTAATCGGGGAGAATAATCTACGCCTTTTTGGCTGTGGGTTAAAACCAATGGTACCAGTTTGGGGTAGGTGCACCACCCATTTTAGTCTATTTTAGTCGGGATTGGGATGTTCACTGGGGGTACGGGCTTTTGACCCATGGCCTTTTGCGATTCGTGAATGTCACCTGCGAAGACTCCTGTTTTGGGGCTTGTCTCTGGGGATATTTCCTGCAGAAGAGAAATCCCCCTATAGAATCTCGAGAGACAGAGACTAGTTCCCCCAGCAAGGTGCCCTTTCTCACCCCTCTTTTGGTTGGGAGGGTTCCCCTACTCAAATAAACTACGGCAACAGCTGGTATCCTTATTCTAACCTCTCTACTGCCTTTGCTCCGCTGTTCAGCAAATGGGGGCCGTTTCTGTCAAAGTGGACCCATGCATGCATTTTTTTCGCAGCGGTTTCAACATAAAGCGCACCAACTTGCACTAATCTAGGGGTACCTTCCATGTCCATTCTTTCCAGGGATCCGAATTTCTTTTCAGGAAGCCGTCAAGAGCCCAGGTGGAAACAGCGATCGGTGTTGGGTTGAAAAGAAGGATGGTTGATAAAAGAATGGGGATTCGGAATCAACCCCCAGAACTAAGGGACTCCGATTCTGAACATGACGCCTCCTTTCAGCGCTTTCCTACCCATTCCTAGGGCCGAAGTACCTCAGATTTTCGCGGAGTTGGGGAGGTGATTCATTCCCAATCCAAGGCCGCACAGAAGGAGTATTTGGACCCTTTGGGGAGCCAAAAAGCGTTCAGCACATTCGAAGACCGAAACACAGACATTCTAAACTAGCTCCCCAGCAAGGTGCCCTTTCTCACCCCTTTTTTGGTTGGGAGGGTTCCCCTACTAAAATAGACAAAGCCGAAAAGAGTTGGTACCAACTTATTCTATCCTCTGGAGGACCTAGTAAATATAAGAGGATCCCACTCTTTCAACTCAAAAGGGATCCCTCGATCTCCAGCACCTCGATGGATTGAGCCCCTCGACCCTAAGTGGCACTATTCCAGGGGTTGATTCCTTGTCCATTCTTTCAACCATCGTTCTTTTCTCAAAAACCGATCGCTGTTTCCCCCAGGGTTTGGGTGGCGTTTTAGAAAGAAGGATGCCTGGAAAGAATGGGGAAGGTACCCCAAGAACTGTGAAAAACTACGGTTCCCCTACTGCACGTGGGAAAATGAGAGCGCCCTTGGCTTTTTGCGGACAGATCAAGTGTGCCCCATGTCCCGAACCCCAGATGGAAGCCAAAATTCGAGCAAATCTCACGCAAGGCCTTTCAGGGATGGCAAGCCCAAGTTACCTCTTGACTTCATCGAGCTAGTGATTGGCCAGTTTCTTAGTCCCAGGCACAGAACGTGCTCTAGGCAGTCAACTGGTCAACTGGGGGGTCTCTCCAAATCGCACCCCACAGGACACCAGGCCACTTGTTTTTTTTTGGGGGGGACCGCGTTTTTTTTTTGTTGGGGGGGGGGAGGTTTCATAACTCAGAGGTCTCAGCAAATCGGTGGCTTGGTTTCTCAACAGGCTCTGGGTTGCTGCCTTGGCGCAGCGCGCCCAACAGCTGCACACCTTGCTGCGCTTGAAGCAGGTGGAGTCGGAGTCGGAGTCATTCCCTGGTCACCCAATACCAAATCCAGAAAACAAACAATAACACCCATATGATGCGTCATCTTAATACACGTCAGATTCTCCCATCCAATCTTAAAAGAAGGATCCCACAGCTAGATGGATGCCAACCCCAGAACCATGGCTTTTTTGTTCCCCGTTCAATATGGAGTTGACATCATGGACGAAGTACACTTCGCACCAATTGGGACGGATGAAGCCCGATTTGAATGCGGGGCCAATCAACAGGTGCGAAGCGGATTTCGTCCCTTCACTGTTGTCCTAAAATGGTAGTTCCTCTGTTGGTCTCCTGTTGCCAACCAAAAAGGGTTTCCAGAAACAACCATGCAAACACACATTGGGACTCATGAAACCCTATGACTGGCCCCCTATCAACCACCGAATTCTCAACGTCAACGACACCCCTGAATTGGTGTTGTGTCAACTTTGGTTGCCCTAAACCAGAAAAAAAGGGGACCAACTCTAAAAAGGCAGCATCTATTCGTGGGAGGCGGTGGTTTCCGCGCAATACCCCTCCCCAAAGACTTGAGTGGTCCCCCCCCCACAGCTGGGAGGCAGGGGAGATTGGGCTCCCATTTTATTCGCAGGTCTCACTTGCCCAAGCTTGACGAATTTGTCACAGCCCGAATTGGTGATCAAACCTATTGGTTTGTTTCGCTTTACATGGGTATTTTCGACCAAGAAAAGCCGCGCAAAGGGAACCCGGATTCCCGGAGTCGTAAACCCTATCCTACTAATGGGGGGGGTGTCGGGGACACCCCCAAACGGGGGTTTATGAATCCGGGGTTAGCTGATGCGCCATCTAGACAGCCATGCAGTTTCTTGGAAACCATAAGGCCCAGAAATCTGGAAAGTTTGTTGCCCAGTGGCATCCGTTCCAGAACCCTCAAACCATCAAAGAATGGCTCCCGTTCTCATGGCAATCCATGCTTCCGAGGTTCTCAGAATCCCCAGGGATGCCACCAGTTGGACGATTCGGCAAAGAAAACCAACCCACACCTTCCAAAGACCCTTTGTGAAGCTGCGGAAAGACCCGGGGAAGGGGCCCCTTTCAACTCGCGAGAAGGCATCCGTATCCGTGGCAGGTCCGTCAGTAGTGCCCGACCTCTCACCCCTTTTTTGGGGAAGGGTTCCCCTACTAAAATAGACTACCGAAAAAAAGGCGACCCTTTCAAAAGACTTTGGTAGTTTGCCATGTGGCAGACCTTGCGACCGGGCCCCACGACGCGAAAAGCAAAACATCTCTCGCGGCTTCCTCGCGCAGGTCGCGCCCACGGAGCCGGGCTTGGAGTCGCCCAAACTTTCGAAGCCGCGAATGTTGTGGGCAGAGGTCGTCGACTGCTCCACGGAGGCGTCCAGCCTAGAGGAGGAGGCGACGGGAAAGAGGATCCCCAGGCTGACTGTAGTGGTCTATTAATACCCCACAAAACCCCTTGGTACCTTCTAAGGAGGTACTTAGACCCCTTTTTACCCCCCAAAAGCCAACCTCATGAAGTACTTGGACCCTCTGGGTACTGTGAATGGACGAAATCCTGCCCCACTTTGAAACCATGGTTGAAACCATTGCTTGTTGGTATTTGCAGGGGAATCATCATCCCAGAGTTTCTTGCATGGCGCAGGATTTCGTCCATCCGCAGTATGAATGGCCATGTTGCACCCTTTGAAAGCTGATTTCCCATAACTAAGCCATAGCAAACGGTGAATTCACCCGTAAACTGGGGGCTCACATCATGGACGTACATATATTGAGCCTTTGAATTTGAGCACAAATGCAGGTTCTTCTTTGTCTTCCAGGGTTACTGAGCAACCACAACTAGGTCTATGGAGGGGTCCGGCGATTGTAACCTTCTGGATTTTGATGCCTGATCCATTTTTAGAAAATGTCCCAAACTGTTATTAGCCTTGCATTGCCAGGTCCTTTAGGCAGGGGAAGGAAGTTTGGGGAGGGGGTGATATGCCTGTTGAGTGAACAACCTGTATTCTCAATTGAGCAGAGTTTGTTTTATGTATTCGCTTAGCATTTGGGGGGGAACTCTATTTATGCCGCGGAGGCCCCGCTTCGGCTAGTCTGGTGGGGAAACCAGATCACGCAGGCAGTCCGTAGGCATGTTTTTCCTTGCCCAGAGGGTCCATTGGTACCTTCTAAGGAGGTGCTGAACGACCCCATTTTACCCCCGAAAGCCATCCTCATGAAGTACTTGGACCCTCTGGGTTGCGCAAACTGAAGAGTAGCGCCCGAGAGAAGTCTGCGTACGCACTCCGCGTGGGATTTGGCTTTGACTCGCGCAGGCACCCTTCTGGTGTTTTACACACTCTCAGAGGCTTCGTGTACAAGGTTGCCAGTCTGTAAGAAAGTTATAACCCAAAAAGCAACTCGGGGTCAACTACAAGAAACTTACGCTGTCCGTGCAATGGTTTTTCTTGAAAGCTTTGGTGTCTCTGCCCATCTACATGGTTGTTGTTGGGAAACATTTTACATTTTTGTTGTTGCAGTTTAGTGGGAAATCCCCACTTAACTGCTAAAACTTAAATTTTTGCTCCCCTTCCAACGTCAACCAAGGATACCGGGCCTTTGGCCATTTCAAAGCTACAAAGATAAGCTCTGGCGCCTTTGAAATCCCAATCCAGAGGGTTTTTTGGTACTGTGTGAGGGTGGCTTCGGGGGGGAAAGGGGGGTCCTTGGCTTTTGGGGGGAACAAAAGGGGTCTAACTCTGAGTACCTAGGTATGAAGGGACCCTCTCGGGAAAAGGACACGCAGATTGCCCTTCAGCTTCGGTTTCCCTTGACAAGTCTACGAGGTTCTCTGGCTGCGGCTCCAGTTTCTTTGTGAACCCCGGATCGTCAGATCCCGTTTCACCGGGGAGAACCATGTGCCGGTCTTTGTCCAAACGCTTCGAGGTGAGCCAAACAATGGCTCAGCTCGTCACTAGCGGGATACCCCGGACTTGCTTTTCTCCAGGCCCCTAGTTGTATTTGGCCTCCACAGAAAGCTCACTCCGTTCGAGGCAGATCCAACACCCGTTGCATTTTGCTTTTCGGGGGCGCACTCCGAGATATCCGGCCGGCACAACAGAAATGCCATGCAGCTTGCGCGGAATTTCCGAAAATTTCGGGGACTTTGCAAGGCGAACGAGAGGCCAAATGCAATGAAGCCGCCAGCAGACCCCAAGGCGGGATCAAAGCATTGTGTTGGAGGGGCCCAAATGGCCATTGGCTGATGTGTGCGTCCATACAATCATGTGTCGCATGTGCCCCGTTCGAACCAATGTGAATACCATTTGGGGCCGCCCGAATCTGCACAAGGCAGGTCTTTGGTGTGACCAAATCGGCCCGTAGACCCTTTGGAACAATTTGCATATCCATGAAACCTACAGAAGGCTAGACCTTTTTCTCACGGAAGAGCAACCCCATTTTTTGTGTTCACTTTCCCGAAAAGTTAAAGCGCCACTAAAGCACCCTGCGTATCGGAGATACATGTGTCTCGACCAGCTTTTCTATTTCCGATCCTGGCCAGGTCTGTTTGAAACCCTAGACCTTACAGCCTAACCGTTAAAACCGGAGAAGCTGAAAAGTTGCAAGGTGTATGGTGTTGGGGCTTTGGGGCTCCGGGTAGGGTTTATGTTTGGAGCTTAGTTTTATGGCTCCATTTTTTGGATTGAAAGTTAGGTTGCGCAGAGGATTTCTGGGGTTTAAAGCCTCCAGTTCGAAGGCCGACTTGTCGTTTCGGAACCAACCCCATTCCAATTGTGGCCCGTAAGCAAGCAAGCATTTGCTTGACAGTCACTCGAAGGCGCGCTGCTCAACGTTGAGAGCTTTCAGACAAAACACGGATGCCAACTTTTGTTTACCAAGAATATTGCGAGGGGACCGCCAGGGAACCGCCCTGTACGGTAGTTTGCCTTTTCTCTTTTCTTTTTTCTCTTCGAGGGGTTGGTTTGCTTGCAACATGGGATCGGGGCAGATGAACTTCCTCAGCCTGGTGATATCTGGCTTTGCTGGCCTGGTATCCGGGTCAAAGCTATTGACGTATGCAGGACCCTTGCTTTGTTCTGAGCCCGATCCGGTTTTGTCCACCGAAAGGGAGAAAATGGAGCTGGAAGACCGGTTCTCAGGAGTTGGCCGATGCTTTGAGAAGGATCCTTCGAACAGTCTCTTGTGGGAGCGTCCGATTGTAGCTGAGCACTTGGTGTGGGGAAGGTCCCTTCTCCGGACCTCGGGTTTGAGAGTGGTGTCCGAAAAAATCCGAAGGACCATGGGCAACTTTTCCCAAAGTCGAATCCTTTTTGGTGGTTTCTCCCATGGTCATCCCATCTTCCATTTGTGTAAGAATATGTTTTATGTTCCCCTGTTGGTTTGAAAAGGAATCGATCACTACAGGACATTCTTTTTCCAGGGGGCTTCAGCAACTGGAAGCCATGTAGATCAACCGACTTTTTTTCCAACCTGGGGTTCCTTTTGGTTTGGAAAGAACAACGGATCGGGTTCAGAATGGACAAGGTACCCCTAGATTGGTGTTTTTTTGGGGGAAACCCTTGTTGATCGGTTGAAAGGGAGCCCAGGAACTCAGAAAATGGAAATGGAAATGTGTTTTTTATGGTCATCCAGATGGGACCAAAACCTTTGATCCCATCTTGCTGGCTCCCCGAAGGACCAGACTCCCCGGTTCAGTCACGCCTTTTTGGGCCTTTTAGCTGGTCCCACCTGGTGTAGTGTGGCAGGTTCCCCGTATTTTTCACCTGAAAGTTGAAGAAGCTTTGAGCCGGGGATCTGAAATCGGGCCCAGTTTTGGTGGTTTTTTTCATGGTCATCCCATGTAAAGGACCTTTTGATCAACCCCCAGATGTGGCCAAGCTCCGAAGCCTCGCTGGCGATGCCGAAGCCTCGCTCCAGGTCTTACGTTGGCCTAACGCGGGCAGCGTGGGCCATCCAGCGATCTGCAAAAGACCTTGCAGTGTGGAAGAAGGGGGGCTTTTGGGTTGGCGGGTTTCGTTTTTGGGAGGGGGGCGGGAAGAAGGCGGGGCTTTTGGGTTGACGGGTTTCGTTGTTGGGAGGGAAGAAGAGTTTTTTGTTGGGTTGACGGGTTTCGTTTTTGGGAGGGAAGACTTTTTTTGGGGGGGGTTGACGGGCTTCGTTTTTGGGGGGTGGGGGGGTGGGATCGGGGAAGGTTTTTTTTTTTTTTGGGGGGGGGTTGACGGGTTTCGTTTTTTGGAGGGAAAAAGTTTTTTTTGGCTTGACGGGTTTCGTTTTTGGGAGGTGGGGGTGGGGAGTGGGGGGTGGGGGGTGGGATCGGGGAAGGTTTTTTTGGGGGGGTTGACGGGTTTGGTTTTTGGGAGGGGGGGTGGGTGGGGAAGCAGATTCTTTTTTGGGGGTTGGGAGGTTGGAGGGGGGGGTTTGGGTGGGGGGTGGGATTGGGGGTTTTGTTGTGTACCCTTTGCATGGTTGCGCAGTCTTCGCCGCAACTGTCTGGTTTAAGGAATCGCCGGCACCCAGTGGATCCAGCAAGTGGCTTTCACTTTTTATGGTCCATGAAGAAGCTCTGTAGAAGAGCCCCCGGTATTTCCCCTTTTGGTGGTTTTAGACATCATCTTTTGGGCCAATTGAAAAGGAGCGTCCTTTTGGTGGAGTGATGTTTCAAGGGGAAATATAGCGAGCCCTGTTGGTAACAAGGGAAGCCAAGCTACCAAGGTTTTGCCTCAATCCCTGCCTGAGCCAGAGCTTTTGGAGTAAACCAACCACGGTTCCAACACTCGTCGCAGATGTGGGTGCGTCTCAAAATACGGGACCCCCTAAATGGGTCAAGCCTTTTGGTTACACTTCAAGGCCACTTCAAAGAAAGTTACCGAGCCTCGAAGGACATCCATTTTCATCAGCGGTTCCCTAATTGCGGTTTGGATGGGTGACTTGGAGGTTAGGGATGGTCTCCCTTGCAGCTACGAGCCCCAGGGCTGAAAACCCATGTGAGCCACAATCAAAACCCGGGTAGATGAAGGTTCAGCTGGCCAGTCCCAGCCGGAAATAGCTGCGGACATCCTTCTTGATTCTTTACCTGGTTCGATCGGTCGATCGTTTTAGCACCGGGTTGTGAGCAAGCGACTCATGCTTACCTCTTAAAAACAAAACCAAAACACAACTTTTCTCAACTTTTTGGGTAACCTGGGCTATATGTCTGTAAAAGATGAGAACTTCCCCAGGGCGCAGGGAGTTTTGAGCAAGTGACTCATCCGACGGTGAGCCAAGGTATGCACTTTGTCGCCGGGAGCTGCACCAACGGCGATCTTTGCGACTATTGCCACCTCTCCCACAACATGCGGCCCACACACCTAGACAAGAGGCGGGCATGGCAGTTGGTCGATGGGTTCCACCACCGTCCTAGTGGCTATATCGTGGGTTTGGTGGGTATAACCATGGGTTTAGGTAGGTGCATGTCAAGGTAGGGGGTGGAAACTCCAAATTGGATTGCTGGTCTAAGCTGGTTTACACAGCCGCCAAAAGGATTTACAACCATGGCTTTGCTGGGTTGCCATGGTTACCAGCCACTTGAGCCCAAAACCATGGCAAGCCTATGAGTCGATTTGTGGTGGACTGTGTTTTTTTTTCCCCTTCTTTTTGGCACCCGGCAATCTTTTTGGGTGTGAGATCCATGGGTTACTGAACGCCATTGTTCTAGGGGGTACCTTCCCCATTCTTTCCTGGCATCCTCCTTTCTAGAAAGCCACCCAAAGCCCTGGGGAAACAGCGATCGGTTTTTGAAAAAAGAACGATGGTTGAAAAGAATGGACAAGGAATCAACCCCTAGGATTGTTGAAGCTGAAAATCAACGGTTACCCGTGGGTTTCGTCCGACCTTGGCTCTTCGGTCGATGGCAAATCCTCGTAGGGGTCCACTGCAGGGGAAAGTGCGGTGTATGCATTCTATATAGTAGCTATAGTGGCTAATATATGTATATATATATAGCTGAGACTATATATTAAGACCGCGGGGAGTAGTGGGTTGAGGGTATTGGACACATCTTAGATGTGGGTTGTCAAGAAATTGGGATTCGGACCGCCAAGTTGGGTGGTTTCCTGGTTTTGTTGCGCACCCGGCAAGGATGCACACACACTGCTGGTTCTCAAGGAGCTAACCGGGTTCTGCGGTTTTTGATTTTCGAGGAGACCACAAAGGATGGTGGTTCCTTGGACCTTTCGGAGGTGAAAAGTTGTGTTGTTTTTTTCTCAACGTCTTCACCAACCCCAAGGGTACGTAATCCATTTTTAGTGCGTTGGGGGATGCGGCTCGAGAGGGTTAACTTGGTGGCTCGTTGGTGCGTGGGGGTCAACGACCCATGGGTGTCCTTTGGCTTCCCTTATTTCAAGCAAAGGGGGTCCACCAAGGAGAAACACCCGCACGGGCAAAATCCGCCTCGCACCCGTTGGGATGGAAGAAACTCTATGAATATTGAGAGCCACCTATCGACTGATGCGAAGCGGATCTTGTCCAAGCACACATCATGCATCCTAAACCAACCCTGAACCCCTGAACCAACCCTGCCAACCCCAAGCCAACCCGAACCCTTGACCCTAACCCTCACCCTAAATCTCCCCTGAACAATCCTAAGCGAACCCTAAACCCACCCTAAACTTACCCTAAACTAATCCTGCACCAACCCCAACTAACCCTAAACCAACACCAAACAGCACCCCAATCACCCACCCCCCCCCCGCCCAAAACCCACCCCCACAGGGGGGGGGGGGAGGGGGGGGCCTGGAAAATATTTTTGTATATACATTGTGTCAGAAGATGGATTTGGATCCGCACCGTGATGGTTTCCCTTTTGATTTTCTTTGAACAAAACAGGACAAAAAAGGTCCCAAAAAACACACCCTCTAGGGGAGCGTAGATGGCGCAATTTCCACATTGGGTTGAGTCATCCCCTTTGCTTCTACTTTCACCCAAATGTGGTATATAGATCCTTTGGTTTCCCCTCTTAGCTAATGAAACCTCCGGAAGATCTGAAGTGTTCCGTGTCGTCGCCTCTACATGATATTTGGCAAAGCTGATTGGGAACCTTCGATGAGATTCGGCCCGTGGAAAGGCATCAGGAAAGGATATGACTCTCTTTCTCCTAACCCTTCATTCCCATCTTATCAATGACACCATGCTGAAAGGATGCGCCCTGTAAAGAGATCTTTGAATTGCTTTTGGGATAAAAGGGTGGAATTGGTTGGTTCTTATTTTCAATGATGTATAGATAAAAGGGGTTGGAAGTGGAAAGAGATGGGGTGAATGGTTTCTGGCTCCTGTGTTGTATCCGAAGGAGTCCTGCCAGACGCCGAAAGCTTGCTTTCATGTTGCTTCACCGGAGCAAGAAAATCTGAAATCAGGGAGAAACCAAAGGGACAACGGAACTTTGGTGCATTTTGCCAAGGGATGTTAGGACTTCAACTTTTTGCCAACTAATGGGTTTTCCATTAAACCACTAAAAGTTAGTCACTTTTAGCAGGGGAGCAGAAAGCAACCGAGGGAAGACTGGAAGACAATGACTTGAATTGGAGAAGTTACAGGACCATGTTTGAACGGCGCAGGTGCATCGAACACTGAGCAAGTTATGGCGAGCTAGGGGGAAAACGAGCTCACCCAATGGGCGCCCTTAGGGGAGCTACTAATTTGCGGTTTCTGAATTTGTACAACTTGGGCTCTCCAGGAGCCCTAAAAGAAGAGGTCATCGCCCACCAAAGTTGTGGCCGCACTACTCCAGTTTTAGAGGCGCCGGAGAGACTAACCAAAGAGTGGCTTGGAGGGACCCCGGAAAGCATTTTCAGACCCTGAAAGTGTCCAGCCTCCACTGTTAGTGGGCCAGGATCCGACATCACAGTGAGTTGTGTGTGTTTGTGTGGAGATACAAGAGGTGGGATGCTGCGGAGCGTATCTTGAGCGACCCAGATAAAGCAAGTACCACCTCCGAAATATGGTTAGAGTTATATAGTTTGTTGAATTTTGTTTCACACAACCTGTTCTAGACTGCGGGAATAGAGAGCATTTGTTTGAGATTTAAGGTCTACTACACGTGCTCTAAGGCTGAATCAACATCTTAGCCCTTTCCCCATTTTGAACCCAGCAACACCCATCAACTCCGAGTACCTTCTTGTTCCCTTTAAGAAATTCCAAGCCATACTGTGGATGGACGAGAATTCTGCACCGGTTGGTAGGTCGTTAATCACAGACTTCCACTCCGGTTTCGTCCATCCCAACTGGGTGCGAAGGCAGGGTGCGTAGTCAGGGGGTAAGAACCATGGTTGTATACCCACAAACGCCATAGTAAGCATCCTAAGTAGATGTTAACCAGGCTCACGAACCTCTTACTACTGTGGATGGACGATTTCCTGCATCACTTGGAAGCCATGGGAAACCATCGGTTGTTGGTATGCACAAGGAAATCATCATTGCAGGCTTTCTCAAGTGGTGCAGGATTTCGTTCATCCACAGTAGGTACCCGATCGCCCCATGTCGAATGTTCGACGCGGTTTCGGTTTCAGTCGCAGGCAGCGTGAGCTGTTGACTACTTTGTCGGAGGCACGGCTGCTAGCGGTGGCGCTCCACTACCTCGAGGCCCTTTCGGCCTCCGTTAACGCCGTTCACGCCGGCTTTCTCTAGGGATTGATTCACCTATTGTTCTCATGGGGAAGGTACAGCTAGGGCGGTGAAAGTTCGGTGGGTTTGTGTAGGAAAGGAATTGCAAGCCGCAGGGTCCTGAATGTGAACATGACCGCGGCAAATTAGATTGGGTTACTAAAGTATGGGGGGACAGTTCCTGAGAATGGAAAAGGACCCACAGAACATGTTATGGAACACCTGGAAATGGCTCTGTTTGTTTCTTCTTCTTCTTTTAAGGAGGCGGCCATCAGGTGCGGGCTTAAAAATATATGAGGACCTCCTGAACAATGGAAAAGGACCATGCTGGTGGCAAGATATGGGCTCGGGTCACTTCCTGTGATGCCAAGGGAATCTGTTTGAGTGATTGAGCATGGACATCTTCCGCGCAATGCCCCAGCATAGAAGATGCTGGGGAAACCAGAGCAAAGCCGCCAATCCCAACCGCCAACTAGAGGGAAGCTGAGATCCGTTTCATGTCCTCCAAATAAAAGCAGGGCAACCCTGGCCGCAGATTCACATTAATTCCTAAACATGTAGTCTGACCCATTTAGATGAGACTGATTCTGCCCCCCCAATAAATCAGCTGCGCCCACGTGATCGGCCCCGTGCGAACTTGAGTGAGTGAGTGAGTGAGTGAGTGAGTGAGTGAGTGAGTGAGTGAGTGAGTGAGTGAGTGAGTGAGTGAGTGAGTGAGTGAGTGAGTGAGTGAGTGAGTGAGTGAGTGAGTGCGTGCGTGCGTGCGTGCGTGCGTGCGTGCGTGCGTGCGTGCGTGCGTGCGTGCGTGAGTGAGTGAGTGAGTGAGTGAGTGAGTATGATTCTGCAAGTTCTACAATTCGATAAACAAAAAGTAGTTGGGGGATCCCCGCGGACCAGGATCCCGATTTATTTTTCGCGGGCCTTTTTGTTCAGCTCGACATAGAATTGGCAGATCATTTGCCCTGGCCTTTTTTAAGTTTGTTTCGCTTGGTGTTGGACGTTTTCCCAGTCGTATGTCAGGTTTTCAAATCATTGCAAAACAAATGCGCTGGTCCTGTTGGGTCCTGGGTCCCTTTCTTTGTTCAGGCTGGTGACATGGCATTTGTCGCCGATTCTTATGTCGGCTTCCATGCCTCTTAAGTTTGTGTCATTTCTATTCGCCCAGATTCGAGCACCTTCCCCTCAGTTTACAAGATCCTTTTTTTTCGCGACAGGATTGGACAGGATTGGATTGCGACGGATTCCCCTTTTTAGGCCCTTTTTAAAGTGGCACAACTGATTCTTTACGTCTATTGGTTTGGATTGTGTTTGTGGGGGGCTTGAACCCCGGGTTCTTGCAGAGTGGGTCCCGACAAGAACTCCACAGCAACTGACAACGTGAGGGTGTCTTTTTTTGGCGAGGGTACTGCCCACTTCTGATTAATGAGTAGGCCCCCCCTTTTTTGCCCTCATATATAGTTAAGTTGTGGAATTTCAGGGTCAGGAAAAATTGGGCTAAGCTTAGGTTGTGTTTAGTATTGGGCTCTGTTTTTGCGATTTTCGATTACTCGTTTAGAATTGGTCCTAGTTTTGAACTGGGCCAGTTCTAAAGTAGTATTGGGCACTTTGCTTTTTCTTGCTTTGTTTGGGGGTAGTACTAGTTTAGAATTGGGCCAAGAAGTTTTGCATGCATCTCATGAGGGTTTGCGTGGGCTGGCATGCGATCCAGGGATTGAGCATGAAATCCATGAGGGATCCGGTGCAGGCCATTGACGCTGAATAACTTGTCATGGGTTGAATCCAAGGGGGCGAGTTTGAAGTCAGTTTTTTTTTTGGCTAGGTCCCCCAGTAGTGCCCTTTCTCACCCTTTTTTGGGGAGGGTTCCCCTACTAAAATAGACTTACAGAAAACAAGGGTACCCTTATTCTAACCTCTCCACTGGAGGACCTAGTTTGGATGTAGAGTCAGAGACAACCAAAATGCATGGGGAGTGAGGGTCCACGCATCTGACTCTGAACAACTAGCAAGTCTGCAGGGAATTCATCAAACTTGTCAGCTGAGGAATGTGAAACTCTTTCCAAACAATGGCGTGGTGCTATTTTTGATAGTTGTTCTAAAGATGTCAGTTGCCTCCAGATGTTGTTTGGTGAAACATTTGTTGGATTGCAATTGGGAAAAGCGCAGCTTCAGGTAGGGGTAGCTTACTGTTTTTGTTGGGGACATTCTCCTTTTAGGGTTGGGAGAACACAAAGCCCTGTTTTGTGGGTTCCCCTTTAAGACAAACCTGTCTGACTCTCTGTGCGGGACTTGAATAACTTCCGACCCCTACAAATCCAGGAACATGGCGACCGGGCCCATACAAATCCTAATTTGTTCGTTGGTATATGTGGAAAAGCCTTGATTCTTCATGGACACCTCCTTGCCGACCTCGAAGTCTAACACGGAGAGCGCATTCGGAGCAGGATTTTGATACCGTCTCTCGTGGCTTGCTTGCCTTCTTTTGGAACTGGGGTGAACTGGAGAACACGGCCAGACATAGCTTTTGTTGAAACGCTTTAACCCTTTTGGGTGTGTCTTTTTCTGAGGGCACCCTTTTTGGGTGGCTTTGAAGGGAAGCCACCAGGAAACCACAATTTTGGAGGGCGCACGCTTTTGGCGGACAGTCGTTTTTTCAAAGAGGATGTGTTGCTGCTCCTGGAAGAGCCATTGCACCAATCCTCTGAATTTGGTTGTTCTTCTCAACAAGAACCTTGACTTTTTCGGGAGGGTCCTCCAGGATCATTTTGTGAAGGGTAGACTAAATATGGAACAGAGGCAGAAAACGTGTTTTTTCTGTGTTGCCTATTTGTGTGGCTGCCAAAACTTTGGCGTGTTCCATCATTTCACCCTTCCTTTTTGGTCGTTCATTCTCTCGACTTTCAACCAATGGAACTTTGCTGGTCAGCTTGGCTGACCTTCCTGAAAATGTGCCACTCCAGTCGCAGTCTTTCCTCGCGGCTTTCCTTTTGCCGCGGATGGACCTGTTGCTTCCCTTTCAACTTTTCTTGCGCCTCTGAACACATCAACTTTTCGGAGCGCCGGAAACGTCTTTTTGGTTTCCAGAAGTTGATTGGAACCGGTCTTTCTTCAAGTTGTCACTTGCGGGTCTGCCTCAGAGTCTGCCGCCAACCCCTCAACCCTAGGATCGCCTCAAAGGGAACCAACCCTTCAAAGAGCTGGTCCCGATCTTCTCAGCTTCCCTTTACCCCCCCCCCCCTCACAAAAAAGAAAGTATCCTGCGCCTCAAAATAACACACATACCTACACCTAAAACCCAAAACCTAACTCCACACGTCCAACAGGGTAATGTTGACCCAGGATTAATAAGCCCCTTTAACAATATGGGGGTCAACATTACACCTCAGTTGTTCAGTGGCACCAACTCTTTTCCCTTTCTTTTTGTGGCTGCCCCACTAAAAATGGAACCCCAAAAAGGGTTCCCTTTTAGCCCTCTCGGCTCAGAGTGAGCCACTGAGCCGTTGGGTTCTGGGAGCTGAGCCCCCTGGGCCTCGCTGCCTCTCCATGGAGGGGTGAGGCGTCCAACAAGGCAGCCTCCCCTGGCAGCCGCTCGGTTCCTCTGGTTGTCGTCGAGCTCTTCATCGAGCTTGTATGGTGTATGTCGTGTATTTCTGCTGGCTCCTCAAGATTTTCATACACCTGTCGACTCCTTCGACTGATGCGCTGCTTTTGTTCGGCCAGCTCTTGGCTCCTTTACTTCGTGGGACTTGTCTCTACTTCACCCTGGCTTCGAGGTGTGGATCAGTTTGGAGGGGGCATCATTGCATGTGCCCATCTTTGTATGCAGGGATGGGCCCTGTTCTTTGGTCTTCTCTCGGCACTTCCTGGTGGCTACTTCTACCAGGCGGTCTACACTGTCTCGTCCTCCATGGGGCGGCCCTATTCTGCAGATCGATGGCGCTGCCCTGACACTTCGTGGTACCCGTGTAGGATTCCCTGGCCTTGCATGCTCCAATCTCTGCGATGGGGATTGGCTCTGTCCGTGGCTTGCTTCTTTCCTCTGAACGCCTTTTCGGTGAAGGTACTCCGAGCTGTTTTTCCCGCTCGGGCTTGGACTTACTTCTGGTGGTGGTCCACGGTGGTGCTTCTTCTCTACCTCTTCGGAGCTGTGGTGGAGTTATTGCTGGTCTTGTTGAGCTGGCAAATGGCAAGTCTCTGGTCTGGCGCTTTCTGGTGGCCAGTGCAGTGTGATGTCCAGGCCCTCCCACTTGGCCTGGCACCTCACTGATTTTATGAGCCCTCCGGGCTGAGGGTGCCACCTCTGTTGGCACCCTTGTCTCATGCAGCACTCCGCTGCCCATTTCGCCATGTGTGGGGTGTGGCATAGCCCCCTGCACATCGGCGCACCAGTTGCCCGTTGTAACCGGTTCAGGTGGCGGCATGCCCCTGTGACCTGCGTTTCCGCATGTCCTCACCGACATTGAAGCGCCACGTGTCAAAAGGGTTCCCTTTTTTCCCAGGGTCACTGAACAACTGAGGTACAAGTCAGCTCTAGGCCTTCGGCCCGGAGAAAAAGGGGGGGCTTGATCGGATTTTCATCGAGCCATCTCTGGGTGCTTTCTCATTCCCAACACCCCCCCCCCCAGTTGAACAGGGCTCCTTAAAAGAAACTCATGTTGCAACCATTTCAAACATGTTGCTTTTTCAACACCATAATTTTTTAAAAAAATAGAAACCGTATACTATTTACACGCTGACGCGACACAGCCGGCCACCGGGCACCCTGCCCTGCCTGTTCTGTCACTTCCCTGTCCTTTGATTCGGATGAGATGCCGAGATTTGAACATCACTTCCTTTGCGCGTTTTTTTTGCAACTTTGGCATTTCCTTTTGCTTCCTGTGCGTTTGAGCTCCCTGCACTTTCTTGAGCGCCGTGTAGTCGCATTCCTCCCCCCTGTAAGCACCCCAGCGCGAAGCCTTGTGCAAACTGCTCGACAGCTAAAACCACAGAAGCGCGCCAACACGCTAAACCCACATGCGCAGGTTGAAGCAGCATGCACGCGCTAGAACGGAAACAGGGCGGAAGTTGCCCCCAGGGCGCTTCTCAGTCATGTGCCTCTGCAACCATGGAGAAGAAGCAGGAGTCGCGACTGCAAACGCGCTCGAACGGGAGGAGGCGGCAAGTTGCCCACAGGGCGCTTCTCAGTCATATACCGCTTCAGCCGTGGAGAAAAGGCGATGGTCGCGCCAGCCAGGGAGTGCGCATGGTGTCAGAGCCGAAAAGGCCGCAGTTGCTTCCGTTGGAGGTTTCCCGACCTGTCACTTCATTTTCCTGCATTTGAAGTCTGTCCTCTGTTTCACTGCCCTTCAGTCGCTACTCGTCATCTACCGGAAAGTTGCCCGCAGGGTGCTTCCAAGTCGAAAAAGAAGTGGAAGGAGGGCGGGGGCCAGCCCGTCAGGCCCGCTCCTGCACTTCCAGTCCCTGCACGTCCTTGCCTTTCCTGTTACTTGAGCCCCCTCCTGTAGTGTACTTTGTTTTTTTGTTGCCATCAATCATCCACAATTGCCCATTCATCTTCCATCCACTTTCCACTAGTACCATCCCTTCCATACATTATTATGCATCCATTCTCCAACAGTGTTCCACCCGCTTCCACAAGCTGCCAGCAGTGTCGCCATGCATGTTGCAAGAGCAGTTTGGCAGTTGTAAGGGAAGCCGAGTGAAGCTAAGGGACGCCAGACAGCACAAGCAGATTGATCACCCCGCATCAGTTGACCGCGCGCTGCACAGCGTCGCGAGGCATTTCGCAAGCGCAGTTTGGCAGTTTTAAGGGAGGCCGAGTGAAGCCAAGGGAGCACCTGAAAATGTTCGTTGCACAAGCAGCAGCATGTTTCACATAGCAGCCACCAATAATGTTCATCGTGCTTGCAGCAACATGTTTCACGCGGCAGCTCTTGATGACGTTCGCCGCAGAAGCAGCAACATTTCTCGCGCAGCAGCTTTCAAAAACATTCGTCGCATCAGCAGCAACATGTGTCACACAGCAGCTTCTGAAAACGTTAGTCGCTCAAGCAGCAACATGCGTCACGCAACAGCCACGTCGGACTAGCAGCAATCACACAACAGATTCGTCGCACTAGCTGCGATGGAACTTTTTTTCTCGCAAAGCCTTGCAGGCTATTGACAAGGGTCAAAAAAAGCAACAGTAGGAAGCAAGGTCCACTTCAGTAACAAGCCCTTGGCTTGGCGCCAGGTAGTTGGAAACCAGCTCTGCGGGCAAGCCAACCCTCGAACCGTTGCAGCCAAGCAAAGCGCCGCAAACACACCTGTCGTTGAGGGTTGTTTCAATAGTCTGGTTTCACCTGAACGTGGCGCGACTCTTTCACTGTAAGACACGAAAAAAAGAATATGAAAACACCTTGGGAATGTCACATGTTGCGCATTATTACTCACAAAGGCAGGGCCGACTTGCGGTGCTTCTCTCGCAGCAATTGCAGCTCGCAGCTCAGACTTGTCCAAACTGTTAGACAGCTGGGGCCGCGCCCGAAACACGCCAACAGGCTTCAGCCACATGAGTCAAGCATCACGCACGGTCTAGCGCCGGAAGAAGGGGAAAGTTGCCCGCGGGGCGGACAAGGAGCTGCAGGCTGGTGACAGTTGCCCATGGGGCGCTGGTAAGTGATTTAGCAGCGCATGGCAAGTGGGGCTGGGCACAGAGCCGGGGGTGTAGTCGTGGCAGTTCCTGGAGATGGCTGGTGCCTCTTCCATGCGGTGGCAAGGTACGGGGCCAGGCCTGGAGAAGGTGCTAGGCCGCGCTGGTGTCTGCGTGCTGCAGCGGAGATCTACTTGCAGGCGCTAGAGTGGCTGTGGGCGGCGCTGGCTGGACCAGATGCCGCAGCAACTGAAGCAGCTTGCGTGCCAGAAACGGAGGCGGAGTTGGAGCGACACCGAGACTTCGTTCGACGGCGCGGTGGCGTGGAGGCACAGGTTCCAGACGCCAAGCTGGTGCTGTGGAGTAAGGTGCTGGCTGTGGTGGAGCAGCCTAACGGTCTGGACTCCTTCCATCATGGGACCAGCGCAGAATTGTGGGCGCTCACCCAGCAGTTCGACTTCGATGCTATAGTATGGAGCGGCGTCCCTGACGCGAACTACTGGGCACGAACTCAGACTCGTGTCACGGACGAAGAATGCCGGACGGCAGTGGCTCGGCTCCCGACCGTGCTGCAGCTGCTGCACCGAGAGATCGGCAACGTGGGGCACTATGATCTGCTCGGGACCGATGCCGTGTCTCCGCAGCCGTTTGCGCGGACACCTTGGGTGAGGCGGTGGGCCGAAGGCGGCAGTGAAGCCATGTGGGAAGTGCTAGGCATGCTAAGGCGGCCCGAGCGCATCCATGCTCCAATTCCTGAAGCGGAGGCGGACGTCTGGTCCGAGCCAGAAACCAACAGTGACGTGGTCTTGTCAGACAAAAACTCTGACAAAATAGACATGGAAACCGATAGTGTGCCAAGGCGGCCCGAGCGCATCCATGCTCCAATTCCTGAAGCGGAGGCGGACGTCTGGTCCGAGCCAGAAACCAACAGGGACGTGCCCTTGTCAGACAAAAACTCTGACAAAATAGAGATGGAAACCGATAGTGTGCAGTCGTGGGACTCGCAGGATGCCAGCGACGAAGCTGAAGAGCTTGGCCCGGTGGCGGTGGAAGCCAGCAAGACGTGGACCACCCTGGAAGACACAGACGTCCACCTTGCCGAGCAAGTGGCATCCCTGCTGCGGCCGACGCCGCTGCTGCCGCCGCCGCTCCCGGCCTGGAGTGCCAGCATGTCCGCGCCTGCCTCAGGAATAGTCTACCCCGCCGTGCATTGCGCGTTTGCAGGCTGCGCTTGGTGCAGCGAGATGCAGCCGTGTCAAGAGGCCTCGGGGCACGCTGGAGCGTGGGTGGTGCCAGACTTACACTGGACTCGCCTGAGTGGCACCTGCTGCGGCAAGGCGAACACGTGTCTCTGGGCTCACTTGGCCGCGTGCCACTGGGACAGCCTGTGTGCCGGCCAGCCAGGGCAGGAGTGGTGGCAGGCCAAGAGCCGGTACATGCGAGCCCTTGTTTGCCGAGAGGAGGCATCCGTGCCTGCAGTGGGCTGGAGCGTGGATCGGCGCACGCTACGCCGTCTCCGACAGGAGAGGCGCGAGGAGCACTGCGTGGCCTTGGTGTGCGCCTGTTGCGCGGGAGTGCAGCCTGGAGGTCCTAATGGCAACGTAGGATACGTGTCAGTGCGCGAGCTGTTCACAACCGTGTCAGCCGAGAGCTTTGCCGCGAACTGGAGCTTGACAGAGTACATTCGCAAGTACGGCGAGCACGCGGCCGTGAGAGATCGGCTTCCGGAGCAGGATTGGCAGCTGTCGCTGCCGCCCGATCTGTTTGAGGGGCAGCGAATTCTGTGCTGCCCAGAAGACCGCGTGTGTGCCGCGTGTCCAGCCACGCAAGAGCAACTGTGCGCTGAGTGCAAGCTGCCACTGTGCCGGACATGCTGGAGCCGGTTGCGGCAGAGCACGTGCCCGCAAGTCCCGCAAGCTCTTGCCAATGACAACTGGTACGGGTATCCTCTGAATTTCTTATATCAAGAAAAGGTGCGGTGGATTGAGGCCGCGGCAGCATGTCCCGTGTGGACGTCCGTGGTGAGTTTCTATATAGAGGAAGATCGCGGGCACCTGATGGAGGAGGAGCTGCATCGCAGCGACTTCCGCGTGGCCGTGCGAGGCAATGTTAGCTCCTTCAGCATGCCTTGGGAGGAGATCTACGGCAGTCTCCACCGCTTGGGGGCGGAGGCTGTGCTGCATCAGCTGCCGCACGCAGTCCCGGTGCTCAACACCATGATGAAGTTGACAATCAAGGGCATGCGGCACGCCGAGATCGTGGAGTGGGTGGCTGGTGCAAAGCTGCGCCCGTGGATCGTCGTGAGGTTGTTGGAGCACCTGATCGACAGCGGACATCCCATGTGTGAGGCATGGGCAGACAAAGCCGCACTCAAAGAAAGCTTGAAGCAGCGAGTGTTCAGCAGGTACGGCAAAGACGAAGTGTCGCCGGTGACCATGGAGGCCGCCTCGATGGCGCCGGAGGAAGCCGACCAAAGCGGCGGAGGGCAGAAAAAACATGCCACACCTGAAGCGGCCAGCGTGCATGAAGTCAACGGCGAGGCCTTTGCTGGCATAGTGCGGCCGCACGTGTTGTCGTCCGACTACACTAGCTCCCAGGTGCACGACGTAGACGTGCAAGAAATTGTGCAGCTAGCCAAGCTCACCGCGCACGTGAAGGTGCAAACCGGGCAAAGCTTTTGGGATCAGTGGCAAAATCGGTTCGTCAGCTGGGCGTACCCTTTCAGCCTGCCCGCGCCAGTGGGCGGTCCGGATTTCCCGTCCAAGTCGCGGGACCGCAGGGGCAGTGAGGCTGCCGTGCTCACGCCCTTTGCATACATGCAATCGCTGGCCCGGCGTGTGGAGAGCTCCATCCGCAACTCCTGGGATCTAGTGCCCGGGGTGCGCCGCATCACGATGAAGTGGCATTCGGTGTGGCACTCCGACCTGTGGCGTCGGCTCAAAGGCAAGCGGGCCGAGCTGAAGGAAACTCCCGATCAGGCATGGGTGGAAGCCGCGCAAGGCCTGTACAAAAAGTTGCAGAAAGGGGTGTACACCGTGCGCCGCAATGTGTGCAAGCCCATCAACTACGATGCGCGGAAGTTGTGGTACGCCAAAGACTTGACGCTGCCTGAGCAGGAGCTGCTGCGGGAAGTGCGGCACACGCAGCAGACCTTGCCGGGGACGGTGGAAGTCCGTCGCCGCATCGGCCGGTTCTTGTTCGGGGCCCGGGTGGAACTAGGAGAGCCGCTGTTCCTGACATTGTCGCCCACCACGCGGCACAACGGCCTCTGCCTCAAGTTCTCGCGGTATCGCCGTGCGGACCCGGCAGCAACAGGCATGTCCGGGCCATGGTTTGCACGAGACTCGCCTCAGGTATGGGACACGGCCGATGTCCAAATCGAGCTGCCGAATTATGACGTCCGGCGAGAGCTGACAGCCAGAGACCCGTGGGCGGTTGTCGTTGCCTTCCAGGCCATGGTGCGCTTCGTGTTTGGCACCCTGCTCGGCCTGCGCATGTGCTTCCGATGCCCAAATTGCACGTGCCGCGATCAGACAGGGCACGGGTTTCACGTGACGGGCGGCGTGCTGGGCCTGGTCCACGCCATGTGCGGCGCGATTGAGTACCAAGCAAACTCGACACCGCATTTTCACTGCAACGTGTACTTGGCATGCGTGTGGCAGCAGCCCCTGCAGAAACTTGCCGACCTGCTGCAGGCCGAAGTGCTGCGTGTGGCGGAAGTGTTCGACTTTCAGCAGTGGCTGCATTGCGAGGAGCATGTTCTGCACGAGAAGCACCAAGCCGAGGTGCAGGCAGTGGAAAAGTCGTGGCTGCAAAACTACCGCGGTCCAGAGAAGGACGCTTTGTGCTTGTGGCCCTGCTTCCTACTGCAAGACACGCAGCCGAGCGCGTGGACGCAAGATCAAGCAGAACAGGCGGCAGCCACGGATGCAGCGAGGTTCAAGGCAGCCTACGATGCAGCTGTGCAGCAAAAGCTGACGCATCAGCAGCATCACGTGCACCCGTGGAGTGCCTCGCAGCAAGCCCGCTTGCCGCTGCCAGCATGCCGCAAAAAGAACGCTCCGAATAAATGCAAGCACGGCTTCCCGCGGCCGCCCAATCCGCGCTGCAGAGTCATTTGCCGCGGCAACGCGCGCAAGTTCAAGCTCAGCACCCGGGGTCGCCGTAATGCGCTGGGCACTGTGCTCGGTCGCCGGCACGATCCGTGGCTGTTCTGGCACCTGCCGAGCGTTCGCCTTGATGCTGATGGGCAACAGTCACACCGGCCTGAACTACCGCGTGCCTCTGGCGAGCAGCACGCATGATCCGGACTGCGCTCGGGACTGTCTTGGGGCGCAGACCGTCCGACGGCTCCAGCGAGCCATCGCCCAAGCGGCTCGCCGTGCCACCAAGTATTTCACGGGGTACTTACAAAAACCGCAGCCTCTGGGCCGGAAAGAGCGCAGCACGCGGCGAGGCAATTGAGCTTCTTGGACACCAAGCCGTGTGAGGGCAAGGAGCTGCAGCGATACAGGCAAGTCGTCAACCGGGTGCTGGGAGACCTCGAGTTTCGTTGCTCCGTCCGACCACTCACGGAAGAGTTCATGCTGGCTGGCTTTTGGGACGTGAGCGAGCCGTCTTCGGCCGAATGCATTCGCAGCTTCTGTGTGGCCCCATTCGTGGGGCACGAGTGGTTGACGCAGCTTGATGCAGTCACCGAACAGCGGAAGAAACTCAAGCCACACAGCAAAGGCAATGCAGAGCTCAAGCTGTCTGAGCTGTACGGGTGGCGAGGCACGGACCCACGCGTGTACTTCTTGTCTCCATGGGAGTTTGTGAAATGGTGGGAAGTGAAGAAGCTGCAGCCGCCTTCTGCGGCGGCCGAAGGGGACGAGCGCGGCCTGAGTGAGTGGAGCCCCGGACGCTCCCAGAGCATGGCGCAAGGCCAGGCGTCTGCGCCCGCAGACGGCTGGAAGTTCGGACGGGACTATCGCTGGCGCGACCCCTTGCCACCCCGTCTCGCAGCGAGCGTCCTGCGCCCGCCGTGCAAGAGCCAAACCCAGGCGGCCGCAGCGCACTACCTGCAACGGCGTCAGGAGCCTGTGGTGCCTTTCCCAAGCCTGTGCCCGCTTCCAAAAAGTGACATGCCCGCAGACACACAAGCACGGTTCCTGAACGTGTATCTGCGACCTTGGACCTTGGATGCGGCAGACGCGAGCCTGCACGTGCCGCACATCACGGCGCTGGACCTGCCCATCTCCTCCTTGCAAGCAAGTAAGCCACGGCGACGGCTGCTACAAAAGACAGCCCCTGCAGACAGAAGCCACAGCGCAGCTTGGCGAGACTATGCGACGCAGCACGCGGTGTCCGAGCACGCTGCCAGGACAATCCGCAACTTCTTGGCCGCGGCCGAGTGCACGCCTGACGAAGAAGACTTGGAGCAGGACAAGAAGGAGAAGCAATGCGCCGAAGTGGACACGACTTGGGTGGATGTAGCCACAGTTCGCCGACTCAGTGAGGGCGGCGGCTTCCAGTACTCCAGCCGCACGGCCCCCGCAGTGCGCAACATAGTCCAGCAGTGGCGCACCAATGCCGATGCGGAGCAAGTGGCGGACCTCGCACGCTGCGCAGGGGTCCCAGATCCCAAGGAAGCCCTCGGAGCCGGAGCAGGAGATGCACCGCAGGAGCGGCCGGGCGAAGCGCGCGCTCAGCCAGCAGTGGCGTGCGTGTACGGCAAGCTGAGTGCACAGGCAGCTGCGCTGTGGCTGCGCAACTTGCACGACCCCAGCACTCTGGCACGGCCCAGCGAAGAGCAGCAGGCCTTTTTGCAGGCCGTGATAGATCGCTGCCTGCGGGAAGCATGCGAGGAGGCAGAGGACAAGCCCTTTCGTAGCGAGCCACTGCGTGCCTTCTTGCACGGCGTGCCCGGGGCGGGCAAGAGCCAGACCCTCAAGTGGCTGCGCGGCTTTTTCGAAGAGATATGCGGGTGGATGCAGGGGCAAGAGTTTGTGTACTTGGCCTCACAAAACACCCAGGCTGCGCTGATCGACGGAAACACGCTGCACTCGTTTGCCGAGCTGCAAGTCAAGGCTCCCAAGCAGAGGCGACAAACGCAGTTTGGCCCCGACAAATTCGTGAAGTACCAACGACTCCGGTGGCTGATAGTCGACGAATGCAGCACCGTCGCGCTAGAGGTCTTGGCCGTCTTGCAAAAGCGGCTGGCAGAAGCGACCCGCAAGAAGCGCTCCTGGAAGTGCAGAGACACCACGCACGAGCGGCCGTTCGGCGGCGTGAACTTCCTTTGCGCAGGGGACTTCTGGCAGTTCCCCGCGGTGCGCGCCACCTCGCTGTTCCAAAACCCTTTCAGCAAAGGGGTCAGCGTCCAAGTCGCCAACCTGCACCGCCTGTTTTGGACGCACGGGACGGCATGCAGCGCTTGTTTGAGCTGACAAAAGAACATCGCTGCGTGGACCCGTGGCTGAGCCACGTGCTCTTGCAAGCCCGGTATGGGCGGCTGTCCCAAGAGGTGTGGTGCTTCCTACACGGCTATCCCACGCTGCACGCAGGCAGTTGGTGCCCGAACAGCGGCCAGTGCGACTGCAAGCAGGACCGGTGCAACGGACTGGCCGCAGCGTGGCAGCGGGAGATCCAATCCGGCACCCCACGCTCGTGGGACGTCCGCGTGAGGGAGGAGTGTGACGTGTGCGCCACCGAGCGAGAGCGCCGGCGCATCGTCGCTGGCTCTGCACGTGAGACGCCTGATCCACAGGCATCTAAGTTTCTAGAAGGACCTTTCGTGCACGGCTTCAACGCGGCCAAGTATGTAGCTGCACTGCTGCGAGCCCGATGGGTGGCCCACGAGCGGCAACACGTGCTCCTTTGGGTTGTGGCGCAGGATACACCTCTGTTTCAGCTCGAGCCGGAAGCTGCGATCGGGGAGCTGCAAGCTCGCAAAGAAAACTGGCTGCAGCGCCACGACCAGGCCACTGGCGGCATCATGGGCTTGCTGCCTTTGCTTCCCGGCATGCCGGTTCGCGTCACGCAGACTCTGCCCGAGCTGCGGCCACTGCGCTTGTTCAAAAACAGTCGCGCGAAGCTGTTGAACTGGTGCTTGCAGGATGCGGATGCTGCGGCGGTGCAGGCGACTACCGCAACCGAAGTCGTTCTGCAAAGCATGCCGACATGTCTCCTGATACAAGTCGAGGGTGCCACTTGGAAACAGCTACCGAGCCTCCCCGCCGGGGTCGCATGCATCCGGCCAGTGCAGCAGCACTGGAAGGTCGCTGCGACCGGCAGTGCCACCGTTTTGCGAAGAGGCTTCCCAGTGGCTTGTGACTATGCCGGCACAGCGCACTCCTTCATGGGAGCCACACTGCCCGCCTGCACATTAGATCTTGGGTTCTGGGACAGCACGCCCTCGCGAGACGCGCAGCTCAGTGCCTACATGTGTTTGTCTCGCGTGAAGCGCGCCGAGGACTTGTGCGTGAGCCGGCCATTTGGGCCCAACCTCTTGGGCCAAGGCGATCTCACAGGCCCGCGCACGCTGCTCGAAACGCACCGGCAGACCATTACCTTGGAAGAAGCCAAGGTGAGGTTCCAGCAGGAAGCCAAGCAACGCAGCCGGCACCCGGAAGTGCTGCTGAGCTGTCGCCTCTGCAGCGTAGCGCGCGCAGGTCAGGAGTCGCTCAAGCCCCTGACCGCTTTCTTGGCGAACGAAGACGCCGCCCGCTCAGCGTCGTGGCGCAGGGCATGGACAGGGTGTGCCGCGCGTGTCGCGCAAAGTGCCCGGCCGGCCAGTCCCGCCAAGCAGAGTGCGGTGATACTTTGTGCGCATGGTGCCAAGGAGTGCCAATGACACAGCCAGGTTTGTGCAAGATATGCAGCGCCAAGCCTCTCGCCTGCTCCAAGTGCGGCGATGCCGCCAAAAAAGGCCAAAAGCGCACACTGGCAGACTTCAACTTAGATGAGATTCTCAGAAAGAAACGCACGAAGGAGCTGCGCCGCGCACGCTGCAAGCAGTGTGAAGCAGATGCACCGATCAGAGCCACAAAGGCAGCCAAGTGCAAGCAGTGTGGTCACTGGAAGTCTCGAAGCCACGTGACCGGGCTCGACTCAGAAACCAACGAAGGGATCTGCAGAACCTGTGCCACGCGCAATGCCAAGCCGCCGGCACAGCCGCCGGCCAAGGCGTGCCAGCAATGCGGCAACGCTTTGCCCAAATATGCAACGCCCGGCACATGGTGCGACAGCTGCGCCTTCCCGCCGTGCCAGGGCGGGTGCGGACACGCGCGCCCGCGAAAAAGTGCGTACCACTCCAAAAATCGCCCCACTTGGGTCTGCAACAGGTGTGCCGCCAACAAGTGCAGCCAATGCGGTGGAGACTTGCTACAGACAGCAAACGCAGACTCGTGGTGCGAGAGCTGCGCTTTCCCGCCATGCCAGGGCGGGTGTGGACAAGCCCGTCCACGCAAAGGCGAGTGCCGCGCCAGAGTCTGTCCCAACTGGACTTGCAACCAGTGTGACGCATGCACGTGCAGCCAATGCGGCGGAGACTTGCCAAAGACGGCCAACGCAGACTCTTGGTGTGACAACTGCGCCTTCCCGCCGTGCCAGGGCGGGTGTGGACTTGCCCGCCCGCGAGCGGGAGTGTATCGTGCCAGAGTGTGCCCCAACTGGACTTGCAACCAGTGTGCCGCAATCACGTGCAGCCAATGCGGCGGAAGCTTGGCAAGGGCGGCCAACGCAGACTCTTGGTGCAACAACTGCGCCTTCCCGCCATGCCAAGGGGGGTGTGGGCGAGCGCGCCCCCGCAGGGACGAGTACCGCGCCAGACGTTGGCCCTCCTGGGTGTGCCGTGAGTGCGCGCGCAAGCCAAGTGAGACTCCCGGCCAAACGCGCCACAAGCAGGGCTGAGCTTCGACACAAGTCAGACAGGCCGGACCAAAGTTATGCTCAGGTTGCGCAGGGACTTGTCCGCACAAAGGAGTTAAAACTCAAAAGCGAAGTTTCAAGGCAAGTGAGAAAAAACTTCCAGCCACAGGAGCAGAGCCAGCCAGAACGTGGCTCCGGCCATGCGAGCATGCAGCTCGGCCCAAGCGTGCTGCTCGGACAAGCCTAGCTTGGAGCAAGCGTCATTATCGTTCAAGACGTGTTGGCGCGGCAGACAGAAAAAGGCCGTGGCAAACATGTGATGTGATCATTCGAGACACCTCTTCTGCTGTCTGCGTCTCGCTGTCTAGCGGGCCGTTGGCAGTTTTTTTCGTGCTAGGCTTCTGGTCTAACAACCAAGGCTTGTGTTATGATCTCGGTGGGTTTGGTGGTCTCGCAACAAGCCCCCCCCTCAAAAAACCGCTCGGGTTTTTGACTCTGCACGGAAAGTGTTTTAAAAAAAGAAGCCTCAATTTTCCATACATTATCCAGCTGTTTTCCATGCATTTCCATCCTTTGTCCATGCATTCCATCATTTGCTACCCATTTTCCCGCAAGTGTCCATCTATTGCCCACCCATTTTCCGCGAAGTTTCCATCCATTGTCCAGCAATGTTCCATCCATTTTCCATGAAGTTGTCATCCATTTTCCACAATCCATTTCCATCCACCTTTCCCTTCATTTCCCCACATGTCCCTTACCGGCACGGACAGCGCCCCCTGCATGCTCCAGCAACTTTCCATCCAGCTTCCATGAAGTTTCCATCCATTTTCCAGACATTTGCGATCCATTTCCAGTCGCCTTTCCCTTCATTTCCCCACACGTCCCTGAACGGCGTGGACAGCACCCCCTGCATCGACTGCATCATCCCAAGCAATGTCCGCCATGGATGCTCAATCGTTGCACCCTATTGCAATCCTTTTTCCATTCATTCCATCAATGCATTTTCCAGGAACTTTGCATCAATTGTGCACACATTTTCCATCCATCCCCTTTCCCTCCATTTCCCGCATTTTTTTCATCAACGCCCTTCATTTCCATCAATTTTGCATCCTTTTTGTCCATCCTTTTTCCAGCCCATTCCATCCAGCCATTTCCTATGAATTGTTTATGCGCATTCCTTTCCCTTTTCGTTTCCGCTGTCCGGCTCCCTTCACGTTCTGCCCGTGCATTTTCCATGCATCTCGGTTTCTCTCCAGTGCCCGCTTCATTTTCGTGCAATTCCTTTGACATCCATTTTCCAGACATTTCCCATCCATTTCCATTCTGTTGCACCCTGTTGCAATCCTTTTTCCATCCATTCCATCAATGCATTTTCCAGGAACTTTCCATCAATTGTCCACACATTTTCATCCATCCCCTTTCCCTCCATTCCCCGCATTTTTTTCATCAACGCCCCTTCATTTCCATCAATTTTGCATGCTTTTTTCCAGCCCATTCCATCCAGCCATTTCCCATGAATTGTTTATTTGCATTCCTTTCCCTTTTCGTTCCCGCTGTCCGGTTCCCTTCACGCTCTGCCCGTGCATTTTCCCGCATCTCGGTTTCTCTCCAGTGCCCGCTTCATTTTCGTGCAATTCCTTTGACTTGCATTTCGTTCACTTCCAGTCACTCCTGTTTCCTTGCATTTCCCCTTCAGCCCCTTGTTTCGCATCGCCAGCATGCATAGCATCATCCGCATCATCCGGGATGATGCTGGCAATGCTGGGGGTGTTGTCCAGTATTAGGCACCCCCCCAAAAATACTCGTTTTTGGACTCGTTTTTGGATGCTGCGGGGAGATGCTACAAAAATCGCCTAAACCAATCCGCAAATCCTTCGCCCCTTATAAGGGAGGGCCCAGCATAAAACGTATGCGCATGGTCCGCGCATGGTCGGCGGCATGGGGCGCGCGGCCTTATACCTGAAGGTAAGCCCTAACGGGCTTTGGCCTGCGGCCCGATCACGTCCGGTGGCCGGATTTAAGGGCTGCCGCCCAGTGCCGCCGACCCCTTCAATTAAATGAACGAATTCTTGATTCTCCGGTGCGGCGTTCGCGAGCGAGAATCGGGAATGCGCCAATCCATTTTTTCCTGTGGGGGGGGGGGACCTTTTCAGCTGGATGGGCACATTCTTGATTCTCCGGTGCGGCGTTCGCGAGCGAGAATCGGGAATGCGCCAATCCACTTCTTTTTTTTCTTGGGGGGGGGGGGGACCCTTTCAGCTGGATGGGCGCATTCTTGATTCTCCGGTGCGGCGTTCGCGAGCGAGAATCGGGAAATGCGCCAATCCACT
>CAUJNA010000413.1:567500-645830 GCA_963377175.1 Effrenium voratum | reverse complement strand
CATCATGATAATCATGTCCACGCATCTTCTGCATCTCAAATCGGGTCTAACGGGACACTTGAAACGTATATACAAAAAGATAAGGACGATGACGAAGAAGATGATGATGATGAGCACAGAGATGATGATGCTGATTATGATGATGATGAACTGCCATGATAATCATCATGACGCATCCTCTGCATCACCAGCAGTCATCATGTTAATCATGCCCGCGCATCTTCTGCATCTCAAATCGGGTCTAACGGGACACTTGAAACGTATATAAAAAAAGATAAGGACGATGACGAAGAAGATGATGATGATGAGCACCGTGATGATGATGCTGATGATGATGATGATGATGAACTGACATGATACTCATCATGACGCATCCTCAGCATCACCAGCAGTCATCATGATAATCATGTCCACGCATCTTCTGCATCTCAAATCGGGTCTAACGGGACAATTGAAACGTATATAAAAAAAGATAAGGACGATGACGAAGAAGATGATGATGAACACCAACTGACATGATATTCATCATGACGCTGATGATGATGATGATGATGAACTGACATGATAATCATTATGACGCATCCTCAGCATCACCAGCAGTCATCATGATAATCATGTCCACGCATCTTCTGCATCTCAAATCGGGTCTAACGGGACACTTGAAACGTATATAAAAAAAGATAAGGACGATGACGAAGAAGATGATGATGACGAACACCAACTGACATGATTATCATGACGCATCCTCAGCATCACCAGCAGTCATCATGATAATCATGTCCCGCATCTTCTGCATCTCAAATCGGGTCTAACGGGACACTTGAAACGTATATTAAAAAAAGATAAGGACAATGACGAAGAAGATGATGATGATAAGCACCGTGATGATGCTGATGATGATGATGATGATGAACTGACATGATAATCATCATGACGCATCCTCAGCATCACCAGCAGTCATCATGATAATCATGTCCACGCATCTTCTGCATCTCAAATCGGGTCTAACGGGACACTTGAAACGTATATAACAAAGATAAGGACGATGACGAAGAAGATGATGATGATGAGCACCGTGATGATGATGCTGATGATGATGATGATGAACTGACATGATAGTCATCACGACGCATCCTCAGCATCACCAGCAGTCATCATGATAACCATGTCCGCGCATCTTCTGCATCTCAAATCGGGTCTAACGGGACACTTGAAACGTATATAAAAAAAGATAATGACGATGACGAAGAAGCTGATGATGATGAGCACCGTGATGATGATGATGATGATGAACTGACATGATAATCATCATGACGCATCCTCAGCATCACCAGCAGTCATCATGATAATCATGTCCGCGCATCTTCTCCATCTCAAATCGGGTCTAACGGGACACTTGAAACGTATATAAAAAAGATAAGGACGATGACGAAGAAGATGATGATGATAAGCACCGTGATGATGCTGATGATGATGATGACCCCCATGATGCTGCGATGACCGTTATCACCACAGCCGTTAGTGATGCTAAGGATGCTACGATGATAGTTATCATCCTTGTCATCATCTTTATCATCATCTGATCATCACCTAGCATTATCTTATATCATGACAAGGATGATAACTATCATCGTAGCATCCTTAGCATCACTAACGGCTGTGGTGATAACGATCATCGCAGCATCCTTTGCATCACCAATGCTGCCTAATGAGAGATGACGACGACCATGATGAGAATGGGGGCGTGAGGATCGTTATCATCCGCGTCATGACAACTATCATCACAACATCCTCTGCATCAGTACTTGTTCCTTGATAACTATCATCATCGCATCCTTTGCGTTGCCAAGGATGTCTAACGTCCCTTTTGGTTTCTATATATAGTAAGATATGAGATGATGCTAGGTGATGGTCAGATGATGATAAAGATGATGACAAGGGTGATAACTATCATCGTAGCATCCTTAGCATCACTAACGGCTGTGCTGATAACGATCCTCGCAGCATCCTCTGCATCACCAATGCTGCCTGATAAGAGATGACGACAACCATGATGATAATGATGATAAGGATAAGAGAATAAGAAAGAGATGATGATAAGGATGATGATGATCACGATGACCGTGACGATAACATTTATCGTAGCTGCAGCTGCTGATGCTGATGAGGATGAAACTTTGGATATACTTATGCGCCAACTACCCTTCCCGTGCGCCTCCCCTTTTTAGAGAAAGGGTCGGCGGATTTACAAGTTGCAATGTTCCAGGTGTGTTTCATGTACGGATCCCGTTGAAAAAGCCGCGGAGCTTCGCTCACGGAGCAAACCGCGGAGCTTCGCGGCTTCGGAGCTTCGCCAGGCCCAGGCGCGTGCTGAGGGCTTCTTCACAGAGGCTGCGGAGCTCTTCGCTCTGCTGCGGCACCAGGTGGGGCGGGGGGTGGGGTGGGGGGGTGTGGGGGGAGGTGGGTGGAGTCCAGGACATTTGGCACTTTTTGGGACCATCCACTCGGGAAGCCCCCTTTGCAGGAAAAACAGGGAAGGTGTATGCAAAGCAAAGTATGAACTTTCCTGGAGCACGCAATCATGTTTTTGTTTTTGTGTACCCCAAATCCAGTGTTGAGAAACTCCAATTTTCTCGAGGTCGGCCCAAACTTGACCCAAACGGAGTAATGACAAGATCTTGTCTAGAACTGGAATCGGGGAAGGGCATTTCAAGAGATCTGTTGGTTCCATTTCGAGGAGGAAGGAAAACATGCTAAGTGTTTCAGGGCTCCTTAAAAGATACATTTTGCCCATTTGAAACATGGCTTTTCCCACCAAAATAAAGGGAATCCACCATTTACAAGTCAATGTTCAGGTGTATAATGCAAGGATCTGTGTTTCTCAAAGAGATCAGTACCCTAAAATACCCGTCTTCCTTTCGGTCCCGATGAAAATGTACCAACCAGGGTCCATCAATTTGGGAAACTTTGAAGGACCCACCTCCGCTTACGGTGGTGCGATACTTCTTAGACTCGGCTTGAAAGGGCGGCCGGCTGCACAAATGTTTTTCAAGCTTGGGGCAGGGGCTAGATAATTACAAGCATGGTTTTCTTATCACTTAGTTCCCCATTCTGATTATTTACGTAGTGGAGGGGTGATTTTGCGGAAAGAACCACCCCTTTTTTCGGGAAACATATGGTTCTTGGCAGGGGCAAGAAGGGCCTGAATACTTAGAATGGGAATTCAGGGATGGGTGGAAGACCTCATGGAAACTTGCTTCCCCTTCCTGTGGGTTCGATCAGCTGTTTGCCGATGTGGGTCTGTCTTAACATAGCATCATGGTTGTCGGGAGACATAAAAACATTTTCGCTTGTTGTGGTTGAGTGGGACATTCTCATTTAATTGTTGAAATCTAGTTTTTTGTTTTCCTTTCAAATGGTGGTGTTTTAAACCCCTCAACAGCCACCAAAGGGTACCCTCAAAAAAGTTCAAGGTCCAGTTTCTTGCTGGTGCGATAGGTAGGGAATGACCAAGTCCGGGTGTTGAGCATGAACAGGTGTTGGGAGTTCCCTTCATGGGAAATGGATGGTGTTTCTTGGGGTCATTCCATTTCACTCATTCCCTGCAGAACATGTCCCAGGGTGTTGGAAATTGAAAAGAAACCAAATCGGGATGGTTGTCATTCCATTTTTCATTTGTTGCCTTTCCCCGCCTTTCCCGAACCGACTGCGTCTTCTTTCTTCTTTTTTTTTTTTTTGGGGGGGGGGGGGCGATGGTAACTCTAAACCAGCTTGCCAGCAACCCACCAACCGTTCTTTGGCTGTTGGGATCCGACGCTGGAATGGAAACCCTGGAGCCCAGAGGGTTTTTTTCGGTACCTCATGAGGATGGCTTTTGGGGGGTAAAAAAGGGGATTCTTGGTACCTCCGTACCAAGGGACCCTCTGAAAAGGCTGGCAAAACGCGTGTTGCGGTTTTCAAAGCTCCGAAGGCCGCCGGCGGCCCGGAACGGTCCGGCTTTCGCAGGCGAACTTGGGCCCTGGGAAGTTGCCGGACCCGGAGCCGGCCGTGCCCAAGAAGGCTTGGCCCAAGTTTGCGCCTCGGCCAACGGGACGACGGGACGGACGGGTGAGAGGCTGCTGAGAGGGCAACCCCGAAGTGGCTGAAATCGGGTTTGGGTCGGGTCAGGGTGAGAAAGAAGCCTAACATCTGGCCTGCCAAGGTTTTCCCACGTGTTTAGTCAAGGCCTTTCAGTTACTCAATGAGCACATCGGAGCAGCATACATTCGATGTTTTCTGGAATAATGTATCGGTTGCCTGAAGTGGGGAGCCAAGCGCAGCAAGATCGGGGGACATTTTCTTGTGCGGCACAAGGCCAGAAGGATGAGATCTACAAGCAACATTTGGAGGGTAGACAGCTTGACTTCAGTGAGCGTTTCAGTCTGTCTCATTAAAGCATGACGGGGGGTTGTGCCGTTGTGCCCATGCCCTCTGCCGAAAGCTTCGGCCGTATTGCGCTCTCGCTATCGCTGTGGCTTCCTTTCTCTCACTTTCTGCACAATCCAACGTCGCCAGACTTAGCTCGCCTCGCTTTTTTCGCCTTCCGGCCTTTGGCTTCGTTTCCCTGAAAGAGTTCACGACCAGCCGGAGGCTTTCCGGACTCAGCTCACCTGTTTCATCCATGTCTTGCGCTCTTTTGGGAGATGAACGCTTCGCGTTCCCCAGCTAGCTGGTGAACGCGTGTGGTCGGATCTGTTTCGGACACGGAACAACACGCCTCGGGATTCTGCTGACAGTTCGGCTGGGCAAAAGGGCGAAGCTGAGCCCACGATTTCCCCAGGGTTCAATCCTGTCAACTGATGGTGGACCCAGTTTTGATGATGAAACTCCTTCGGTAAATAATAGTGGTTATATCTTGCTGGTGCTCGGAGGGATTCCCTTAAAGGAAGCCATCGGCTGGATGGTTCGGTTGGAACCCAAAACCCCAGGGATCTGGAAATGAAACCCTGGCACGAGTCCAATCGGATCCAAAGGCAAACTGCAGTCGCGACGCTAATGGAGCGAGGGAATGTGGATGCTTCTTTGCCCACGGTCCCACACTGATGGTTGCGAAATCCATGCAACGCACCACTTGGCTCGCGAAATAGGGAACCCCTAAATGACATTGTTCTAAATCATTGTGCGGGCCAGAGACACCAACAAAATGCTAGTGATAGATTCCCTTTACAACCAACAAGGGAAACTAACACATACTGTGGATGGTTGCGAAATCCATTTCGCACCACTTGGAAACCATGGTTGAAACCATAAGGTTTGTTGGTATTTACGTTGGGGAATCGAATCATTCTGCCTGGTTGGTCCGTTGGTCCTTTACCATTTGACTTTTTGCACCTTGTTTCCCAAAGAACTAGCAGGACAGGGAGGGTGGCCGATGGGGAAACACACAAGACGTCATCAATTGTTTGCTGGGCTTTAGCTGAGAACGCGGCTTTTACCTAGTGGGACGCAAACAACTAGTTTCGCGGCAGAGCGCAGCGTACGCTGGAAGCGCGTCGCCAGTGTGATTACCATACAACTCATGGTTAATGATGTGACTTCACGAGCGCTGATGTGACTTCGCGCGTGTGCGCGCAGCCATGCAGTGATGTGACTTCGCGCGTGCGTTGCTGTGACTTAGCACGAACGCTTGTACCTCGCAAAGGGTTTTGGTGTGCCAGGTCCTTGCAGGGTATGTGTGCGTGGCGTGTTTGAGTTGTGCATGCCCTAGACTTGCCTGTTGAATGGGACGTGATCTTTTCCGCATTTTAGCTTTGGACTTCTCAGGAAGCCGAAGTTCCCCCACTAGCAACAGATTCAGTTTGCTTTCAACCTGCCGTCAAAGTCCAACTCGAGTTGGCAAGCGAGCGAATTTCCGGCATCTGAACTTCCAGTGAAGGGCCCAAAAAGTCAAGTCGCGTCCTCCCTGAACCTTGAAAGGAGGGAGCCAGTTTCAACATACCTGCGTAACACCGCCTATGCCCGGTTGAGAGGCGCGAACAGCTTTTGTGGGTTCTTAGAACAAGGGCGAGATCTTCTAGGGCTACCTTCCATGTCCATTTCCAGGGATCCTGCTTTTCAGGAAATCAACAAGAACCCAGGAGAAACCGCCAGTTGTGGAAAAGAACGATGGTATGAAAAGAATGGACAAGGAATCCATCCCTCCCAAAAAGAAAGCCGGCTGACCTGAACGACTTGATTCGAAGGTCCAGAAAGTTCCACCATGTTCCTGGGTTAACTGGGGTTTCAATTTGAGACACCAGGTACTCAGGTAGACTTAGGGTACATTTCACACTTTGCCAGTCACTCAAAGTGAAGCAAACAAAAAACATATACGTTCCTTAACTGGGCCTAACTCTAGTCATTGGTAAACTCCTCTTTTGTTGCATGTTTACAGTTTTGGTCTTTTGTTTCTCTTCATTTGTGCAGGGCTGCAAAAAACAAAGTCTTTGTGCCACCACACCAAGGTTTGGGAAGTAAAGAAGCCGCTTGCATGAGGCGTGGTGAAAATATTCTAGGCTAAAGAACATGAAGGGTCTGATTCTTGGGGACATCGAGACCTGCGCACCCAACTTTCGCTTCGTTTTGCGTCCGCTCGGTCGCCTTCTTCAGGACTACATGATACAGAGGATGACGTTTCAGGCCGTCCCGTCCGGAAAAGAACAGAAGAAAAAAAAGACTTGGCCGGAGTCGGAGTAGCCATTTCTCCATGATGTGTGCGCGAAATCCGGTCACCGTTCAGAATGACTCGACTCCCCCTAAATACCAACAAGCGTTCTGGTTGCAACCCCGGCTTCATTGTGTGGTGCAGGATTTGTCCATCCACAGTAGGGTTGACAAAGCAAGCATCTGCGAATACTGCGGACGCTATTAGTTTGGATGGAAGTTTACTGAAATTAGCCACTTCCCAGCTGCGTGAGTATGACATTTTCTAGTAAAGCCGCAGGCCTTTTTTGTTTCGAGAAGGTCAAATAGCTTGCGGGAATTCAACTAGGCTGTGGCCTTTGCTTTGAAGTGAGGCTGTTTGCAGGGATCAAAGTCAGAGGCTTCGACTTGATAGACTCGTAGACCGGGGCCAGAGAAAATCTCCCGAAAACCGGTTTTCTTCCACGAGGGGCCGTGAATTCCGCTCTCATGTTCTTTTTTGCCCGCTTCGCTTTCTCAAACTCGGCTCAATCACTTTGGGGTCCAGGCCAACAGGAAGGAAGGAAACAGAAACAATGATGCTTTGTCTTTGAACGAGCGGCATTCATTTTCTTGCAGCACCAAGAGACTTATCTTGGGACCTCGTCCCATGATTAATTATGTGGATGCCCCTTTTATATTGCAAGTACACCAGCAACTTGTTATCCCCCAAAATCCCAGGGAATGTGTTTTTTGTTTTCTGTTTCTTTCTGTAGATCAAGGGGGGGTTCTTGCAATCCACCTATTTGTGTTTTTTGGGGTCGGGGATCCCCTACATCGTGGTTGTTGTTGGGACACATGTTTTTTCCATTTTTGCTTGCTGTGGTTTAGTGGTTGAACTCCAACCACTTAACTTCTTAACTGCTAGAATTTAAACTTTTGCTCCCCTTCCAACGTCAACCAAGACATGTGAGCCTTTTCGCAGGTTTTTGCCGGCCGTTGTTTCTTCCTATACGACAGGTGTCGCACTGTGAGAGCTTCTCACGACTGGGATGCCCTCTCAATGAACATGGAACCTGAGAGGGGGGATCCTGGAAGAGCATCTTTGGATTTTTTTTGGGATTTGAAGCGATTTGGAACCCCTTGCGGGACATTGGGACATGTCGGGAACAGCTCCACCCAGTCGGCTCCAGTCGCCAAGCCGTTTTTGTTTGAGTCGAAGGCTTGTTTTTTCTTCTCCCGGAACACCTCCAAACCCATGGTTGTTGTTCGGAAACATTTTGCATTTTTGCTTGCTGTGGTTTAGTGGTTGAAATCCTTAACTGCTAGAATTTAAACTTGTGCTCCCCTTCCAACGTCAACCAAGAACCCGTTTTGAGTCGAAAGCTATTTTTTTCTTTCTTTTTTTTTTCTTGGCTTGGCTTATCCACAAATTCCAAGCCTTTTTGCGGACAAAACCATGCTGACCCGTTTTGCGATGGGCACGGCTGAGCCACAAGTTCCAACCTTTTCGAGGATGAACACAACTTGGTTCCATCTACCAGGGCGACCCATTTTGGGTACCCATTGTTGACCCACACCCAAGAATCCCAAAACCTTGTTGAGTTGAGAACAAAAAACAATCAACGACACCGGAGCCGCCGACGTCTTGTGGGCCGTTTTGGTGGGCCCACACCCAAATCCCAACACCTTTTTCAGTTAACTCGAGAAAAAAGACGAAGAAAAGAAAACCGAGCCGCCGACGTCTTGTGGGCCGTAGTTTTGGTGGGCCGTTTGAAAAAGAAATGGCGACAAACCTGAGCCGCCGCCGTCGCCACGAGCCGTGCTGAGGGCATCCTGGGCTTGGTGATGAAGTCCAAGTCTATCAACGAGGACTTCGCACAGCAAGTGGCCTGTGCCACGAACCGCATGCGGCGTAAGCTGCTGCAGACCCATGACTTTGCGCCGCTGGACACGGATGGAAGAAGGGGGAAGGGGAAGGGGGGGGGAAAGCGGCCGTGTTGTGTGCTTGGATGTTTTTTGTTTTTTTTTGGGTTTTTTGATTTGCTCCTGTTGGCTTTGAAGGGACGCATTGTTTCATTGATTTCCCCTGTTGGTTTTCAAGGGACAAACAATTTTCATTACTGGGAATGTGTTTTTTCCTCCAGGGGGCGAAAAAGAAAATGGAAGAAAGGGGGTGTCACACTGTGAGGGCTTCAAGCTTACTGGGGGGGATACCTTCTCAATGAACATGGAACCTGAGAGGGGGGTCCTGGAAGAGCATGTATCTTTTAAAGGGATCCTCCGGTGGGTTCCATGTTGATTGGTGGTTGAGGATGCCACTATTCAGGATATGCTTTCATATTTACTCACCCCTTGGTGGCTCCCAGCCATCCGGTTCCGTGGCTTTTGCGCCTTTTAGTTTTTAGTGGTAGTTTCCATTTAAACCACTAAAAGTTCAACTTGTCGCGGGCGATCTCCAGACCCCTATCGTTTTGGTGTGGAGACGGAATCAAACATGGTACCCGGAAATCAGCCAACGAGCGAGTCGACTTTGTTATCGGTGTGTCTCAGAATTTGGGCAATTACCCCGAAACAGTCTGTGTGTGTGTGTGTGTGTTTTGGTTGAGGCTCGGTACCCTTTTGGGGTTCGTTTTTGTTTTTTGCGAATGAAAAGGATACCACAAGGAACAAGGCATCCCAGGCACCCAGTGGCTTGCTTTTGTCGAGTCATTTTTGTTTGGCTAGGTTTCTCTTGAACATTAGCTACCCCCAAAAAACGTGGCTTTTGTTGCCATGGCAACCAAGTCATTCGCGAAAAATAAAACACTTTTTAGTTATTAGTCTTTGGTTTTGTGCGGCTCAGGAAACCCCTTTTGGGGGGTGGTTGTGAGACAACCAGAAGGAGTGAGTTGTGGTCTGAAGACACCATTTTGGGCTTTGAAGTGCCCCTTGAAACTCATGCCACATGAGTCGTTTTTTGAGGGTACGAGTTTAGGGTTGGCTGAAGCAAATTCAGCAGGAACACTGCAATCTACGTGAAGCAGATTAGATCTCACGAAGAGGCATGGATCACTCAGTAATTCCTGTACTTCGTACCCAAAAGGATGGTTTCAAGCATGGATGCTAATGGTTACTGGGGATCCTCTAGTGGACATAGGTGGGGAGAAACACGTTTTCCCGTGAGTTTCCTTTTGGATGGCTGAACAATTCGGTGAAGAACGCGCCGTTTGCCAGCTTTTTGCCATAGGTCTCCTCCAAGCTTTTGATAGGACCAAGCATCGCTGGACTGAGCTTTTGACTGAAAGAACTCCTCGGTGTTCCGTCATTTTCCCTTTCAACCCGCGAGTCAACTTGTTGCAGTCGTAATTGTTTGGCCTGTGAAAGACTCAGAAGATACTTCCTGTAACTCCCCATCGGGGCAAAGGGAATCCAAACCCAAAGACGCTTTGCGGATCTTAGACTTTCCCTCTTTCCTTGGACCAAAATGATGGTGGTTGAAAGTATGTTTCAATTCCAGGTTTATTCGGTTGACCATTGACCAGCTTTTGTTTGGGTTTCCCGGTTTCCCCTTGAATTTCGCTTGATCTTCTACTTGCACCAAAGGATGAAATCAGACAATTGTCTAAGAAGAACTACGCCTTTAAACCGTCAATTTTGTGTTTAGGTCTGGCGTTTGAATTTTGAGACTGGGACCCAAGCAGACCGACATAAAGCAAAAGTTGTCTCTATGTGCTACGAAAAGGTAAATAGATCAGCCCAGAAGCAAGGAACTTCTCCCAGCAACCCAGTGGGTTGCTGTTTTTTGGTTCGGAGGGCTTTGCCTTCAAAAATCGACCACCAACCAAAACAGTGCCTTTTTCACCTCGTCCACTATGGGAGTGGGCATGTAATCAACCCGGAAACCGTAAAATGTTCCAGGAATGTTTTAATCCGGCATTCAGCTTGCTCGCGGCTGCATGGCCGTCACATGTCTCAGGGACGTTCCACGCAATACGTGCTTGACATGGCTGTGGGTCAAAACCCTGTACCCCTGGTGAACATCAACATAGGTGGCAAATGGATGTTCATCCACCTTAAAATGGAGCCCTAGATTATGCCCCATGGGCACACGTTTCTCTGCGTTTCGAAGATCACAACCCTAAAGCATCCACTCGTAAAAAATCGGACTCTCCCATGCAGCAACCCAACCGGCCGCTTTTTGCGGCCGTGGACATGTTTCTCCCCACCAAACCGATGTCCAAAGATTCCTGTTCTCCAACTTCACACTGTTTGCAGCAGGTTTGTGCGAACCAGGCAGATCTTGGCGGATTTTCTTCAAGCCCTTGTTGGACGAATTGCGACGCTCTGGGTTTACGACGTCAGTGAAGCTTCCGTTCCTCTTTGTATTTTGCGCAGCCCGGGGCTGTAGATGGTTGCGATATCCATTTCGCACCACGAAATAAAACCGTGAAAAACCCATTGTTTGTTGGGGTTACAGGATAATCATCAGAAACCAGGGATTCTTAGGTGGTGCGAAATGGTTTTCGTCCAAAGTAGCAACCTTCTCTGCGAGGTGAGAGAACCCTCTCGAATGAGAGCCGCAAGAGCGGACAGCCGAACCATCATGACGCCCGGATGCAACCGGTGCCGGGGTTTGGTAACCCAGACCCTCATTAAAACCCATAAAATACAGTAACCCTTAGTTGGTGGTTGGATCGGTGGTTTGGAATTGGATTTGAACTCCTGGTTCTTACAAAATCAGAGGGCAAATGGGAAACCACCCCCAACCTCCAAACCACCACTCCAAACCACAAATGAGAGGGAAGCTGAGCAAACACAAAGGAGGCTGTGTATGTGCTAGGATCAAATACCCTGAAGCCTTGATTTGCGCGTAGGGCTGGCGAACCCTTTCCTACGGTTTTACACAACCACCATGAGAATCCTTTCTCAGAGAATCATGGCCATGACCCACAGGGGCTGTTTCATGGCACATATGTGTCCCTGAGTATCATCCCTTGGGTTTCTTACGCGTCCCTGTGCAACCTTTCCCCAAGCAGAAACTAAGACACCATTGGCCCACAAGATGATGTGTAAACCCCCAGTTGCATGCCAGCAAAGATACCCAGAAGTCGCAAAGGATGTTAGACCGGCCGCAAAGACAACGCATGAGTTGCATTGATTCCACATGACGCAGTCACCAGCCATAGCAGCAGGACATGGGACTTGGCTTCCCGAAACTCCCAAGAGACGGTTTTTTTTTTCAGAATGAGCTTGACTCACATGGCCACGGGTCATAACCTATGCCTCCATTTTGGGGCGGATGAACACCCATGTACCACCTAGTTTGATGTTCACCAGGGGTACAGGGTTTTGGCCCACAGCCACATGGACATACCCAATCTATAAGCGACATACCCAATCTATCCTGGAGTCCCAAGACCCTTTAAAAATAGGTCCATGACCCCATTATTTAGGGTAATGACCCCATTTTTAAAGGGGCATGGAGACCCTAGGTAAGTGAGTGCTTTGACCACTCTCGTGCTTTGCTTTGTGTCAAAACCAGCGCCCCAGGGGTCTCTTTTTCTGGCTGCAAAACAAACCAAGAGGCCTCCCTTTGTCTCGCTGTTGTTTCTGGTGCACAGTTTTGGGGGGGGAGGGGGGTGAAGGTCCCTGAACGTAAAGACAACGTGACCCCCGTGTGTGACCCCCGGGTGACCGTTGTTTCTGAGTGAATCTGCCTTGGACGAAACCAACAAAGGCTCCTCTGGTTTTTTCCTGTTTAGGGAGGGGGGTAGGGGAGCGAAGTTCCCAGAAAGAAACCAGCAGAGTTGCAGTTTTTGTTTGGTCTGAGTATTTCAGAAACTTGAGCTCCTAAATCTAAGTAAAGCCTTGGCGTAGAGCTTAGAAGGCCCCGGTTTGGATCTGAGATTTGTTTGAAGCGGACAAGATTCCGCTTCAACGGACGAACTCCTGCAGCTGGCAAGTGGTTTATCAACTAATCACATCGGGCTTCCTTATTTGGTGCCGGTCGGCGTGATTTTTTTGTCTATCCAGAAAATATATGTTGCTTTCCTTTCCTTAAGACACCATATGATATATATATATACATAAATAGAAATATATGTGTATTTGCTAGGTTCTACATGGTTGTCGTTGGGAAACATTTTACATTTTTGCTTATTGTGGTTTAGTGGGAAATCCCCACTTAACTGCTTTTTTTTTTGCTCCCCTTCCAACGTCAACCAAGTCTAGGGCTCCTCCTTCCTGGGGCTGGGGGGCCTGTTTTTTTTTTTTGGGCAAATTGAGGCCAGGTTCGGCTACCCCGTCGCTGTGAGGAGGCTTTCTGCGTTGGGGGTGCTTGGTTGCATAGGTGTCCTTTTGATCGGTTAGCGTGGTTAAAAATAGAAGGGTTCCACTGGCTTAGATGGGTTTTATGCCCCATTTTCCAGGGACACCCATCTATTTTTGCAAAAGGACACCTATGCTTGGTTGTGTTCGCCCCAATCGTTTTTTAGGCTGTGCAACACGTGTATACGAAACAAGTCGATGTCTTCATTTCAAGCAGTGGGGGTGAAAAGCCACATCCTGGCTCAAATTGTCTAAAATCCCGACGCGAGCCGCGGACGCGAGTCTCAAGGAGGGGTTCCTCCAAAAGGTCAGGAGAAACAAACAAACTAACCAAGCAACGGCCATCACGTCCTCCAAAAGGTCAGTTCCTCCAAACACGTCCACCAAACAAGCAACGGCCATCACTCTCCTGTTCCTGTCATAACGGGGCTGACATGGGCGTGACATTTGTGCGACTTTCCTGGGGTTGCGGTTATGGAGGGGGTCCCCTTTGTAGTGGTTTTCCGGTACCCAGACGGTCCAAGTACCATTTTTCCCCAAAAGCCATCCTCATAAGGTTATTGCTCCCTCTGGGATACACTATTTTGACCAGCCCAGCGGAGGAGCTATGGGGTTACTGAGCAAGCCAAATATCGATATCAGTGGCTGAACTTAAGTGCTTACCCTGAATTTAAGTGCTTAGCGCTGTGGCAAGGGAGATGGGGTAAAAACCAGCTTAGTCTGGGTCCCTGAAAGTTATGACATTTCGAGGGCTCTCAAAATTGCATGGGTGGGTCCCCCCTTTAAAACACAACAAGGATAGTGGATGTCATATGTACCCACTAAGTTGGGGAGGCAACTTATATCGACCAAGGCTACCTGTCTCAAAAAAGAGGCTGAAATGAGCTGAACACAATTTTCTGGTAGTCTTGCAAGGTAAACACCTTCGGTGTCTGAGGGAAAAGGTGTCCTTGTCATCAGAAGCTAATGCCCAGTTCACATGAGCAAGGGTCAATCTTTATCGTCATCTACCAGGCAATGGTGGTTTCTCACCCAAATCCAATCTCATTGGGGCACACAGTAGTGACTCTTGCTCAAGGGCAAACCGGATTGGAAACAGCATCTGAACATACTGTGGATGGACGAAATCCTGCACCACCTAAGAATCCCTGGAATGATTCGATTCCCCTGTAAATACCGACAAACAATGGTTTCCATGGTTTCAAAGTGGTGGGAACGGATTTCGTGACCATCCACAGTATCATTGCTCGGAGATTCTGTCCATGGCTCGCTCGCACTGATTCTATGTTCGGCACACCCTTGGTGTGCTTCCCCCTTTGTGCGCGAAAAGCCGGCAGCATCCTTTGCGTGAATGAGATGGGGTGAAACGTGGCAATGAACGTATCGCGTTTGTTGCAGTTTGCAAGGAACACCATAGTGGACTCACACAGAAATGATAATGTCCTTGCCCGACAGCCCTGCAACATACTAACACCTTGAAGCTCATAAAGCAGAGGTGCATTTGCCAAGGGACGTTAGGACTTGAACTTCTTGCCAACCAATGTGTTTTCCATCAAGCCACTAAAAGTTAAACTCTTAGCAGGGGAGCAGAAAGCAACCGAGAAGGGGTACTCACAAAGAACGACTTGAATAGATTTGTTGAGAGTAATTTTGACGGCTAACATGGGAATGCCAACTTTTGGACACCCAGACCCAAATCTTTAAGCAAACCATAGCGGCGAATCATCTAATTGGCACACAAAGAGTTTGGTTGTTTGAATCCACTCAGCAAGTGTAAACAGGTCCTGTTGGGAGTGAGTAAACAATCAGCAGTTCCATGAAGGTGTTCGACTTGTGGAATGTTCCCGGTTTGTGCATTGATTTGCCCAGAACAAACGCAGGAGCCGGAAAGAATCCGGCAGATTCGGTCACTATGCCGATCCAATTTAGGTGGTGTTCTTGGATTTTAGGAGAAGAGCCGGCGGGTTCGGGCGAAACGCAAAGACCGCCAAGACGTCACGGGATTCCCCAGTTGGTCAAATTCATCCGGAAGAACCAGACCTGGACCTGTTGGTACTCTGTGTCTTTCTTTTTTGGGAGGGAACCCGCCTGAAAAGCAAATACCAGACAAAACGAGTGCCAACTTTTTGTTCAGGGCAATCCACTGTCTAGGAGGCGTTTTCTACTGACCTCCGTACCTGATCCCAGAATTGGTCTCTGACAGGCATCCAGCAATCTTCCTTCCTTATCTTTTGGGCCTGCGGCCTCTAGCCGGCTACGCCTCTTTGATGGCACGGTGGTCTGCGATGCAAAATATGAGCTTATACCATGGCATGTCATTTTATGGTGAAATTATACCAACTCAAGTCATTTTATTGTGTGCGAAACGCCATCAACATGTCCCAGATGATGCTGGGACGCCAGCTTTCTGAGCCCCAGCAGGGCCCCAACCGAGTCAAATCACATGGGGCCGCCAGAACGACCAGCCGAAAAAGAACAGCTCGCAAGCCAGCCCGGAAACGCAACTGCAACAAAGCACTGTAAATAGCAGCGTTTTGTGGCCAGGCGCGCTCCACAAGGCCCAAAAACCAAGTGGGAAAAAAAGGACCGCGCAGCGCCCGAGATGGCCACAGCAGAAGCAAAGCGCGCAGCATAGCATTTTTTGACGGTATTTACCCGCTGAAGCATCACCCAGGCCCAACCCCAGACCCTGATGATGTCAGCCACACGGCCTAAGCCCTGCATATACGCAATGTTTTGCGAGGGTTTCCCACAGGCAAGCAAAACCGCAAGCCCGAGCTGGTGATGCAGAGTTTCCGTATTTAGGCAACGCATCACGACCAAGGGATGAGGGTCGGCGGCAGAGGGGTGCAGCCCCATAGCTAAAGCTGGCAGGCAAATGGCCTAGCGGCGACATGCTACCCCATAAGGCGTAGCCGGATCCGCCGACCACTGATGCTCTCACACACATCCAACACCTGCTGTTCCTGCTTCATTGTAGCATTTCCATACAAATTATTCCAGTCCAGGAGGAAACCAAAGGGCAAACCAAAGGGAAATCAAAAGGCAACAAATGGAAAACCAAAGAGAAGCTAAAGCATAACCAAGATGCAGGTGCTTACGAGCTTGGAATCCCATGACCCAGACACCCCGCCCCGAATTGAACCCTGCCCCCAATCGCTTCAACTTGACAAGCAATCACAATGAGTTTGGCAATACACAATCTACTATATATATATAACCTACAATATATACATATGAGTGTAATCAACAATATACATATGTATATACATGTTTATATATAAATTCAATTCAGTCTTTAATACAATACCATGCGCGCTTGTAGACAAACAAGTTCTGACTCCCGAGCAACAGGTGTGCGCCATTCCGAATTCCTTCATTCACTCGGCCAAGAAATCCCCAGAGGAGAAAGTTAATAGACCAGAATTCGAGGCTCTCCCATCCCACTCTATGACTCTATCCTCCCTCACTGCATCCATTGGAATCCATCGCTCTCCGCTGTTGGCAGGTGAAAGGATGGATGAGGGAAGGAGAGGGAGGCATCCCTTCACTACCCTCCCACCAACTGACACGGAAGTGCAAAGAACCCGTTTATAAGAGGAAAGTAGTCTTTCTGCAGGGGTCTGTGCACTTCCATGTTGGCTGGTGGGAGGGTAGCCAATTCCTAGATGATGTAGTGAATGGGTGGAGGAAGGTAGAACTCGCTTAACCTTGGCGCGCCAGTGCCTCTCGTTCGTCTTCTCCAAAATTTCCAACCTAAAGGTTTCAGACTGAAGTCTGACGGAGAGGTGTAAAGGAGGGACTACCTTAAGACGCGGCCAAACCCTAAGTCTTCCTTGCGGTCTATCTCTCGGGAATGAATGGTTCGGATTCTGGGATTTTTGGTGTGTGACATTTTCTTTAAGAGAAGATCCTGAGGGAGAAAGTAAAACGGACACTGAACAGAACTCAGAATTCTGATCCGTCCTTTCATGTCCCTCACCCACCGTCTCTTTTTCTTCGTTTGGTCATTTCGGTTTAATCTGGAGATGGGTGAAGAATAGTTTGTCAAGAGATGCTTGCGTAGAACGGCTCTTCCCTGAGCACCAGCTTTCGAGGGTTGATGCTTTCCTACGGTCAAGAGATAGGAAATCCTCCAAGACTCGTCCACTGGCGGAACTCCCATGTGTAAAGATGTTAGCAAAAGCATTTCTCTAAAATCCTTTCTATTCTATTTCCCTTAATTATTCATCAGGTTGATGATGATCATGATGCTGATGATGATGATGATGATGATGCGCTTCGCATCCCCAGCATCATCGGCCAGGGCACAGAAGAAAACAAGGGCACCGTCGGAAATGAGCTTGCCCGGTACAGCTAAACAAAAGTCACCACAAGAACATGATAACGGCGATGACGATGCTGATCGTGATGATGACGATGATGATGATGATGATGATGGTGATGATGATGGTGATGATGATGATGACGATGATGACGATGATGATGATGATGATGATGATGATGATGATGATGATGATGATGATGACGATGATGATGATTATTATTATTCGTTTTGCATTCCCGGCGTCACCAGCCACATTACACAAGCACAGAACCACCTTGATGATGACGATGATGAGGAGGAGGACAATGGTGATGACGATCACGGATCAGATTGAAAAAACATGTTTTATGATCATAGCTTGCGATTTAATGGCTGGTTTCCCTTACATGCAAAAATGGTAGATGACTCACTGGGCTAATGTTGCTCCTTTTAGTTTTTCCGAGGTTGGTGGTTCCCCTGGATGCTATGCATGTACATGGAATCAGTGGCAGAAACAACCAGCATTTGCTCACTTTCTCTCTCACATCGGAGTTGCCGGCTTTTGGTTCTAAGAGGGGGACGCTGGCAGTGGTCTTTTCAGATTCCCCAGCCCATGGGTGAAACAAATCGTGGGGCAGGCGTGGGAAATCCGGCATGTGCCAGCTTTCTGCGAAGAGGAATCAGATGTGGCTGTGGGCCAAAACCAATGGTACGTCTAATTTAGTTGGGATTGGGCGGGCTTTTGACCCATGGCCAATCAAATCCAGGCCCAGACCACTGTCAGTCTGTCAGTCCTATTGGAGGAGATATCTTTCGCCAGCGCCTGTTTTTCTTCCGATGGCACTCTTCGGTTGGGCCGGGATTCACTCGAACGCAGAAGGCGTCCCTTTGCGATCTAACCATTTCCGCCGGTTCGAGGCCTGGCGGCCTTGAACCGGCGCCGCAAGGCGGTCCTGGTTCCGCCCCCAAAACCGCGCGCAGAGAGTTACGCGGGGGCTTGGACCGCAGGGCCCGGCGAGTAAATCTTTACCACTTTGCGCAGCGAAGGGGTCGACCTGCAATTGTTCACATGTGTGACCCAGGCTCACAGGTATGACTTTTGTGGTTTAAGGAGTTGGGCACCAGAGGGGACAACACAGGGCACACTCACATCTCAATGTCGAAGCTTTTTCAGGGGCAAAATCATCACGAATCTTCCATTTGATGAAATTGATATGTGTTATTGTCCGCTGTTGGACGTAAGGGGAATTTATCACTGTTGGACACGTGTTTTGTTTTTCAAGGGGACTTAAGCAAATAGAGGGAATGGTAAACTCCTATGCTGACTAAATGTAGTTTTCATATTACATGGATAGTTTGCGATTTGGCTTTTGCTTGGGCGATGAGGTCAGCGTGAGCAATGATTGAGAACGGAATGATTGCATCCCTGGTCACGACCCGACCTGACCTTGCGCAGGAAGACGGGAGACTTGTGAGTAATCCCCGTCTCTCCATTTAAACTTCTTTTCTCCAGTCAGGGCATTGGGATTTGTGCTTCATTACATTGTGGCTCAGGATAAAGTGTGCGTGTGCTTAGTGCTGCGCTTTCATTTGGCCCGCCGCAAATCTGGACTTGCTTTCGCCCTTCAAGCACTACGGGCAATATGGAATTCAGCGGGAACAGCCGGGGTTGAGGCAACTTGGGAAATGCCGGGGCTATGGGCTGACCCCACGAATTCGCTGCATTTCGACACAGGGCGCAAGCTGTCGGCAGCCTTCGCGCCTGGCCAGTCGTTAGCTGACTACATATCTCAATGGTGCACAGTTGCCCATTTTGAAGCTCTGGGGACACGACTGATGGCTCTCAAACTGATTTGCTTGCTTAACTTGTTTGTTGATGTGTGGATCTTTTGGTCTTTGCACAACGTAAGTGGGACCCATTGTTTGCTTGACTAGACAGTGGCAACACATTGCGTGAATTGCCCAACGCAACGGCGCACCCAACCATGATGTTGCAATGGGCGAAATCTGCTACTCCAAGCCATGGCAAGGTTCTTTTTGCGACCTTGGTGCTTGGCAGTGCACCGAGCAGCTTTTCTTTTGCATGCATTGGCAGCAACCACTTGCTTCACTTCCTGAATTGGTCGTTTGAACTTTTGGGTTTGGACCATAGTAGCAATCTTTGGTGTTTGTGTTTTTGGCGCGAATGCAGGAAGTGAGTTGCGCAAGCAATGCCCAAAAGGCAAAATGTTTAAGCTGGCTACATGTCAAGTGGCTGCGCACTGCGCACTGTTTAACGGCTGCTATCACAATTTTGTGGACACATGTGATCACTTCCTCTTGTCCGAATGTCCTTTTTCTGGCTTTGCATTTTCCTGAGGTCTCCTCAAGAATTATTGTTGTAGTCATTTGAGCATACTGTTTTCAATGTACTCCAAGTTTTGGTTGCCAAGTTTGGGGGAGCCTTTGAGGCGCATGCGTCTGAAGCTGCGGGGACATATGAAGCGTTCCCGCGGTTGCGAATCAATTCAGAGGAACTATGTTTGACCCCTTTCTTTGGTAAGATCAAAGGGACTGGACTCATTCCCGTTTGGAAGACCAGAAGCAGTGACCAAATGTTTGGACGATTTCAGGCTCGCAAAGGAGTAGAAACGTCAATTCCAGGGGGGCCCGTCCCTGTATTTTGCGGTCAAGAGGGGGTCAGAAGACAAATCTCTGCTGAGTTGCGCCGCAGGGAGCGCTCGACATTTCAAGGCGACATCATGCGCAGGTTGGGGCCACTGTTCAAGATTGGAACAGTACTTGCAGGCACCGGGGCTGTGAGTGGTTGTTTTTGTTAGTTGTGACTGCGTTTAGGGTTGTCCGTTCTCTAGGCAGCATGAACAGTTCATTAACTTTGGTGCATTTTGCTTGGATGTTAGGATTTTAACTTTTTGCCAACTAATGGGTTTTCCATTAAACCACTAAAAGTTAAACTATTAGCAGGGGAGCAGATTTCGCGACCGATTTAAGAAAAACAGGGACATGGATCAACAGGTGGGTGTGGCTCCAAGTTTGAGAGCCACGGGATTGCAGATTTGAGTTTGCTTTTCCATTGCCAGGGTTTCATAGGTTTTTGGAGCCACAGCCAGGCCTTGAGCAACTGGAAAACCAAAACAAGACGGCTTTGAGCATACCTTGGGTTCCCAAGTTGCGCGTGTTGCCAAAAAGATGTACCAAATCAGTCTCAAACCCGACTTGCGGAAAAGAGAGAGACTCGGGCGGTTGAAGGCCAGGTTTTGTTTGAACCCCTGATTGATTGTTTGGGGGTCCCGGGTCCCGTTTGGAGGGGATCCTCCCGTTTTGGGGGAACCCCTCAATGATCCAGCTTGAATCCGCCGACCTTTGGCCTTTGTTTGAGAGGGGCGGACTCACATGTCAAAAACACATCCCTAGTGTCCTGTTTCCTTTTATGGATATGTTGACGGCGATCTGCTTGTTTGTTTGTTTGTTTGTTTGTTTGTTTGTTTGTTTGTTTGTTTGTTTGTTTGTTTGAGATCCTGCTTGGGTTGTTGTTTGTTTTGGTTTGTGTTGCGTTGTGCTGTTTATTTAATTGTTTTGTTTTGTTCTGGCTTGTCTGGCACCTTCTTTTCGTACAGGTGCGGGTTGGGGCTGCGGGCCACCAAAAGCCGAGGCGTTGGCACCCTACTTTGCACCCTCAAAGTGCCAACTCTGACGAGTATCATGCAAGCCCTTCTCTACACAGCGTGGTGTGGAAAACCAGGTTGATCAAATCGTGAAGCCTGCGGGGTATTGCATCTGGGCTTGCGCGCTGCTCACATGAGGCTGCGGGAAAGCTAAAGAAGCATGTTCCCGACAGAGAGACAGGCAGGAAAGCAAGAGAAAGATAGGGAGAATAGAACCAGAAAGATCATGAGCAAGAGCGAGAGAGAAGGAAAGAGAAAAGGAAAGGGAAGACAAAGATAAAGAGGAAGAGCGTGCGGCCGAAATTCGCGCTTCCGCAACAGAGTACAAGGGCCTAGATACTTGGGCGTGCCTTTTTAAGAAGCGGACCCCCCAACAAATGGAGTTTGGCTTTGCTAACTCTTTCCTTTTCGAAAAAAAAAAGAAAACGCAAATACTGTGCCACTTTCAAGCATGGGGGGGGGTACGCTTAAAAACACCATATTTGGTCATAATACAAAAGGAACGTGCATAACTACGTTGTCCCTTATAACTATAGCTTACAGCTATACTATATAAATACGTACATATAGACATACACATACATGTACATATACATGTACGTATACATATGCGTATATACGTATACATATACATATACATACATACGCGTAATTACACACATACGTACGTACAGACATACGTACATAAATACATACGTACATACATATACACATGCATGTACATATGCATATACATTTACATATACATATACATATACACATACATATACATATACATATACATACATACATACATACATACGTACATACATACATACATACGTACATACGTACATACATACATACATACATACATATATGCATATTCATATACATATACGTATATATATATATATTTATACATATACATATACATATACATATACATATACATATACATATACATTTACATTTACATATACATACATACATACATACATACATACATACATACATACATACATACATACATACATACATACATACATACATACATACACACACATACACACATACATACATACATACATACGTACATACGTACATACGTACATACGTACATACGTACATACGTACATACGTACATACGTACATACATACATACACATATACATATTCATACATATATATATATACATATACATATACATATACATAGACATATACATATACTACATACATATACACACATATACATATACATATGCATATACATATACATATACACATACATACATGCATATATCCAATACATATACATGTACATATACATATACATATACATATACATATACATATACATATACATATACTACACACACATACACATATACATATACATATACATATACATACATACATATGTTTTCTTTTGCTTTCCCTCCGTTGCCATAGCACAGGGCCAAACCGTCCGCGGAAATTGATCCTGATGGGATTCATAGGCGCTATGGGATTCAGAGCACCCCCCAGGGTGATTTGGGACCTTGAAATCTGGCACACCTTAATTCGGGGGGGCCCGCAAAAACAGGCACACCCCAATTGCACGGGTTCTCACGCCTAGCGCATCCCAGTTACCTATGTGCTCACCTGACTTTGACTCTGGCTGCTTGCAATCTCATTTTACATTGCTGCATCATTCTGCGCACCATCTCAACTTTTGAGTCGCAGGATTCGAAACTCCCCTCCCCGTCTTCCCCAAAAGAAGACCATGGGCATGCGCGCTTGATTTTTTCAGGGTCTTCACCAACCGCCCATAAAAACGTCCGAGGCTCCGCCGGCTTTCTTTGCTTTTTTGAGAGGAGCATCTCTTGAGGTGGGTATGGGTCAAAATAAGACCACCAGGGGAACGCATGTTTAAGTCTTTGGTTCCATTTCCCAGGGCAAGCCATTTTGGGTACCTATTCTTGACCCACAGCTAGGTGTTCCCCTTCCCCTTGCAAGGTGGTCTTCGAGAATCAGTTGGACCTGACCAACTTGAAGTTGGTCCTGGGCGCACCAGATCGCCCTAAGGACGGGTGAAGGCGAAGGCGAAGGCGAAGTGAAGGCCCGGAAGAGTGGTGAGCCCGAAAGCCGCACTGGGAAGCTTGACTGCTATTGAGTTGGATCTTTAGACCTTAACTTTTTGGTTGAAATCAAGTTGGGTTTTCCACTAACCCCCCAAAAAGTTAAAAAACTGTTTGCATGGGGGTCAACAGCAACCAAGGAAAGAATGTTGTAGGGTAGACATGGGCAAATTAAGAATGAAACAGCATCATATGATGTTGCGTGTACCTTTTCTTTGGTGGGCCTAAGGTACATGGCCGGTCTTGTGGTGTCACTGAACTGTTTTTGGGGGACCTTGTGGGTCTTTCAGGGCGCCATGAAGCTGATACGTCGATCCAAAAGACTATTGGTTTTCCGTGGGTCAAAAGAAACCCACCGGAATTCCATGCGACTTCCTTCGGTTTTAGTTGGAGACCTTGGCGTCTGGCAGACCCCAATGCCAATTGGAAGCCCTACTGTGGATGCGCCGGAATGATTCGATTCCCCTGTAAATACCAATGAATAATGGTTTCCCATGGAATCAAAGCGGTGGGAACGGATTTTGTCCAACCACAGTATCACGACCTCGCAACGGGGTGCCCAAGGAGCAATCCAGGTGAGCCACAATCAAAACCCGGTAGATGTAGGCTAGTAAAAGCCAGTCCCAGCCAGACATGGTTCTGGCTTCACTATGTTTGTACCAGTTTTTTTTTTTTAATATAATTCTTTACATGGCTCTGGGTCCACAGGTTTCGCCTCAAATCTTTACATGGTTCTGGCTTCACCATCTTTGTACCAGGTTTTGATTGTGACTCAGGTGAGCTGCGCTGCAGCAAAAAACAAAAAAAACGTGCTGGGCGCGCGCGCGCGAACCCCGAGGACTACATGCGCAAGGGCGCCCTGGAGATCGCCTCGCTGCTGGCGCCAGCGCAGGCAACGCGGGTTTTCTGAGAACTGGGCCGGGCTCCCCTTTTTTTGACCCCCAGGGAAGGCGTCAAAAAAATAAACTGGGGGGGGTCAAGAAAAAGCAGGGGGGTCCGAAAAATCGTATTTTTTTTGGGGGGGTCAAGGAAATGAGGGTTCTTGTGGAGCCCATGGGGGGATGCCAAATATAGAGATTTACATATATACATATATGTGACACCCCCTTCCAACACCTACCTGTTGGTAGAGCTGACTCAGAAAGTATCATGTTCTGTGTGCCTTAGATGTGGGCCAAGATATGCGTCTACATGCTTATGTGTACGTGTTTATAGGTATTGACATGCGTGTATTCATGATTTATGTATGTATTTCTTTATGCCGTTCATGTAGTAGTTTTATGTGTGTGCATACTTCCGTATCTATACTGTACATATCATTATGATATGAATTACGTACGCGTGAATCTACAATGTGTATGACTATCGCCGGGTGTCTTTTTGTGACCCCTGTATGAAGGCTCAACTATTGCAGGCTCATGGCAATTTGAGCTAACCCTCGCATGTACGAAATGTTTGAACTAACCCCGGCAACTGGAACTACCCCCTGTTTGAAGGCTCAACTAACCCTTTCAATGGGTGCGAAATGTACTAACCCTTGTCATTGGTTCGTGTAGAATGGACGCCAACAGGCGACAGTGGCCTTTTCGTTTCGGGTCTGAGTTCCTGAGCACTCCACACATGTGAAAGGCTTGTGCATGGTTGGAAAGGACTTCCTTTTTGATTATCATTCCGAATGGAAAGTCTGAATTATGGTCAACATCCTCATGCAATCAACATCCTATTTGGTAATTACAAGGAGCCGTGACAGAACCTTTTCAGGAGCTGAATTCGTGAGCTTCATATGAGGCCTTGTGAGGAACTGTACAAGCAGCTTCAGAAGGATTAGCTTGGCAAGGATCTTTCTAACTTGGTGGCTCCCAGCCATCCGGTTCCTTAGCGTTTTGGCCTTTTAGTGTTTAGTGGTAGTGTCCATGTAAGCCACCAAAGTTTAAACTTTTCGCGGGGGATCAGAAATCGGGAAGCCCAGATAACTAGCCCCACAAGGAGCTTGCAAGGAGCCTGAGCGGGGCCTCTTTCAGGAGTCCTGTGTGGAGCTTTATAAGAAGCCTTAGGAGCTTTATAAGGCTTGAGTCCAGAATTGAAAGCCTGCTGTTGAATTCTGCTTGAAAACATCGACATTTTGATTCAATCATGTCCTGAATTCTATGTAGATTCTAGTATCTGTTTAATCAAAGTCTTATTTGTTAAGAGGTTCCTCTTTTCTAGACTGGGGTAAAAGTGTTCAGCAAAAGATGTCAATGCATATCGAAGCAAGGCACGTGCATATGTGGTCACACCTTCAGCAAGAACAAAAGGGATCGAATCTCAACAAAAATGACAAACCGTGATGAGCAATGCCCACAAACCCAAGAAACTCTGTGTGTTGTTGGTTTTGTGTACGCTTCAGAGGGAAACAGCAAACAACCCAAACTGGTTGGTTTTGGAGAGGGATAATGCAAAGCATGTAAAATAACTGAGGCAAACCAAGAAAATCAACTTTGAGAAAACAAAAAGACAAACAATCTCCGAGGGATAATATTTGGTTTCAGCCACAATTATTGTTTGGGCTGGTTTTATTGAGCTTTTTTGTTTGTTTGAACCTTAGTTATTTGTTTGTTTTATGTGCATATATATATATACATCATTTAATGCTTGCATATATCCAAAACTCTGAACAACGTGTTGTGTTGCACTTCGAAAGAGTAGAACACGAGAACGTGCTGTAAATAAGAATGTTTTATATCCTGGCCAATCCAATGTGGAATGCGCCCAGAGACCAGAATCCGATCAGGTTTGTTTTGTACATACACGTTCATGATTCATATATATATATACATAACATATGCATACAATTCCAAAAAAGAAAACTACGACACCAGGCAGTCCAGCATTAAGCATGTGTATTTGCAATGCATACAACCTATTTACAAGGACTTCAAGACAGAACAGCTGCATCATTAGGGGCGGATGACCATATATATTTTATAAGAGCACGTATCCATATTTAGATTCACATTTGTCCGTTGCATATATTCCATGTTCTATTTGCGGGCTCCATCCAAATCCCAGATTGTCCGTCACGACCTTGCGAGCGAATTCACCGATCCGGCGCTCAAAATTCAGTGCCCAGTTCGAGGCAATTCAGGTTCAGTGCCACGGGCTTTGAGTGAATGGGCGGGCGCGCATTTCCAGGTTGGTCGGTCCGAATTCCCCGGAATGGAAAGAAGTCTACTTAGGGAACATAGATATAGACATATGCGTGTCAAGGGAAGCTTCCCAGTGTTGTGTCCTTTTCATTTGCCGCTAAACCGAGCTGTAAAGGGCACCCTTACCAAATACACCCATATGTTTGCACTTTAGATGGACCGACTCTGTTATCCTAGGCTTGTCGAGTTGTATGACGCTCCTTAGCTCCACGACCCAATCTGAGGCCCTTGTCAAGATGTCTGCGCTATGTCCACAGCGCCAAACCACTCCCAGGGCAAAAACGGATACACGTATACTCTTTGAAACTGTATATGGGTGCGTCTTTTTTTGATGGTACCCAGAAACCAAGAATAACACCATCTAAGACGTTGATGTTCGAGCCACTATTCCATTCATACTTCTAGTATCCCTTGCGTGGCATGGGATTTGCAGTGAGCCCCCTCCCCCTTAAGGTGGGGGGTATAGGAAACCATATTTCTTGCTGTACTATTTCATTTCTCTATGCTTCTAAGCAGAGAGAAGGGAATTGGAATCAACCCTTGGAGTCTTAAAAGCCAGTTGAATTCCCGATTCAAATCAAGCAATGGCTCATGCAACCACCATTTACCTGAGGATCGTCATCCAAATTGGGTCCTTGCCTTTCTGTTAATGGGGGTTGAACCCTGACCTCATGGGGGCTGGGGGGGAGGGAGGGGAGGGAGGGGAGGAGGGGCCCAAATATTTTCTACATAAGGCCTTGTTGAAGGGCTTAGTTGGGCTCCCTCCCCCTACCCTCCCCTCCCCCGCAGCCCGCATGAAGACCAATTTCGACGCAGATCTTGCCGTAGGCGATGGGCGCGGACAAGCCGAAGTGCAGGGACTACAAGGAGCTGGCCATCTTCAGCCAGCGAGAGGCGGGAGAAGCTACTGGTGCTTCCGGGGTTCCCGAGCAAACGTGGATTGCCAAATCCTCGGCACCTTTCAGAAGCCCTGGTTTGTGATGCGATTCCCCTGCAAATGCCAACAAACCATGGTTTCAACCATGGTTTCAAAGTGGTGCAGGATTCTGTCCATCCACAGTATTCCCCTTCTGGTGGCTTGAAACATCACCTTCTTGTGGTGGTTTAGAAGTTTAGTTTCCTTTTTTTTTGTGGGGTGATGCTCAAAAGGTGTTCTCGTCAAATCGAACTGCGGGCACAGCCCGAGTGCATGTTCGAACCTGGCACGATCCCCAATTCTTCCATTTGTTTAAGAATATTGTTTATTTCCCCTGTTGGTTTCAAAGGGAACCGGCAAATGGAAGAATTTGGAGCCACAAACAATGGCAATGTCTAGGGCATCCGCAATAGACGTTCGAAGTCCTAGACATGTTGAGACCAAAGTGGGCGACTGAACAAAAGCCATTGGGTGTCTCAGTTTGGCGGAAATCATGCACCTTCGGAGCCCGAACACAAGGAGCCCCCAAACCTTACCCATGGGTGTTGTGGTCCCAAAATTGAGGTTGGACATTTGGAGCATATTGCAATTCATTTCATCAGGGAATCCCCTATAGTGGGTGGACATCAATCCCCATCTTGATGTCCACCAACGTCCCCATACTGTGGGTGGTTGCGAACTCCATTTCGCCCCAGCCAAGAAACCCTGGACAGATTTGCTTCCCCAACGTAAGTACCAACAAACCTTATGGCTTCAACCGTGGTTTCAGTTCGTGGTGCGAGAAGCGGATTTCGATTTCAACCCCTTCGGAAGCTGATCGCAATACACCTTCCGCCCTCCGCGGGGTGATCCCTTGCGGGTTTGTTTGGAACCAATGCGCTCAGCAACTTCTTTTTTTTTTGGCACCCACATGGCTGAGGGCACCCACATGGCTGGGGGCACCCACATGGCTGGGGGCACCCACATGGCTGTGGAAAGATGGATGATAGGGGTTGCCACTTTGTTTAAACCACCAACAATTCCTTGACATTCAGTGGTCATACTATGGATGGACGAAATCGTGAATTATGTCTGTAACCACCAACAAACAATGGTTTCAACCATGGTTTCAAATTGGTGCGGTCTCGGATTTCACCCATCCACAGTAGGGTTTTGGGTTTAGGGTGTTGATCGGCATTCCGCCGCCTCCGATCCGCAGGTAAACCACGGGGAGTGTGGGGGTGGAGGGCCCTGGGTTTCAGTGGGCCCCGACTTTGGCTGGGTGAGCGTTTGGCCACCATGGGAGACATCTTCGTCCGAAAGAAATGATTGTGGAACAAGCTTATCCTAGAGTCTCCATGACCCCTTAAACACTAGGTCCATGACCCCATTATTTAGGGTAATGACCCCATTGTTTCAGGGTCATGGAGAGACTAGGATGTCTCATAAGTATTTCGCATTTAATGGTTGATTAAGCTATCCTGCGACACGCATGTTGCAAAGAGCAGCGACAGCCAATAGTCCAAGGCTGACAGGCATGAGTCCATGTTCTCAGACAAGTGGCCAAAAAACACTCCACAACACAAATGCCTGTTTGGTACTATTAGCCCAGTGATACTTCGGATTTGGATTCCCAGCTTTTGTGTGGCATCTTCGGAGCCCCTTGTTTCTCCTTTGATTTTGTTCCCCCAACCTGTCTGGCTCTCCATTCTAGGAGTTGTGGTGAGAATCAGGTTGGTCGAACAAACTGTTCCAATTGGGTATGATTTCCCTTTGAACCAAGGTGACACAGGCACTGTAAGGGCCAAAATGTTTGAGAAGAAAGGGTGGGACACCTTTTGCAAATATTCCCCTCAAGCGAGAAAAAAGCACAAAGTCCAAGTTTGCTTCACTTGGTGGCTCCCAGCCATCCCCTTAGCTTTTTCAGCCTTTTAGTGTTTAGTGGTAGTTTCCGTATTTCACCCACCAAAAGTTAGTCACTTTTAGCCGATCAGAAATCGGGCAGCCCAGTTCAGTTTTTCTTTGAAGATTGGCGCGTGTCATGGTCATGTTGTCGCATTGTTGGTTGGAGCTGTGCAGCCGGAGTTGCCGCAAGAATGTCGGCAGCACTGTTGAGGTGCACACGGTCGGTAAGGCCAACGACAGCTTGGTGAGGATCCAGCCTCTCGTTTCGGCAGAGCTGGATCGCAAGAGGATTGCGTGCTGCATGGTGACTTATTTGAGAAGTCGATTGCACTTCGGCCACTCCGCGGCAGCAACTCTGTGGTACCGTCGTTTGCAACTCGAATGCCGCGGGCTTCAAATGTAAAATGGGATTCGGGAGTCATGGCGTTAGACCGGCGGGAGTCGGGAGCGAGCCAGGTCTCCTGGCAGGGCTACGTTCCACAGGTGAGGTGCCTACGGGTGAGGCGTGGGGCGGTGGGATCGGGGAGCTGTGGTGTGACGTTTTGCGCATGTCGCCGCATGTTTTTCTTTGTATTCTTCTTCTTCTTTTCATCCAAACAAGGAGTTCCTTCAATGATTCGCATATGTTTTCTTCTTCTTTTTGAGCATCAAAACAAGGAGTTCCTTCAATGAATCGCAGACTTGTTCTTCTTCTTTTTGTTGAACATTCCAAACAAGGAGTTCCTTCAATGAATCGCAGACTTTGTCTTCTTTTTTTTTGAACATCCAAACAAGGAGTTCAATGAATCGCAGGTGTTTTTCTTTTGTTTTGAACATGACATCCAAACAAGGAGTTCCTTCAATGAATCGCAGACTTGATTTTCTTTTTATTTGAACATCCAAACAAGGAGTTCCTTCAATGAATCGCAGACTTTTTTGTGAACATCCATACAAGGAGTTCCTTCAATGAATCGCATACTGTACATCCAAACAAGGAGTTCCTTCAATGAATCGCATACTGTTTCTTCTTTTTATTTGCACATCCAAACAAGGAGTTCCTTCAATGAATCGCATATGTGTTCTTCTTCTTTTTTTGAACATCCAAACAAGGAGTTCCTTCAATCAATGAATCGCATATTTTTTTCATTTTTTTTGAACATCCAAACAAGGAGTTCCTTCAATGAATCGCATACCTTTTTCATTTTTTTGAACAGCCAAACAAGGAGTTCCTTCAATGAATCGCAGACTTTTTTGTGAACATCCATACAAGGAGTTCCTTCAATGAATCGCATACTGTTTCTTCTTTTTTGTTGAACATCCAAACAAGGAGTTCCTTCAATGAATCGCATACTTGTTCTTCTTTTTATTTGAACATCCAAACAAGGAGTCCCTTCAATGAATCGCATACTTTTTCTTCTTTTTTTGAACATCCAAACAAGGAGTTCCTTCAATCAATGAATCGCATACTTTTTTCATTTTTTTGAACATCCAAACAAGGAGTTCCTTCAATGAATCACATTTTGTTCTCTTCTTTTTGAGCATCCAAACAAGGAGTTCCTTCAATGAATCGCATACTTTTTCTTTGTCTTTTTGAACATCCAAACAAGGACTTCCTTCAATGAATCGCAGACTTGTTCTTCTTTTTTTTGTTGAACATCCAAACAAGGAGTTCCTTCAATGATTCGCATACTTTTTTCTTCTTCTTTTTGAGCATCCAAACAAGGAGTTCCTTCAATGAATCGCAGACTTTTTCTTTTTCTTTTTAAACATCCAAACAAGGACTTCCTTCAATGAATCGCAGACGTTTGTTGGGGCTTTTCTCACTTCCCGAGTTTCTAGACTTTAGTCACTTGTTGTGATAAATTAATTACTTTTCTAGTGGTTAGCCAAATAGGTGGACTTCTGTGTCCACTCAGGAAGTGAGTACACTCTTTAGAGATGTGTTTAAAGGGATTCGAACAGGAACCGCGCAACCCAAACAAGAAGGGGCTCCCAATGGGGACTGGAGCTAGAAATAGGAAGAGCCATTGCTCCACGTTTTCTTTGCAGGGAGGCTTTGCCCCATTTTGGTGCTTTGTGCAACTGGTTGGTTATGGGTCGGGGCCGGAACCTTTGCCCCAATTTGTCCAATAGAAATCCACTGGAAGTCTGGAGGCGATCGATCCCCCGCGGCTCAAAGCCTGTTGCGCCCATTTTTTTGGGGGAAAGTCAAGCTCCCCCGCGAGTGTGGAAAGCCTTCAGGGCCCTTTCTTGATTTCCTCAAGTCACTCAAACGTCTTGTTCGAGCAGCTGGTTCATTGCTTGTTTCCACTTGCCGAAGCAATTTGGGTTCATCATTGGCCAAGGCAAATGGCCATGACAAAATCTGTTTCTCAAATCGCTTGGCAACACACATTCACCCCTCTTTTTTGGGGGGCGCAAACAGACCACACGCACCCCCTAGGGGAAGACTCAAGCAACCCAAACTGGAATGGGTGTTTTGGGGAGGTAGGCGCAGTTTGACACATGAAAGTTGGGTGGTGTTCAACATTCCTTTGCCTGCAACAATACTGTGGACGGACGGAATCCGTTCGCACCACTTTGAAACCACGGGAAGCATTGTTTGTTGGCATCTACAGGGGAATCGTCAGAAACCATGGTTTCTGAAAGGTGGTGCGAAATGGATTTCGTCCATCCACAGTATGGTTGTTGGCAAGTCGCGTGCCGCAAGCGGCAGGCGACGTAGTGAACGGGTCCTGGCTAAAATGGACTTGGGGGGACTCGGGGGTCTTCTTAAACCCTCCGCCTTTCTGGGAGTCGAGATGACCTATGAGTCTGTCTCTTAGGTTTTTCCTCCCAAAATGGGTTTTCCTTTTTCTTGCCTCTTAAAAACACAACTTTTCAACTTTCCGGGTAACATGGGCTATATGTCTGTAGCAGATGAGAACTTCCCCAGGGCGCAGGGAGTTTTCAGGGGTCTATTTTTCGGTGTCCGAAGGCCAAAAGCCGGGTAGCAACTCCAAAGACGAGCCTTTCGGCCTGCGAGGCTGCTGGAGCCGCAGCAGGAGAGACCCCGACCGGGCGGTTGGCTTCCGGAGGTCTCCACGTGGCATCCCGGGAGAAGCGACTCGGGCGTTGGATTCCTGTCCAAAGACCGGATCTGTTTTATCTATGTTTTTGGGTTCCGGAGGTTTTCCGGATTTTTTTTGTTTTTCCCCTGGGTTCCGGAGGTTTTCTGGAAAGAAGGATCCCTGGAAAGAATGGGGAGGCTACCCCTGGATTGTTTTTCTTTTTGGTTTCCCCTTGTTTGGTCATTTTTGCTTGATTGGTCCTGACTCAAATCCCCCAAATTTGATGGGGTCCCCAGGCAAAACTCAGAACCCATCTTAGTTCGGGATCCGGTTCCATTTCCTTTGGGCATTGGCTTCGAGTCGAGAATCGTCACCAGGGAACTTCGTCGGGGTGAGTTGTGATTAGGGACCCCTTTTCGTCGGTCACCACTTTTGAGGGCTTCCCCATTTCAAGGTCGTAGCCAGATGGAGTCCATGTTGGGCTTCTTTATTCTTAACCGTCCGTTTTCAACAGTTTGATACACAACCATGCTGAATGAACCGGCCTGGCAACCTGGGTAATGACAAACTGATTGGCAAGCGTAAGTAGAAGACACCCGAGAAAGAACTCGGCTGGCTGCTGTGAAAGGACCTTGAGGTTCTTACATGTCCGCCAAAGCTCGTTGAAATGCTTGAGTTTGATCGCCCTGGATGACTCAGTGTTTGGCCTATCAACTTTCCACCAGGAAGTCCCTCCAATCAACTCCGGGCTTTCAGCCCCAAAAATCGCCCCGGGAGCGGCGCTAGCAGCAAGGCGGACTTCTTGGCCGAAGCCGTGCGCATGCAGTTAGTTGACAAGCCACGAACACAAGTCTGCCTGACAGAATGTGCAGAATGGAACTCACCGATGGTCATCCTGGTAGGATCCTGAAATTAAAGGGGAACCATGACCCGATCAGCCCAAAACGGAACTTTCGATCTCAGCGGATCCCAGATACCCATCTAGCAGCTAACCAGCTGTTTTCCTTTTGGTTTCTTGAAGGGTTCCCTTGGTTACCTACAACACCAGGTAAATGGATCCACTGACCATGGCACACATGGTCTTCTGATTTTGTTTTCTTTCTCTTGACAGAAGCCCTGCTCACCTCTCGCACCCGGGCGCTTAGTCCCGAAGCTTTCTTGCACCAGATGCTAAAATGGCCGGGGGGGGGGGGGGGGTCAGCAAAAACCGGCGCCAAACTCGGGGCGGAAACCTTTCGGTTGCTCTCAAATGCGCCCCTCTTTTTGTGCAAGTGTCCTTTTGCTGGTTTCCTCTTTCCCCAGAGTTTGTGCATTTTCTATTTGAGGGTTGACTAACCAGGAGATAGAATCTGCACATTTCACCCATCATCAGTTCTGCGCGTTCATTCTCCAGGAGTGGGTGATGATCAGGTTCAAGGAGGTGACCCAGGCCTGCTGCCCTGCCCCTCTTGAGGGGAGCGGCGGTTGACCTTCCCGTGGGGCCGTTTGGTCTTTTTTGTATGCTACCCCGAGAAACAAGCCGGGCCCTGGCGGCCCTGGTCCTAGTCACAGAAACCCACTGAAATGGATCGATCATTAGGGGACCACCCCTAGTATGGTCCCTCGCCTTTGCTGGTTTCAAAGGGAAACCAAAAGGAACATCGAAATCCATTTTGGGGGCCCTAAAAGAAGACGGGGACCCCCTTTGAGCTTGTGGAAACAATTGGCTTTTCCTTCTGAAAAGCCTGCAAGGGGGTTGCGCACAGGTATAGATCGATGTTTCTGAACCTTCTCCACATTTTGTGGGTGCCTCCTCTCCCTGAACTTTGCACTTTTCGGGTCTGGACCCTTTTAGTGGGCAACAAGGACAGTTTGGACTTCCCATTCCATTGGCCAATACGTTCAGGAAGGGAGCAACTTCACAGTGTTCTTGTTCTCAGTGGTTTCCTTTTCAGCTGTGTTCATGTTTACTGGGCCGCAAAAGGCGCGTTTTTGGTACACCCAATCGATTGACACCACGGCTAAATCACGGCAAGTTCGGTTCCTTGCTCAGGTGCGGGAGCAATATGTAGAGCATCCACCTGACCTTTCGGGGCCGATTTTTCCACCGCGGGCTCTTTTGGGTTCCAAAGGCGAGGCTATGGCCAACCGCCCCCTAGCTCTTCCCTTTGGGCCTTTACCACAGAATTGCTCTCAACAAGAATTCGGTGGATGGTTGCGAAATCCAATTCGCACCACTTGGAATCCAGGGGAAGCCAGTCTTTGTTGGTATTTTCAGGAGAATCATTCTAGGATTTGTTGGGTGGTGCGTTGCATGGATTTCGCAATCCACTGTATCAATGCAAGAGATCGATTCCGCTTACCTTTGGGGGGTCCGCCATGTTGGATTTGAAGGGTTCCAACTTGACCTACGAGGTCAACACTGGGAAACCCCCAGTGGCTCCCATGATTTGTTTCTTCTTCTTTTTTCTCGGGTTAGCACCATGTCTTACTTTCTTGGTGTGGATTCCACAAAGAATTCCTAGTAGCTTTCGGGGCGAGGAAACACCTAGATGTGTCGATGGGCTTACCGTGGGGACCTGACGGAATCGAACTGAAAAGTCTTGGGCAGACACACACTGTCCAACACATGGGTGACTGCCAGTGGTCGGGTTGCCTCTAGTGGCAACTGGAGAGCACGAAATTTCTGGGCTCCCGATTTGTTCCCTTTTTGTGGTGTTGAGATTCACGTGTTGGGCCTAAGTTGGGTTTAGGGACGTTCAAGCGGGGAATCTCTGAACGGGGAAACCAATTCTTGCCAGCAGCACTCACTCACTACCCCTTTTAGGTTCATGGCGCAACAAATGCGAGCCAAAAACACTTGCCCCCAAAGTAAGCCACAGAGGTCCCGAGTTTTTCACCACCTTGGCATCTCTCCTACAGTCTACCACCATCCACCCAGGTTGACGCACCAGAAGGCCTTGAGAGAAGCACGAAAAACAGATTGTCAGAGCGTTTGCTCGGCCTTGGTGGAGACCAAAGTGCTTTTGCACTGTGCCGGTTGTTTAGCTGAGTGAGTCCAGCTAAATGTAAATCCCTCGTTTTGGGCGGATCTTTTTGGGCTCCACAACTGCTCAAGTCTAGTTTGTTGGGGTCGCGCGATGTTGCAGATTCGAAACCCAGCCAGTTTTTCTTGAGGGAATTTGGCCCAATGGCATCGAGCAACCAAAAAAGGTGTCCAAGCCGTTTTCTGCCTGAGTTGGTTTAGCGTCAAAGCCGTGTGCGATCAAGGCCTCTGCGAGACAAGCTGTGTCAACTTCGCGTGGCTCCTGGATGAACGGACGCCTCCCTTCGCCCTGCGGCTTCCATTTGCTTCAAGTAAACACATTTCCCCCTGTTGTTTTAAAGGGAATTCACTTAGGAAACATATATATTTTTGTTCAGGGGAGGTAAGCATGTGGTAAGGCTTTCTCCCGTTTTGTTGCGGCTTTGAGCCTGCGGGCGCTCTTCGGAAAACACGCTTTTTCGTCCATCGCTCTCAGACCCCCGGCGGCGCCTCAAGGCTTCCCTTGTCGAACAGGATGTGGAACCCCCAAAGTGATGGTGTTTGTTTCTATAAATTTCCCTTCAGACAAAAAGAAACGACAAAAACGCAGTAGCCTCAAAAAAGACACGGCCATTTCCATGGCAGGAGGAAAACCGGTTGGTGTCAATTGGTTTCAAAAGGAAGCCAAGCAAAAGGGGGGTTCCCCGAAAAAGACGAGCCCATACTTCGGATGGACGGTATCCATTTCACACCACCTTTGAAACCACGGGATTGAAACCACAAGGTTTGTTGGCACTTCCGTTGGGGAATCGAATCAGAAACCCTTGGGTTTCTGAGCAGCGGTGGTGTGTTGTGACGCATGGATTTCGCGTCACCGTCCTTTTGGCCCGAAGATGGCCCAAGAGATCCCAAGAGCCTGGCCTTGAGCCCCAAAAGGTCATGCCCCAGGAGATTCCCTGGCGTGGAGGACGCTCGGTGGCCACAGAGAGAAGCCCCAAACCGTAAACCATACACTGGGGCCTTTGTTGACCCACTCAACAAGTTTGGACGCTTCCGGAACCCTGCGTTTTTTTTCTTCCTCAGGGGAGTCGAAGTGGGATGGAGACACAGCTTTCAAGGGTTCCCTTTGTGGTTTGTAAACAGAGGCCGAGCTGAAAGCCGAAATCTGGTTTTGGGGAAAGTAAAGACAACACAGACACACACACACACACAGACACACACACACACACACACACACACACACACACACACACACACACACACACACACACACACACACACACACACACACACACACACACACACACACACACACACACACACACACACACACACACACACACACACACACACACACACACACACACACACACACACACACACACACACACACACACACACACACACACACACACACACACACACACACACACACACACACACACACACACACACACACACACACACACACACACACACACACACACACACACACACACACACACACACACACACACACACACACACACACACACACACACACACACACACACACACACACACAGACACACACACGTGTGTGTGTGTGCCGAAAATTGGGACCCAATTGAATAACGCAAGCAACTTGGTCGAGGTTGCTCCCGCAATTGAAGCACACTTAGAGCACATCATTGCGCCCATTTTTGCTTTTGCTTTGAGCTTGCCCAAAATTTCAGTGCTTTGTTTTGTGACCAGCCTTAAGCTGAACGAAACAAGCGACAGGGAAACTGGCTGTTGGAAGCCCTCAACCAACAGCACAAACAGGAACTGGCCTTTTGAGCATATAAAATAGAACAAGGGGGGAGGGCCTTTTCAAACATTCATCAAAGTTTGCCTCAAACAACAGTGGAACCTCCAAATGATTACTTGCTCATTGGTTTGCATGTGGAACCCACCAAGAAAACACATAGTTCAAAACAGCAAAAGACACACACAACAAAAACAGGCCGCCCGGAAAGAACGAACACGCACACAGAAACCTCCAAAACTGTGCCACCAGTTGGGATACGCTAAGTGTGAGACATAATCTGAGTGTTGTTCTCTGTGCACCCCCAGATGTGGGCCAAGAAAAATGGCAACCAACCGCCCCGATTTTTTTTTCTTCTTCGGACAGCTCCCAGGCTGACGACCTTGGCTTCTTCGGAGCCACCACCGCCACTTCCGGCGAGCGCGCTCCGTGCATCGCCCCCTGTGCCGCCGGCGAAGGCGCGCGGAGTGCCTTGAAGCCGTGGTCTGTTTGGAGGGCGCTGGGAGGTCGCTTGAGTGGTATCCTAGGTCCCCCAGTAGTGCCGTTTTACCCTTTTTTGGGGAGGGTTCCCCTACTAAAGTAGACTGCAGAAAAAAGGGTACCCTTATTCTAACCTCTCTACTGGAGGACCTAGTATCGATTGGTGGGAAGTCGCATCAAAATCGCGTGCCCATGCGGGTTGATAGTCTGGAGCGGGTTTTCTTGTGGCTTCACTCTGGGGACACACACACACATGTAACTCTTCGCTGTGCCCGTGAGATTGGGACTTAAGGAGCGCGCGAGCTCAGCAACCCACTTCATCGGGTGATGTTATCATGTGGCAGGCGTGTGTGCAGTTTCTCGTTTGGATCTCGATTCGGTTCTCGTTTTTTCCTCGGTTTTGTTTGGTTTCTTAAGGCAAGAATCCGCTCAGCCTCAAGTGAAAAAGGTCAGCGGAGCCAAAGGGCATGCTTAGGTTGGGATAAGCTGTTGCCTTTCTTTTTTAATAGCCATGGCTGTGTCATTGCAGTTTCTGACATCCTAGACGATGTTTGCATGAAGTGCCACTTGCTGTCGCTGTGCCATTTTGTTGCGCCGACCAAGCGCATGCTATTTGCTCAGAAAAGCGCCAATCCATTGTTGCGGGAAGTGTTACGGCTAGCTTCCGGCTTTTGAGAAGCCCGCTCTTGCCAGCGCTGTGCCATGAGGATGCAACAACATGATGTGACTTAACACCACTTGATGTGACTCAAGTGGTGTTGAGAGAACCCGCCCATTTCGGGGTCCCGCCATGTACGGACAAACCCATATGTGAGCCACACTAATCTTGGTGGCTCCCAGCCATCCCCTAAGCTTTTAGCTCTTTAGCGTTTAGTGGTAGTTTCCATTTAGACCACTAAAAGTTAAGCTTTTAGCGGGTGATCTGAGGGCAGCCCAGTAATCTTTTATTGTGTGCCCCAATGAGATCGGGTTTTGGTGAGTAACCCCTCCACCACAGCGATTTGAGCACGGTATTTTGGGTGATTTTGCCCCATGTCATCCTTTTCGCAGCTGACAGTCCTTCGATTCGGGTGCAAAACGAACGCAAATCCTTGATGCAGTTCAATTTCCTTGTTCAGGTTTTATATAGTTATTGCATAATAACGTAGAATCTGCACGTATATTTTCATGAAACACAACCCCATGCTCAGCGACCTTGGAATAGAGGGATGACTTTCAACCACTCACACTCACACATTCCCACTCTCACTCTCTCACCTTACACACAATGCTCTCACTCACGTAACTTACGCTCGCTGACTTAAACGCACTTACTCCCACTCACTGAATTCACGCTCGCTGACTCTGACTCGCCCCGCTACCCATGCTTCCTCTCGTTGACTCAACTTACACTCTCACTCACTCAACTTAAGCTCACTGACTTTCAACTGCTCACACTATCACTCTCTCCGCTTACAAAACGCTAACTTACACATACTCCCACTCACGCAAAACTTACGCATGCGGATGCAGTTTTGCGTGGCCTGCAGATTTTAGAGTGGTTTGCGCGGACCGGGCGCCTTGGTGATGCCGTCGGTTTGCGTGGGCGCAGTACTTTGTTTGTGCTGATGCCACGGCTGGCGCTGCACTTTGTGCACGACGATGGTGTTTTGCGTGGCAGGCACAGTACCTTGAACTGGTCCGAGCGGAGGTGCCGCGGCGATGCGGTCTCTTCGCACTGTGCGCGTGCCGCTGCTTTGCGTGGCACGCGCCGTGCTTTGTCCATGCCGACGCTAGAATTGCGTGGCAGGCGCAGTACTGTAGACTGGTCTGCGCAGGGCTGGGGATGCGGGCTGCCGCGGGGCCGCGGAGGCGCCGCTGACCGCAGTACTCTAGACTCACTCAACTTCCACCCGCTGACTTTCGATTACTCTCACTTTCCCTCAACTTACACTCGCTAACATACGCTAACATACGCAAGCCCTTCCCTTGCTCAATTTACGCACAGTAGTGTGTGTACACACACACACACTTTTTTCACTCGCTCAGCTCACACTCACTTACTTTCGCATACGTAATGTGACTCACTCAGCTTGCACTCACTGACTTTCAACCACTCTCCCTCTCGCTTCACTTACACATACTTATTCTCGCTCACTCAACCTACACCCACCAACTTACACTCACACACACACACTTAATGCATACCCCGGATTAATAACCCCCCCCCTTGTGTCTGTTTGTGACCAATGTTGATCGCCTGCAACCATTTGGCTCAAGGCCCTTCTGTACCATAGCAATACTCATGATTGCGTGACAAAGGAACCTTTGCAGGCCGCTTACAGGATTATACCACAAGACAATCCACCAGGGACAATCCATCCTCCAATCATCCATGTTGGCATGTTGGACTCTCTCCGGAATAGATCCAGGGACCGCATAAACAACCTCTACTACCACAGGGTACCAGTTCCCTTCTGGGATAGGCCCGGGTAGGCACCCCCGGCAGTGGGCCTCAATTTGTGGTAGCGGAGCAGGTTTTCCGCAGAGATCCAAGGACAAATGTCATCCGATGGAGAAGGCTTCATGGAGGCCTATTCAAGTATGGCCAAGCAGCCGCCATCGTACGACGGAACAGTCAGCTGGCTCAGGTATGAAGAACTCGTGGACGACTGGGTGACAATCACCACGGTGGAAGCACCCAAGAGAGGACCACTTCTCAAAAGCAGACTCACAGGAGATGCTTACATGTACAAGGCAGTCCTCCAAAATGACCTTTTGCAAGATCCTGATGAAGGAGTCAACTATTTCAAGAACACGCTGAAGAAGTACTTCCTGAAGGGTGCGACCAACGTGTATCTGTACAGGCTCCTCAGTTTCTTCAATCACAGAAGGCAGAACCAAGAGTTCCTCATTTTCACATCAAAATTCGAAATCCTTCTCATGAGATTGAAGGCAGCATGGATGGACTTGATGCCCGTCTTCACGGCACAGTCCCCATCATTTCGACAGTCCGTACAGGACGCAAACACCAGAACAATTGCTCGACATCAGCAACCAGCCGGTACTCGAGCACCGCCTCCAGTCCTGCTAAATGAGGATGATCCGACAGTCCTCAGACAGTATATCACGGGAATGCAGGACAGACAGCGGGACGCATTTCCCTTCAATAATAATCTCATTGCGCAGTTTTTCATCATTCAGAGTGAATTGTCAGATCAGCAGAGAGAAAGACTGACCAGTGCTATGTCACTGAGAAACATTTCACTAGAGCACTACTCCTATGAGATGCTGAAGACGCATTACCATGAACTCTTCATCACGACCAGGGCATCCATCCAAGATCCATCCATCCGACCTCAAGGAGGCAACCGAAGCAACACATTCTTCATCCTTGAACAAGGTGAATACGAAGGAGAAGAAGGCTTTTGGGTTGAAGATGAAGATGGACTTGAAGGATTCATGTCAAACAACGATGAAGAGACATTCTGGGTCCTCGAAGAGAACGATGCGTTCATAGCAAGAAAAGTGTCAGGGCGGAATTTCAGATTCAAAAAGAGGAAAGGAAAAGGAAAATCAGGAAACAAAAAGGGCAGTCAACAACGAGGTGGCTTCAAACCCTTTCGAAAAAGCTGTTCTGGCGCGAAGGCCAATATGGCCAACGAAAACTATGATCCCTACGACCAGGCCTATTGGGGCAAAGGCAAAGGAAAGAAGGGAAAGAAAGGAAAATCCAAATTCCAATATCCCTATGATGGAAACAAAGGTGATCCATCCTATGAGAATGGCAAGGGAAAAGGCGGACATGACAAAGGAAAATCCATGACGTTCGCAGCCATCGCAGAGAAGCCGGAGGAGCATCCTGCCACGCAGCAAGTTGCTGAACTCCAAGAGCCTGCCTATGCCGGTTGGACAGACCAAGATTGGGATCAATCATGGACATGGCACGAACAAGGCTGGTACTCATCCCACGAGACATCCAGCACAGGACAAGCGCTAATGGCATTCCATGACGCGTATGAGCATCATGAGAAAGAAGCCATCCACGGGAAGCTGATCCAATCAGATTCAGTTTCAGAACACAATTTGTCCGTAACGACGGATCACAGCCTTTTGGCAACAAAGCTGATGGCGCCTGTCATCAACCCTCAGCACAATCCGACCTATGCGATCCTGGACAACGGATGTACCAGATCCATGGGCAGCTGGCATGCAATCCAGCGTTTTACTCAGGCCATCGAACCCATGAAGGACCTCATCTCCTATCAGTACATCCCGGCCGAGACCAAGTTCACTTTTGCAAACGGAGAAACAGCCAAGGTAAATTGGACCTTGCATCTCCGATATCACACAACTCCTCCATGCAGTACCAACATCGACGTCCTTGAACAAGGAACTGTACCGATCCTCCTCAGCATCAGTCAGATGCGGAACCTCTACATGACCATCGAGCACAACACCTCAATGTGACAAGATCACATGCAAGGCCTTTGGCGTGAACCGTCAAGCAGTTCCAGTATCCGGTACAGGACACGCACTCGTCGACCTCGCTGGAGTTGCAAGAGTGAAAGCACATGGAGAAATTGCCATCAAAGGCCTCACCAACTACGTCTACGATGATGACAACAGCATCAAGTTTCCCTCCGGGGATATCCCCAAGAGTGAAACTGTTTGTGCATCCAAATCATCCGAGACGAAGGAGGGCCTAGCAACTCCCAAAATCATTGGGTCTCAAAAGCAGGACCATTGCATCCTTGACAAGAAGAACAAGCAGCTCATCCGTGTGCACATCACGCCTCGCAAGGCGCTGTTCACACCAAATGGAGCCAAGGAATGTCCAATCAATCCTGATAACATCAGCCGAGAGCGTACCACGGAAATCATAGATGCATCCGAAGGTGGAGATCCAGACATCCTAGAAGACAATTGGAGACTTACATCCCAGGCAAACAAACCAATGATTAACCTGTGGAAAGGTAAGACCATTTTCACCTTCGCGGACAATTCGCTTAAGGACGTAAGGACGAAGAAGCAGGTTCCGGATCGGCAGCAGACAGGATCATCGACAAGAAGGGCTGGTCGACCATTGAGCCAGATCCTTCCGCACCATCCTCAGATGAACCAACATCGCTTCCGATTGCCCTAGGCAGAATCCACAAGCGATTGTCAAACCCCGAAGAGTTGAAGAAGCTCCACCTCCAGCATCATCACATGACAACAGATCAATTTCGATTCAGAACTCGTTCGCTTCACTTGCCAAAATCAACAAAAGATCTATTTGACAAAATCCGAAGTGAATGTGAAGTTTGCCAAACGGCAAAACCATCACCATCACGAAGCAAGACGAGTGGACTTAGAGCGGACACCTTCGGTGACATGACATTCATTGATCACTGTCAAGTTAACAGGAGAACACATCATTGTTTTTGTCATCCTGGATGGAGCAACAACATTGCTCACTGCAGAGGCCGTGACAACTACGCAAGAAGTCGAGAACATCACTGTCCTCAGGAACTATTTTGACCAGTACCACTTGTAGCCCAAATCAGTTGTCGCAGATCAAGCCTTCATGACAGAGACATGGGAACATTTCTATCAATCCCTTGACATCACACCGATATCCTTGGGACCGAACACACCATGGCCAAATCGAGCTGAAGCTGCAGTTCGACTCCTGAAGGCACAACTCAAGATCATGCTAAGTTCCATCAAGGCAGGCACAGCACCTGCAACACTGAAGAAAGTGACATATAGACAGCTGCTGAAGGCAGCTGCAACTGTCAGGAATCAGACTGTCACCTACGGGGGTGTAACACCATTGGAACTCGCATTCGGAAGACGACCAGCAGATCTCATCCAACTCGATGTCGCAACACCAACTCAGTTGACGATTGACAGGAATGAGGAAGAGCTGACAGCCATCCAGATCAAGCAGCTGTCTAAGCAAGCATTCCAAGAAGCGCGTCAATCCGAAGACATCCGACGAGACCTTGCTCAAAATCTCCGAATGAGTTCTAAGCCTCTTCAGGTGAAGGACAAGGTATTCTACTGGCAGGAAGACAAATCCGAGCAAGGGAGGAATATGGCTAAAAGGAAAAGTCATTTCCATCGAAGGGGCAATGGTAGGACTTGATCTTGGGACTCGACTCATCAAGGTTAACATGACGAAGGTCAGAAAGGATGAAACCATCCCTCCGGGGAAACCTGGAATTGATCTTCTCTTACCAGAAGAGTGAGAATCCTTGCAGAAAGAGCAAGCCGGCTCCTCAGCCGACTCCAAGAAGAAGGAGTCATCCGCACCAGCTCCTAAGCCAAAATCCTCAGTGCCACTACGCATCGCGGGTAAGACAACTCCCAAACCTGCAGCACCTCATTCGGCAGAGAACATGTTCGTCGAGGACCTCACATCCGTTCCTGAACAAGCACATTGGAATTGTGTACAGAAGGGAAAGATCCACATTCTCGAGATCTTTGCAGGAAGTGCCAGATTCAGTCAATGCTGCGCACTTACAGGTCTTAAGGTTGGGACTCCCGTAGACATCCGCACCGGATTCGACGTAATGACATCCAAGGGACGACACATGGTCATGGAGATCATCAAGGAGCAAGCACCTGATGCAGAACATCCAACAAGACCATGGGAGAAGCGGAAACGCTATCTTCCCATGGTTGAGTTTGTGGCATCCATTGCGCGGTATCAGTTGAAGCACGGAAGATACTTCATCATTGAGAATCCTCAGCCATCCAAGATATGGTATCTGAACTGTATGCAGCAACTATTTTCAGATCCATCCGTGACCTGGGGAGATTTCCATTTCTGTGCATACGGACTGAAAGATCCTGAATCCAGACTCAGAAGTCTCAAGCCCACGAGCTTGATGCACTGTTTACCTCCCGAGGTAATGAGACCACCCTTCAGAAAGTGTAAGAATTTTACCAGCTCAGTCAAGCACGAACATCAACCCCTCGAGGGAAATGCTGGGACTTTCGGAAGCAGAACCAAACTGGCACAGGTGTATCCTTACCAGTTCTGTCAGGATCGCGCACATCCTCCTGCGACACTTGAAGGTGAAACCACCTCTTGGAGGACCTTTTCGAACCATTCACCATCAAGCAAGTTGACATCCTAAGAAAGGAGATGGAAGTCATTGACAAGGAGTTCAACATGACCCGCAGTAGTCTTGCGGTCAGAATTCAGGACCTCCCGTTCAACAAGGACGTTCAACCATTGGTCATCCAAGATCCGCTAGTCCAAAAGTTTCAGAAGACGATGAAGCAGTTCCCTCCAGGGACTGAAATCGATATCTTCAAAACAAGATCCTAATGACTGGCGATGTCAGAAACATGTGGAATGGTTGCAAGAAGTTGAGACAATTGTGCATCTCATCCACTCAGTATGATGCATGCACCGCATACGTCCACACCATCGGCATGAACATGCCAATTACGTCACCTCCGGACGATGCGATCATATCCTTCTGGCAACCTGATCAGCTGATTGGAATTTGGGTCTGCCTGCATCCAAATGCAATTGGGAGAACTATGATCCGAAGACTTGGCACGAAGTGATGTTTTCGTCCGTTCATCAGTCATTCTCAGATGCGCCGGCTATCAAGCCGATGCCCATCGAGACGGATCCAACAGATCCAACGGATGAACCTCGACAACCTGACACACAGCAGCCACCTGATCAACCGGACCATCCCATGCCTGATCCAAGACCTCCAACTCCTCCGGACGACGAGCACATGTCAGGTCCTCCTCCGGATCCTCCACAGCCTGATCATCCCATGCCGCCAGCACCACGAGGTGTATCACCAGACAGTCCAGTAGATCCACACGACAAGCCTGGCGGAGGAGATTCAGCGCTTAAACGGCAAAAACAGTCCATTTCATCCTCAAGCGGACTCAATCGACTGGGGGGTGATGTTTCTTTGCCGCCACAGTCGCAACCAATTCTTCCGACTGTCGTGGTACCTTCGCCACCTGCAATTCTAACGAATCCCGAAGCAGAAGACCATGATGAAGATCTTGAACTGCCAACGCTTGAGCTTGAGCAAGAAGAAACAACTGCACCCGTGCAGGGCAGTCCATCCAAGAAGCAGAAAACTTGGAAGAAGAAGAAGCCAGATGACAATGATGAGTCACCTGAGCATTCTCCCAGAAATGAACCTGCATCTTCATCCAATTTCAATCCGAACAATCCAGTAAACTTGCCGGTACAATACGACAGTGAGGAAGAACTGATCCCTCATGTTCCAACCTCATCCGGCACTGGAAGTTCAGAGAGAACCATGAGATATACTGACCAAGAAGATGGAGAATCAGAAGACTTTCAGAGGATTAGAGCTTACAATGATCACGAAGCTTTCTGTGCGAATACCGGTTTCTTTACGGTTCCGAGAAATATTGAAGGCAACCCTGTCCTCCTTGGACCTGTGAAACGGACCTTCAACCCATCGCCCCGATGCGGATTCTCTCATCAGAAATACACAGATAAGAATCATGTTGACCAGTTATGCAAGAACATGACCGACGATGACCGTGCACTCTTAGTCTTGTACTCATCCAAGCAAGAATCCTTGAAGGCTTCATCCACATCCGCACTCATTGGCAAGAAGCGGAAGGAAGCGACAGCCACTGAGACAAGAGCTTATCAGAAGCAATTGCATGAAGCTAAGCTTCTTGAGTGCAAATCTTGGCTTGATAACGAAGTGTTCGACTTGGTCGACGCACGCAAGATTCATGTCAGGAACTGGGTTACCGGTCGCTGGGTCCTTACCCTAAAGCGAGACAAGGATGGTAACTTCCTAAAGGACCAAGGCTCGCTGGGCCCTCCGGGGCTTCCAAGACGAGCAGAAGAACGATCAGCAGACAGACAGTCCTGCTGCATCCAGGAGTGGCTTCCGCCTTGCAATCCAAGCAGCCGCAAATAAAGGCTGGAATATATTCCACATGGACTTGAAGACAGCATTCCTCCAAGGCGAAGCATACGATCAGACTCGTGACATCATTTGTCAGATCCCTCCTGAAATGGGATATCCACCACACATTGGAGCGCGCGTGAAGAAGCCTGCCTACGGGCTAAATGACGCACCCCGCAGATGGCGGAACATCCTTGATTCGGCACTCCGTTCTTACGGACTGGTGCCAACCAGGGCAGACCGTTGTACATATGTCTACTACGGCAAGCAGCTTCCGAAACCCGCATTGATGAGTGAAAAGAAATCATCCAATACTTTCGATCTAGAAGGAGCAGTTGATTGCCTCATGGATCCCGTTTCCGGCAACAATGCCAAGAATCGACAAGTTCATGGAGCACTTTCTCTTCATGTTGATGATCTTCTTATGACGGGTGATGATGTGTTCGAGAAGGAAATCATGGGACGACTTCGTAAAGATTTTCAAGTTGGTTCCGAAGACAAAAATGATTGCCTCTTCGTAGGACAAAGCATCCAATGGAAGCAAGACGACAAGCATGCTGGTATATCAATGTCCATCAGAACGTTGCCATTGACGAACTTCAGCAGATCACCTTTGACAAATACCTGAAGGACGACACTCCTCTCACTCCACAAATGCATACTGCATACAGAAGTGTCTTAGGTCAGATCAATTGGTTACAATCGCGAACGCAATTCCACATTGGTTATCAATTAATTCTCCAGGTGCGCATCCAAGGCATCATCTCCGACCATTGAGGACGTTCGCGCCAGTAATAAGACAGTCAGAACCATCAAAAGCATTCCGCTTAGTATGAGATTATGGCCCCTTCGTGGCAAGACACGCATAGTTGGTTATCCAGATGCATCCTATCGCAACAGTGAAGATAAGTCATCCCAACGTGCACATGTTATATTTCTTGCAGAACAAAGAGATCTTCGCCAGGGCTCATCGAACTCGAGAGGCTCATTGGTCGACTATGAGACGCACAAGATCACCGCCACAACAATGTCCACTACTGTTGCAGAATTGCACGGACTGATGCATTGTTACGGTTCAGCATTATTTCTTCGCGGTCTCTGGTCAGACATAACAGGCTAAATCGCAGATGTACACATCCGCACTGATGCGAATTTTCTTGTCACAACGACATCCACAACACATCAACCGGAACAGAAAGAAACAATGCCTTTGATCCAAATGTTGAGAAAAGAAAGCAACAGCGGACAGATGCATGATCTTGCACATGTACAAAGTGAAGATTGCCTGGCAGATTCGCTGACCAAGCATTCAGCTAAAGCAGACGAGCTCATCAAGGCCATCCTCATCGGCAATCTCTTGAATGTTGAGGCACATCCACCTTTCCGTACTATGTTGCAGAACAAGGCATTTTTGGTTGAGTGGCTAGCACACAATACGAAGCACGGACCCGACATCATTGCCTTTGCAGGAGTCGGTGTAGCAGAATCCATGTTTGCTTATTGGGGAACCTGGGCATGATCCACATGTCCACGAATTCTGATGCATGAGTTTTTCATTTTGCACATTTTCAATTCCTCAAATCCGTGATGCGTGTTTTTGCGCTTGACCCATTTTGAACCTCAAGAAATATGTGTCTGCATCCGCAGCCACTTCGGTTTACAACCATTGCTTGATCACCTCGAAGACATGCCGATTCTCAACATGATCTTTGGACAATCCGGCGCTGCGGCTCCTTCGCCGAAGCCGCTAAAATGAAGAGACGTGCATCTCCTTTGAAGGAATCCCCTGCTCGCGACGAGGAAGATGAGACATCCGACTGCCCCATGGAGCAGGTCGCCGATGAGAATCCATCCGCCCCTCAACAACCAGATAATGTCAACATGGAGCAGGTAGATTATGATCGAGATACCGACAACGATGATGATCTGGATGACGAAGAGCAACCTCCCGCAGGAAATCCGAAGCCGAAGGCGATGCCACATCCGAAACTGGTTCCGAAGTCACCACCACCGACATTGAGGCTTGTGTCAAAGGTTAAGCCAGCAGCGAAGAATATATGGGATGACAATCCTGGTGAACGACCTGCACTTCCAAGGCGACCAGCAATGCGGACAACTCTCACATCCAACGATCGGTGGTATATATCCGCAGAATCAGATACCGGCATCTACCTCCAGAGGATATCCGTACATCCAGGACCTTTCGGGAATTCTCGATTCCTCACCTTCGTGTTCGAATGCTACAAGGAGTGCTCTACCATCCTCGACACGTTTCCGGACTTCCACTTCATTCCCGAGCATGAACGAGAACATGGAGCCAGGGTATTCTGGTTGAGAGCCAGATTCAATGATTACTGGCAGCCAACACTTCAAGGTGATGGCCCACATGCAGAGAAACAATACATGGACTTCATCAAGAAGGTCTACAGTATCTGCTGCTATACCAATGCTCAGCCGGAAGATTTCGGAACCGACATCATTCCGATGGTATGCCGCAACCGCATGATTGATCTTGACAAGACCGTCCAGAATGTTGAGCAGGTTTGCAATTATTTCCACATGGATCCATCCAAGGCAAAACAGATCACCGACCTCATCCTCTGGCGAATCGAGCGATTGAGCACAGAGAATGCCGACGACCAGTGGAAATGAATCCTGACGGACCCGTTGAGCTCTACGATGCATTGGGATGCATTACACATGCGAAGGGCTTCATGGGCAATAAGCCAGGACTTCTCCTGATGGCTATGTTCCCGGATTATGGAAAGGCACGTTTCGAGATTGCTTTCGTGTATCCATCCGTGGACGGGTCATACAATGAGCGCAAGGACAAGGGATGCATTGTTCCAAGGAATCGATCGACAACCTCACATCCAGATCCGCATGTGATGCACTCAGGCCTGATGGCAGAGGATTCCTCAATGATCCAGAGATGGAATTCTATGTGAGATGCAACAGCGGTCATACTCGACAAGTCGATCTCCAATACTTTGGACGCCCCCTTTGGTCTGGACAGAAGAGTGAACCTCGTCAAGAAGAACCGGACTACGATCTTCCAACAGAATCCATTCCTCCAAGTCCGCATCTTTCAAGATCCGACGCGCCCCATGAAGATGAAGGCACAGCCCAGGCAAAATACAGAATGCGAAGGCCGGCACCACCATTCATTGAAGAGGAGAGAAAGATCAAGCCGTTCGCGAAGAAGCCCATCACGTTCATGTTCCATGCGACATATGGAGATCTGCTGATCAGCATCATGGAGAACGGGCTCAAATCTAGGAAATCCCAGTCAAACCCTTCGGGGAGAGTGCGCATCCACATGGCATGCATCGACGACATTATCCTCGACGACGACGCGTCAGAAGCAGCATTGACACATGTGCCAACAGGAAGAGATGCATTGTTGATCCTTGCATTCCTCAAGGACCAGGACTACGGCATCCGACTCTCCGAAGAGCGAACAGCACTGACAGAACAAACCATCGAGGCGAAGAATATTGTTGCAGCATTTGATCCTGATGGGAACATCATAATGAGCAACAACTGGATCATGAAGAAGAATCTCGGTCGTGAATACGTTGAGATGTACTGTACAACAGCAAGAGCCATGAATTCGCCGATGCCTTCTTCAAATATGTGAATACCGACCAACAAAGCAAGGAAAAAACCGAAAAAGATACATCCACAGAGACCAAGAAGCGACGGCACTCCACCGATCAGGACGAAAATGATGAGGAGAACATGGAACCTTTGGGGGAGAGATCCGTCAAGCCGAAGGTCACCATGGAGTATCGCAATCCCGAGAACCTAGAAGAGTTCATCAAGGAATTCAAGGAAATATGCCTTGAAATAGACATGAACAAGAAGGACGCCGAGGAAGAGCTCCAGGAGACCAAAAAGAACTTCATCCGCTTCATGGAGAAGTACAACAGGGATCCAAAGAGAGCGCATCCCAAATTGACAGAATGCGAGCGAGCCTCATTGGCACATGTCGATCCAGATGTCAACCTCGAGGAAGAAGAATTCTATTTCCACCATCGAGAATGGCCGTCCATGGAAGAGTTCAGGAAGGCACAGCCAGTATCAGGATATCCGATCAAGCTTCCAATTGGATTGAAGAAGCCCAGGACATATGACAAACCAGAGCACATGAGTTGACCTCATCCATGACGATCAACATGCTCACCATGAAGCACGGAAACCTTACGAGGAATCCAAAGCTGGACAACAAGGAGGTGAATAACATGGCGATGAAGGATCGACCAATCACGAGGATGATGATGCAGAACAGCGCGCACGCAGACGCATTCCTCAGTCCTCAAGATGAGAAATCTAAGGAACTCATCAAGACGTTCATCCGGTTTGGAGACAAGGGCATAGTTATCAAACAATGGTCATCCAGACCAATCGCATGCTTTGTCCGCGGCGGACCTTCCGCAAGAGTGGAACTATTGGCGCGGCGCATTTCCACAAGGAGTCAAAACTGGGGAACTACATTCATTCGGTATGTTCAGATGCTTCTTCGGAACCGAGAACCATTGCACTGATGCCGAATACGACATCCCGACCTCTGACTGCCTGGCAACCACAGGAACATCCATGTTCATGGAATCCAAGAAATACATTGGACCGAGGTTGCCGCCACGCACAACTGTCCAAGGACACGGGCGCAACAAGGAAATTGTCGTCATCCACATCGAGCAATGTGATGAATTTTGTGGCGTGTTTCCAAAGTCATCCAATGGCTCACTCCTCAAATTCGACAGCCGCCATGTGACGAGGGCAGACCTCCCGCTTGCTACCATTGGAGTTTTTCACATCCATCCAGCAATCAGCCATGGAGCAGCACGGGACGATTTTCAAACCGAAATCATGCCGCTCGTGACATTGTACAAATGCGATGCGATCACTGGAGACGCCAACAAGTCCGCGAACACCTACAGCAAACTCCAACAGGTCTACAACCCGGCCAACGGTCTCATGAATATCCTCATGAAGGCATACCAGAGATTGTGGAATGAAATGGAGAACTTGCCACTCGTGGACAGAATGGAATATGCAATGGAGACTTCCTGCACCCTGAAATCCATCGTCCGTCATCACCTCTACATGAAGACTGAATCCGGGCTTGATCGAACATTCCCAGATGCCATGATGACTTTCGTATTTGGATGGGGCAAGACAAACATCCAGCAGGATTTCCGGAAGGAAGAGATGAACGCAATGAAAGATCAACTGGAAACTATGCGGAACGATCCTACGACTGCCAGTTTCGACTATCAGGTCTCTGCCACCAAGCAGCGAAACTTTGAGCGATCCAAGGAGTACCTCAGGAATAGCAACCCTGGACTCAGCAAGAGTACAAGGAATACAACAAGCAGCAGTGGGGCAATCCTAAGCAGTGGAAGGACTACCGACTCGACCTGGCACGACTACGGAGACTACAGCAGCCAATCCGACAGCAGCTATCGGTGGAACCGTTGACTATCTGATGAAGCTGCCACCTCTGGCATCCACTCGACCTCCTTTGGTCTGAGTGATCTGCCAAGGAAAGAAGTTTTTCTGAAGCTCGACTGAGAGAACACCCGAAAATCGGCATGTGAGATACCTAGATGTATCTAAAAGATGATGTACAACGCTATGTACATGCGGGACGGATGTGAAACTATTGATCTCTCACTGAATAGTCTTGTTGGCGGTGAGGATCAATTCGGTTGAAATTCGTAGGAATCAGTACAGACTGTTTCCCATTTTGCAAATCAAGACATTTCATCCGCGCAGAAAACAGGATGAATTCAGTATTTCAATACACATGGCTACGGCATAAACCAAGGCTATGGCCGAAGGCCAAGAAGCCAAAGATATTTCATATCTAGTGCCGGCGATCAAAAGAAATCTGTGTCTGTTTTGTGTCTGTTTTTGACCAATGTTGATCGCTGCAACCATTTGGCTCAAGGCCCTTCTGTACCATAGCAATACTCATGATTGCGTGACAAAGGAACCTTTGCAGGCCGCTTACAGGATTATACCACAAGACAATTCATTAGGGACAATCCATCCTCCAATCATCCATATTGGCATATTGGACTCTCTCCGGAATAGATCCAGGGACCGCATAAACGACCTCTACTGCCACAGGGTACCAGTTCCCTTCTGGGATAGGCACCCCCGGCAGTGGGCCTCACCCCTCCCCCCCCTCAAGTCTGTCATGTTTTTTGAGGGCCCCCCCCCCCAATACTGAGAAGGGGAGGGAACCTTGTTGTCAGGTGAGGGAAGGTCAGGGTTCAAGGTCTGGGAAGGTCAGGTCAGGGAAGCTTGTGAGAAGGCCAGGTGAGGGAACCTTGTGGGAAGGTAGGTGGGGGAACCTTGAGGCCAGGCAACCTCTTAAATGGATTTAAAGCAATCAGAGGGGTCTTGTGAAGGCTTTTGGAGAACATGGTTGATTAATAGGGGGTGCCAAATCTAAGAATTGTTGATCAGTAATTAGGGGGCTTGAAGGTAGCTTGTGGTAAAAGTCAGGTTCCCTCATCCAATACCGCTGGCCATTCCAGCTGCTCAACCAGGTGAGGTGAGGTGATCAGGTGAGGTGAGAGAGAGAGAGAGAGAGAGAGAGAGAGAGAGAGAGAGAGAGAGAGAAAGAGGGGTTTAAAGGGAGGCTTTTCAAGTGACAGGGAGGGAGTGCCCTCAAAGCCCTTTTTCTGCCAAGGCTGGCAAGAAAAGACAGCCTATAAGTCACTGCCCCGCCCCTCAAATAACAAAGGAGGCACCCCCTATTAATACACTGACCTTGGGTAGGCACCCCTACAAATTTGAATTGCCAGCCAAAGCTGCAGCACTCCCACCGCCAGCGTGCCCACCACCAGCACCAGCTGGCAGGGACTTTGGGAATTCTAAGTGTGAATGCTTTCAGGAGTTCAGGTTTAGGAGTTCATGCTTGGAGGCTGGGGGTAGGAGGAGTTGAGGTTTGGGGTTCCAAGAGTTGAGGTTTGAGGGTCTTAAGAGTTGAGGCTTTTAGGAGTTGAGGTTTGAGGGTTAGATTGAGAATAGGGGGGGTTGAAGTTTGAGGGTTCTAAGAGTTGAGGCTTTTAGGAGTTGAGGAGTGGGGGTTAGATTGAGAATAGGGGAAGTTGAGGTTTGAGGGTTTTAAGAGTTGAGGCTTGTAGGAAGTGCAGGAGGAGTTGAGGTTTGAGGGTCTAAGAGTTGATGCTTTTAGGAGTTGAGGTTTGGGGGGTCAGATTGAGAATAATTAGGAGGAGTTGAGGTTTGAGGGTTCTAAGAGTTGAGGCTTTTTGGAGTTGAGGTTTGAGGGTTCAAAGAGTTGAGGCTTCCAGGAGTTGAGGTTTGAGGGCTCGATTGAGAGGAGTTGAGGTTTGAGGGTTCTAAGAGTTGAGGTTTTTGGGAGTTGGGGTTTGGGTTGTTGGTTGAGGTTTGAGGGTTCTAAGATGTGAGGCTTCCAGGAGTTGAGGTTTGAGGGTTAGATTGAGAGGAGTTGAGGTTTGAGGGTTCTAAGAGTGGAGGCTTTTGGGGGTTGAGGTGTGCGGTGTTAGATTGAGAATAGGAGGAGTTGAGGTTTGAGGGTTCTAAGAGTTGATGCTTTTAGGAGTTGAGGTTTGGGGAGAATAATTAGGAGGAGTTGGGGTTTCAAAGAGTTGAGGCTTCCAGGAGTTGAGGTTTGAGGGTTCCAAGAGTTGAGGCTTTTGAGAGTTGAGGTTTGGGGTGTTGATTGAGAGGAGTTGAGGTTTGAGGGTTCTAAGAGTTGAGGCTTTTGGGAGTTGACCTGAGGTGTTAGGAGTTGAGGGTTGGGGAGTTGAGGGTTGGTTTCATGCTGCTTTGCAAACACAGGGAGGGTCAGGAAGCCTTGGTGGCCCAGGCTCACCCACATCTCCCTGCGCCTGAGCCACATCGAGCTGCGCATGCATGCCAGCTGGGGGGGCTGCTTGCCAAAACCTTTGGTGGAGGGTTGAATCTTTTCGGCTTGCTTAGGGCTGAGGGTTGAGGGCATTAATTAGGAGGGGTTAAGGGCTTGAGGTTTGGGGTAGGAGCAATTGAGGTTTTAGGGTTCCAAAAGCCTTTCAGGATTAGAGGGTTGAGAGTTTGAGGGGTTGAAGGTTGAGGAGCAGTTGCGGAAAGGGGTGCCCCCTTTACTGCAAGCAGATCAAAGGATTTAGGGTTGTAAGAGTTGAGGGTTTGGAGGGGGAGGGTTGCTTCAGGATTTTGAAGGTGGGGCAGTTGAGACCTTTAGTAATTCAGGTTAAGGCTTGAGGCTTTGAGGATTTGAGGTTTGAGGGCACCAAAGAAAACACTAGAAGCCCCCATGTGATTAGATAGATTAGTGTTCTTAAGATTTGAGGTATTAGGAGTTGAGGCAGAGTTGAGGAGGAGTTGAGTTTGAGGCTTGAGGGTTGAGGGTTGAGGGCAGGGGCAGTTGAGTCTTGGCACCTGGTCCAGGCTTCGACCTTTGAGGAGGTGTGCTTTGAGCACAAAGTCTTCGAGGGCAGTGTGGTGTCCAGGCTGCTCAGCTGGTCAACTCTCTGGGCCTTGGCTGAGGAGGCGAGTCTGATGGAGGAGTTGAGGAACCTCAGGGTTGGAGGAGTTTTGAGGATTCTAAGGGATTTTCAGAAGTTGGGTCTCAGGCCTGAAAGAGGTTTGAGGAGGGTTCTTAGGTTGAGGCCTTTAGAAGTTCAGGTTTCAGACGTTGAGGTTTGAGGGTTCTTAGAGTTGAGGCCTCTAAAAGTTGAGGTTTGGGTTCAGGAGAGGTTTGAGGGCTTGAGGAGTTGAGGTTTGAGGGTTCTTAGAGTTGAGGCCTCTAGGAGTTGAGGCTTGAGGCTTTCAAGAACGGTTTGAGGCTTTCAGGAGTTGAGGTTTGAGGCTTGTTAGAGTTGAGGCCACTAGGAGTTGAGGCTTGGGGCTTTCAGGAGAGGTTTGAGGCTTTCAGGAGTTGAGGTTTTGAGAGTTCTTAGAGCGGCCTCTGCGATTTGAGGTTTGAGGCTTCAGATAGGTTTGTGAGTTTGCAGGACCCAGCCTTGTTGCTGGGCTGAGCCTCTGGAAGGACTATCTTCAGGAGAGGGTGAGGGGGCTACTTGTCAGAAGTGAAGGGTTGGGGGTTGGGGCCTTTCAGGAGTTGAGGTTTGGGGGCAGAGTTGAGGTTTGAAGGAAGGATTGAGGTTTGAGGCTTCCAGGAGTTGGGGTTTGAGGGTTTGCAGGGAGTTGAGGTGTGAGGGTAGGAAGGATTGAGGCGGCTTGCAGGAGTTGTGGTTTTGAGGGTTTGGAGGCTTTCAGGCTGGTTGAGGGTAGGAGGGGTTGAGGTTTGAAGCTTGCAGGGGTTGATGAGGGTAGGAAGAATTGAGGTTTGAGGCTTTCAGGAGATGAGGTTAGGAAGGTCAATTCGAGATGTTGCCTCTTTGTCTGAGGCCTGAGGAGCAGATCCCGGTATACATCAGGTGTGGCAGGCGCAGCTTCGCTTGCTAATTTAATATATAAGGGGGAGGCCCAGAACATCAGGTGTGAGTTTGATGGCATCTCAGGCGGAGAGTAGGTTTTAATCAGGTTAGACCCACACCCCATTTTTTCAGACTTACGGTAAGGGTTGAGGGTGAGGATTAAGGAAAGGCAAGGGAAAGGGGGAACAAACATTTGAAGGTTTGAAGGTTTGAAGGTTGAGGGTAGGAGGAGTTGAGGCTTTCAGGAGTAGAGGTTTGAAGGTTGAGGGTAGGAGGAGTTGAGACTTTTAGGAGTAGAGGTTTGAAGGTGGAGGGTAGGAGGAGTTGAGGGGGGAGCTTAGGGTGAGGGAGTTGGGGTTGAGGGTTGGGTGTAGGAGGAGGAGTTGAGGCTTGAGGGTTCTAAGAGGCTCTCAGGGTTTGAGGGTTAAGGTGTAGGAGTCAAGGTTTGAGATTTCAAACAGGCTTTCAGGAGTTTGGTTTCAAGGTTGGGGGTGCGAGAAGTTGAGGCTTTCAGATTGTGGGCCCAGGCATCATGCTGGAGATTGAGCAGCTGGTGAGGGAGATTAGGCCTTTCCTGCAGCAGCGGGGCAGAACACGGCTCCAGGGCTACAAGCCCTCTTTCAGGCGATGTGAGGTGAGGGGAGGATCAAACCCGGGCAGGTGAGGCCATTAGATCATGGTGAACTTCAGGACAGGATGAGGTGAGGAAAGCCCGCTTTTGGCCAGGGCAAAGCTTAGAAACCATTTGACCTCTTAAGTGAGAAGGAAAAAGACAGGGGAGAAGAGCAGGGATTGAAAAGGTCAGTCCTTCTGAAAGGTTCTTGGCAATTAGTTGAAACATAGGGTCATTTTACAAAGGGTTCATCCCTTTACGTTTCAGAAACACCGCAAACCCCCCTACCGGATTGCGTACCCCGTTCCGGATCGCCCCCCCCTCCCCCCGTTCCGGATTGTTTCGGATTGCGTCACCACCCTTACATTTTCTCAAAGTTCTCACAAAAAGCACCACCACCCCCCCACCCTTTTCCCCCCCGTTCCGGATTGCGTGGGATTGCGCCCCACCCTTACATTTTCCTTTTCTTTCACAAACAGCACCGCCACTCCCCTACCCCCTCCCCCCGTTCCGGATTGCGTACGCCGTTCCGGATCGCTCCCCCCCACCCTTACATTTTCCAAAATTCTAAAAAAATGCACTGCCACCCCCCTACCCTACCCTTTACACCCCCCCACCCTTACATTTTCCAAAGTTCTCAGTAAAAGCACCGCCCCCCCCCCCTACCCCCTCCCCGTTCCGTTCCGGAGCGCCCCCCCCCACCCTTACATTTTCCAAAGTTATTATAAAAAGCACCGCCGCTCCCCCCAAAAGCAGGGCACCAAACATGGTAGATTAATACGGGGGTGCTGGCTTTGGTAATGGGGGGGGGTGCTGCTGTTGCAAGTAGTAAGAAGGAGCTGGTGTGCAAAAGCAGGGCGTCAAACATTGTAGATCAATAGGGGGGTGCTGGCTTTAGTAATGGGGGGGTGCTGCTGTTGCAAGTAAAAGTAGCTGGTGTGCAAAAGCAGGGCGTCAAACATTGTAGATCAATAGGGGGGTGCTGGCTTTAGTAATGGGGGGGTGCTGCTGTTGCAAGTGAAAAAAAAGTAGCTGGTGTGCAACAGCAGGGCATCAAACATGGTAGATTAATAGGGGGGTGCTGGCTTTAGTACTGGAGGGGGTGCTGCTGTTGCAAGTAAAAAAAATGGAGCTGGTGTGCAAAAGCAGGGCATCAAACATGGTAGATTAATAGGGGGGTGCGTTAGTATTGGGGGGGGGGGGTGCTGCTGTTGCAAGTAAAAAGGAGCTGGTGTGCAAAAGCAGGGCATCAAACATGGTAGATTAATACGGGGGTGCTGGTTTAGTAATGGGAGGGTGCTGCTGTTGCATGTGCAAAAGTTGGGCAAGTTGAAATTAGATTAAAAACGCATGATGTAGCGGGGGGTTTTGGGGGAGGAGATCTTTAATAGGGGGGGGGGAAAACTTTGTAATTGTGGGGGTGCCAGGGCAGATTCCTGGGTTTCAATTAAAACGAGTATTGGCGAGGGATTTTCAAGGAAAACCGGGCGCTTTAGTAGGGGGGGGTTATTAATCCTGGGTCAGCATTACTCTCACTCACCCAACTTACACTCGCTAACTTGTGAGACCGCACACGTCATTTCTATTTCTATCGCCCATTTCTTTCTACAGTAACTTACCAGCTTTTCACCTTTGGGGTCACGTCAAGCAAAGGCTCTGCTTGAAAAAAACTAGGCGTGTGGGGTTGTCCGGTCCTTTTATTGTATGTTTTTTCCTGGGAGCAGGGCAGGTTGTTCCCGGTCTAAGTACCTCATCTTTGCGGCTTTGGCAGTTTGTCAAGCGCCACAAGAATCTAAACACTTAGCCTTTGGTTTTGGACTTTGAATGGCCCGGGCTGTTGTGGAGTTGTCTCAAACTAGGCCGCCCCTGCCCCGGCCCCATGGCGGCTTGATTTCCTTGGTTTCCATGCTCGAGATGCCGCCCAGATTCCCCGCTTTCTCTTTTGGAATCCATGGCTTCCATTGCTCACATCAAGACTTGACATCAGAAGGATGACATGGGGCGCACTCGCCAAGAAAGTCTGCTGCGCAGTGGGCCAAAACCCCAAAACTTCTTTACAATTAAATTGAATTAGAGCACTATTATGAAATCAGATTTTTAATCAGACAGTATTAAATAACATGGACCAAAAAAGCTATTCTTAGATGTGTATAAAAATATAATCAGAGACTATTAAATAACATGGATCAAAGCAACTTCTTCGAGCTTGAACTCAAGGACGAAAAAAGCCCCGGGCCACGCCACGCTTCAACGGCAGGATCTCCCGCCGGCGAAGCCGGCGGGGCCGCCGGCGCCTTCGGAGCCTTCGGCGCTGGTGGCCCCGGAGTCGACGCGGATGCCGGGGAGCCAAGGGCGCTTGGCTTCCGTTTGGCAAAGAAGAACACTTGGAGGGCGATATTTTTCGGAATTCCCCTTTCTTTCTTTCTTTCTTTCTCGAGCACCTCAGGGTCTTGCCGTCTCTGCTCTAGCAACGTGCTGCCTTAGGAATTCCCCAACAAAAATAATAATCCCAAATTAAATCTCGACCCATAACACTTTCCAACATATGAATACATTTGGAACAGTGCCTTGGACTGTCTCCTAGGTTAACACTTTTAATTTCCCCTGTTGGTCTGAAAGGGAGTCGATTTCACCACTGGGGACTTAAGCAAATGGAGGTTGGGTGGTTTGGGGAACCCCCCTTTGGGTTGGTCATGTTGCCCAGAGGGTCCCTTGGTACCTCATGAGCATGGCTTTTGGGGGGGTAAAGAGGGTCTAAGTACCTTCTCAGAAGGTACCAAGGGACCCTCTGGGTTGGTCTTAAACTGAAAGCACCCATTGTGTTGGTTTTGAGTGTTTCACTATTTGTTGACATGCGCAAATATGGGATTGGAACCCAGGCAACAAAAGCACCGCAATGCAAGTAATTTCGATTGCGCGTCACATGTTTCACAACAGGGGTTCTGCGAACTACTTGCTAAGTAGCCGATCCAGCCTCCTGAAGTAGTGATTTGTTGTGCAGACGTGCCGCCCTTAAAGGGTGTCAGGATCCAAAGGCTGCAGTTTTGCCACTGGAGCCCAGCGAGGGTTAGCCTCTTTCTATGGCATTTCTAAGGGGATGCCGCCTCCCATGCTGAGCTCATTTCGCACCACCTAAGAACCCCGACGGAATCACGATTCCCCCTGTAAATACCAACAAACCATGGTTTCAACCATTTTCACATTGGTGCGAACGGATTTCGTGCATCCACAGGATCAGTGCCCAATCCCCACAGGAGCTTCTCCATTTTGTCAGCCGAGTGCTTGTGGTGCTCTTCACCCGGTCTCCGCTGGTTGGGCATGTGGTGTCCGCCCACACGAATCACATGAACGTCATCACTGCCAGTCTGGCTGACCTCTTGGCATTCTGCATCACTAAGTTCAGGATCTCAATAGTCCCAAAATCGGCGCTGGGCTAGGATGCAGCCGGGACATGTGCAGCTCCAGTTCGGATCCACTCATCATGCTAGGACTGCACACCTCCAGCAAAGGTACGTCTAGAGCAACAACAATACATCCGTGTTGTGGTTGAGCTCAAGATTTGGTGGTGTTTTTTGCGGCAAACCTTTACAGCTTGGTAATCAAAAGGAACACCGAAGCCATTTTCGGGTGCCCCTAGCTTGACGAGCCATACCCATATCCAATCATTCAGGCATGGTGGGGCTGCTGGCTTTTCCAACCCACCGTTTCTTGACCTTCATTTTACCTGGCTTATGCTCCCACACAGGTGGGTCAAATCCGAACAGGGCTCGGACCTTGGGAATTTTAGGGAAAACCGCGAGGGTTTCCAGCTTTCTGGGTGAATTATAACGACCTCACACGACCTCACCCCAAATGGTGGTTTATGTGGGGAATGGCCCCCCGAACCCCTGTTTGTTTTACAAGCCCTACTGGACATATTTTATTTTTTTCCAGGGGGCTTAAACAAATGGAAGAGATTAGCTCACTATAGGGAACTAACAGAGATGCCATCCAGGCCCTCAATGGAGCGCTTCAAGCTCAGGTTAAAGGCGGGGGGGAACTCGCAGAGTTGGGGGGGTTCTGGGAACGACCGAAACTGTTTGGCTTGAAGCCCAGGAAGGTACAGAAGGTACTTGGAGTCTCCATGACACTTTAGAAATAGGTCCATGACCCCATTATCTAGGGTAATGACCAACCATTTTTAAAGGGTTAGAAGGATACTCCAGGTACCTTCTAAGGAGGTACTTAAACCCCTTTTTTGCTCCCCAAAATCCATCCTCATGAGGTACCAAGGGACCCTCTGGGAAGGGAAACCTCAAGGAAACCAACCGAAGTGGCTTGATTTGGGTGTGAGCAAGTGAGCAACTGATGGACGCACCGTTTCTGGTTTCGATTTCGGGTAGGCAAAGGTTTGGGTGCGTTGTTGTGTGCTTGACTTTCCTCTTTCCCTGTTGTCCTAGTATAAGAACTGAACAAAGCCTTATTATTGCGGTTCTATTTGGAGGGAGGGGGAGACCAAAGAAGTCCCAAGCTTGAATATTGCATTGAATTCTACGGCAGCCATGAGCAGTCCACGCTATTTGAAAACTTCCAAAAAGGGCAACTAAAAGAAACAAATCATGACCATCAACTCGCGCAACAAATTGAGGGGAGGAAGCTCAGAGAGTTGGATCACGCTTGGGATACGGGTGGATCCGCTGGGTCATACAGTGGACAACTTCATCAGACCCAGCCCATCCAAACGGGCAATAACATTGAAATTGGGGTTCGAGGAAAAAGGGGGGGTTGCAGCTGTAAGGGTTTGATTAAATCGTCCACCCACGGTATGTGAAACTGTAGGACACGCGGATCAACAAGTAGAAGCCACAGCTTTTGCTTTGTGCTTGGGCAAAAGCCCAACTTGTAAAGTTTTTCGGAGAATACTTCAAGCTCAAGGCGCATCCTCTATATTCGGGCCCCCCATTTGACACATACCCAGAGGTTGTTGCAAAGCTGAAATGGAAAAGGCGACCCTTAGGACCGCTTTGTGGGACGTTCGGGCTGCTGAACAAATCCACCGATTCGCGGGTAAAAAGGGCGAACATCCACGATGTGGGTCCTTTACTTGGGATGCCTTAAGAGAAAGCCAGATGTTCCTTCTTAGCAGAGTTGACACTTTGCCGGAGTTGGGTGGGGTGAGGTGGGGTGGGGTGGGGTGGGGTGAGGTGGGGTGGGGTGGGGTGGGTTGGGGTGGGTTGGGGTGGAGTGGGGTGAGGGGTGGGGTGAGGTGGGGGTGGGGTGGGGTGGAGTGGGTCGGGGGGGGTAGGTGGGGTGGGGTGGCAGGCGCTCGACAGAAAAAATCCTTGTTGGCGGGCATTTGAACATCCAATCCCCTGTAGAGAATCCTGTATGAGGTAGTGGGAACCCCGGATTCATAAACCTCTCGTTGATGAATGTCCCTTTCTGGTGCGGCTTCGTCGCTTTTGGAGGGAACACGCCCTATTGGCAGGGCGGGATTATTTTGACTGCTATTGGGTTGGATCTTTAGACTTTCACTCTTCGGTTGAAATCAAGTTGGGTTTTCCACTCAACCGCCAAAAAGCGATATCAACTTTTTGCCGGTGGGTCAACGGCAACCACGGTCCTGGGTCAAAAAATCAAAAGATTCGCGCGATGGGACCCGCGCGTTGCCTAACGCGCCGTTGCCGTCGAGGCCTTTGCCCACATCGAGGAGAGGGATCCAGATTTACAGCGCTGGGCCACTGGGCTCCAGTCGCCAGGGTCAACCCAAGACGAAGGAAGTCGCATGGAAGTCCTCTCTTTTGAGGGTTATGCCCTTTTTGAGGTGTAAATGGTATGAAGGAACATCCAGACTGAATCCACATTGAGATTGGGTTTTTCAAACTAAATAAAGTATTTAGGGGTAGACCAAGCAACCTCGGTTCACGTGCGCTTGACCCTATTTACTCATTTTCCAACCTCTCATGGTTTGGTTCGACCATCGGGTGGGCCCAGCAAGCTGGGTGCAAGGACCCCTTCCCCTCCAGCAAGGCCGTTTGGCGTCCCCGGACATCCCGGGCACCATTGCCAACGAAGTGAAATTGGGCAAGTCCCGAGAGCAAACGGCTGTAAAGCAGGGTGAGACACTGATCGGCAGCGTGCACAAGAAGCACGGAGGGGTGCAAATGGTTCTGCTTGGTCCGCGGGGAGGATCATGCAACAGTGGTGGTCCTGAAAGCAATGGGATCCATGCAGCCGATCCTTTTTTCGTGACGTCTGCAGGAGCGGCCAGGTAAACCAGATCCGCACCGAATGTATGGAATGAGGCCGAACTCAGAAAGAACGCCACATGTTCTCCTTGAAGCAAACCGCCTTCGGTTGTTTCTAGCCTTGGCTTGACCTTGGGGTCAATCAGGCTTAACCAAATCTGCTTGCCCGCCAACACTTGTTAAATCTATGTTCTAAATTGGATTCATTATTGGCGTTCACACACAATGCGTAAACATCTGAGCCACATCAAAGCCAGTTCAAGCATTGATGTAAGGCCTGCTTGTTTGAACAAAAAGGAACCAACATCCAACAAACCAACGCCTTTGGTTTTATTGGAACCTTTGGGAGAAAAGCCTTTCCCAGAGGGTCCCTTGATATCTCACAATGGCCTTTCTTTTTTTTTTTTTTGGGGGGGGGGGGGGCGGGTTAAAAAGGGGTCTAAGTACCTCATTGCAAGGTATTTGGAGTCTCCATGACCCTTTTAAAGATAGGTTTTAAAAATAGGTCCACGACCCCAGTATTTAGGGTAACGACCAGCCATTTTCAAAGAGTCGGAAGGAGACTCCAGGTACCTTCTAAGGAGCTACTGAACGACTCCTCTTTTGCCTCCCCCCCAAAACGCCATCCTGTACCAAAAAAACCCTCTCTGGGAATGAAACCTTTCCCAGAGGGTTCCTTGCTACCTCAGGATGGCGTTTGGGGGGGGGTAAAAGAGGGGTCGTTCCGCACCTCAGAAGGTATGGGCCGAAGCGAGGAGCCAGACCTCACGCTGCTGTCCACGATGCTGGCCTCCTCCGTCGGCTGGTCAGAAGATGGGGGGGGGGGTCCGGCGGGGGATCCGTTGGCCGTATGTTTTCGCTAGCGAAGAAACCACGGGGTTCCCTTAGGATTGACACACCATGGCTATGAATCTGAGGGGAGTTCCAAAGTAGTTGGTGGACCTTACCCAGAGGGTCCCTTGGTACCTTCTAAGAAGGTACGTACTGAACGACCTTTTTTTTAACTTTTTTACTTCCCGAAAGCCATCGACTCATGAGGTACCAAGGGACTCTCTGGGTTAGAATTTACACATCATGGCTTTCTGTTTCTTAGGGAAGCTCCAAAGTGGGTGGACATGATTCAGTGACCCCATTGTTTTTGTTTTGCTTGTTTTGTCTGGTCTCAAAATGTGGCACCACAACAATGGAAGGTGCTTCCGTGGTCGTCCTTTCAATCAACCCAGCAAGTGCTCTCCAAAACGCACACCCGTGAACATTCAAGAACGTTTGGCGGCGAAAGAGCATCTACCAAGGCCTATCATGCCAGACTTTTCAGAATTCAACCGTATGTTTGACCCCTTTTTGCATCTGTTCCCTTTTGGGCTTTTGCTCTTCACTTATTCCAATCACTGGAGTCTTTTCCCAGCAACTGAAAGCTTTGGGTCTCTGGAGCAGCTTGGGAGGGTTCAAGACGGGTTCCAGGTATTGTTAGAGATGCCGCCTCCGCACATGTTATGCAAGCGAAGCGGGTTTGGGGTGCATGGAGCAGAGGGAGGTATTCCGATGGACTCTTCTTTTCTGAGTTTGGCTTGAGTCAGGAGTTAGGTTGAAGAGCAATGAGTGCAGATGCTTCTGCTAATTTGACAAGTGGGCTTTCTTGTATGTTTATCAATTACGAGCTCCGACCACTTGCAGCCCCTGCTTTGCAGTGTCGAGCACGTAGCTGGTGATGACCAATTTAGTGTTATGGTACCCTACACCGACATTCTAATTGTGTATCCCCTTTGAGCCCTTATATCCCCTTATACCCACATTTAGGAGGTCCTAGAATTGCAAGACCCCCTATGAAATGGTTTGAAAGGGATCCCCCCCAAAAAATCGCCCCTTTGTAAGGGTCCGCGATTTTGGGGAGCGTTTTGTGTTTTTTAAGGAAGAACAAGCCAATGCCGTTTCGTTGTGTCAAGGCATACGAGAGCAATTTCCCTTTGGTTAGCATATGTCAGGTTGCCCAAGGTAGAACCTCTATTAGACAACCTGGCATTTAGTGCCACCTTTAGAGGGGTTCCAAAGATATCACGCAGTCAGTTTGACATAAAGACTTATGGGGTGTTAAGTGTTTATATGGGTGTGGGTCAAGAATAGGTACCGAAAATGCAACCCTGGCAAATGCGAACAAGAACAAACACCTGCGGCCCCCTGTTTAAATTTCACCACACCCCTATATTTCCACTGCCTTTTGCGGGACCTAGCTCAGGTTCGACTGAACTCCGGGGTCAGTTTGGGGGTGCCTTTTTGCAAAGGCAGGTTTTGAGGGGGAGCCAAAAGGAAAACCACCTGGTTTGGTGGTTCCCAGGGTTTGAGACAAACCCACTTGCGGCATGTTGTTGAGTTGTGTTTGTTTGTGGGTTCTGCTGCTTGTGGCGCTGTGTCTGACATGACAAGGGTTGGCAAGTCGAAAGCACACGAACGGGCACACACACACAACACGGACCGCCTCATGGCTGAAGCCCAGGCTGGCTTGCTGGCGGGGTTGGCAGGCAAGATGGGTAGATGGTTTCGAAGGACTTGGGAGAATCATCGAACTGCTCCTACCACACACAGCCACACACACACACATGCACAGACAGACCACACACACCACACACCACACACCACACACACACACACACCACACCACACCGCACCTCACCGCACTGCATCGCACCACACCACACCAGACCAAACACACAACACACCGGAGCAACACACACACACACACCACACACCACACCACACACCACACATCACACACCCTACACCACACACCACACACCACACATCACACACCCTACACCACTCCCCACACACCACACCACCACACAACACACATACACAACGCATAGCACCATAGAATCGTGTGGTAAGTATTTCTGGGTAAGTACCCCTGCTATCTCCGTGAATACGGGTATGCACCCGCCCAGTACTTGGTTGGGCCGTCAGTGACGCTGGGAGGTGTTTTGAGCTCGGTTCTTCGCTAAGACCTGGGCGAGTGTCACATTGCGCACCTGTAACTTGCAACAAAAAACATGTGCATGGTCGGACTACTAGTCGGACTGCCCTTAGTTGTTGGTTTGGATTAATTAGTAGCTGGGGGAAATAGTTGTTGCGCAGACGGGAATCCCTCTGAGCATGGCAAGGGACTGACATTGTGTCGAATGTGCAGTGTTTTGGAGGCTGGGGACGGTGGAGGTTTATGCTGCTGATCTTGTGCACAACAGCCACTTGTTCTGCAGCATTTAGGATAAATTGTATATAGTATAGGGAGCTAAGCCTAGGCACAATTCGCCCAATTTGGCCGCACGCTTCATTTCGGTGCAAAACATTCTCGGTCTTGGCTTGGCCTCTCTATTTGCTCGCTTCCCCGCTGGGAACGGCCATCCAAAAGGGCTTGCTTTTTTGCAGCAGCTGGTTGCAACAACTGGGGACTTCAAACTGAAGTTCAAGTTGGCAAGCAACTGTGGACCTTTGACCAAGTCACTCAGGAAGTGAGTTGCACAAAACTCATTGGCTGGGCTAGACATTATCCATTAGATGCCAATGTAAGGCGAGCTTCCTCTGGGTGGTTAAAACACATTTAGGTTGGACATCTACTTGGAACCTTGAGAGGACAAGCTTTTTGCGAGCAACAAACATGGACAGGCGACTGGGCCAAGAAGAGAGAAACCTTCCACTTTTGCTTTTCTTGCGCTACGCCGTGTTGGTGGACGGGTCACCGGTTGGAATGTCGTCCCTATTTCAAGCCATGGTGATCACTACCCATGTTGCTGTTGCTGGGGTAGTTTCCAGTGCAAAGAAGCAGCCATACCGGGAATTGGGCGGGGTCAGGAGCCAGCTTCCCTTGAAAGTGAGATCAAGTCAGCGGAACCAACCCGATATCACAGAATTTGTTGCGAGCGTCCACAGCCGAGCCATGATTGCTCCAAATCTGTCGGTGTATTTCTTTTCAACAATAAGCTCAGGTGATATCCCTGCTTCTTTTTAGTGCTCGCACCACTAGTGGAACCCTGGTGGAACCCTGGTGGAACCCTGGTGGAACCCTGGTAAAACCCCCCTGGTGGAACTCTGGTAGAACCCTTGTGGAACCCTCGTGGAACCTTACATAAGGCCGCCCCGGACCACCCCGGAGCCTAGCTGGGCTGAGACCCCAAAGGTTTCAGCTGTTGGGGAAAAAAACAAGTTGTTTGGTTCAGTTTTTTGCTCACGTGCCAATTCTCATAGGACAGGTTGGCCCGCTCCCCTTCTCGTGCCTCTCCCGCCCGCGTGACCGCGGCGCTCGCTCAAGCGCTCAAGCGGCAGGTTGGATGAGCGTCTTCTTCGCTCGCCACATCTGCGTGGATGGCGCGGCGCTGGTTGGCAAGCCCGGGCCTCGATTGAACGCCAATGGGTCGAGTGATTTCACGGGTCAAAGGATTGGCCAAGGGTTGCCTAGGTCCCACAGCCGTGCCGTTTTACCGATCCATTTTGGGGGGAGGGTTCCTCTACTAAAAGAGTCTGCAAAAAAAAGCTGGTACCCTGATTCTAACCTCTCTTCTGGAGGACCTAGTTGCCTACTTGGTTTGTTTCTTATTATTCGCCAAGTTCATTTGTTAGCAACCTAGGGGTTCGAAGTTCTATCCCACTAGAGAAAAGCCTCCTGCAGTGGGCCATCCACTTCAGTTCACCTCGTTCTTCAATGGTTGCCTAGGTCAGGGGTCTCCACTTGGCAATTGAACCCTTTCATTTCTCGGGCCTAGTCAGCGCGCTTTCTTCGTTTTTGCCAACCCAGAAGCACGGATGCACCGTGATGATTCACCTTACCCCAGTTGCGTGCCCCGTAAATGGCGGTTGCATTGTGTTTCCTGTTTCTGACGATTAAGGTGGCTTTAGCGTGCCGTAGGCGATTGCCACAGCTGTTGTGGCTGACTTCGATACCGTGTCATCCTCGCAGACACACAGGTGACGATGCTTGGGGGTGGGGCCGGGATCTCCATTGACACATCCGGCACGTTCACCCAGCAGAACTCCAATGCTCGCGGCGTCTTGGCGTCGGTGCTCCGGGTCGCCGACCGCAGCACCCATGGCGAACGCAGCGGGGGAAGTTCGTAGGGGAAATGGCGAGTGCGCGGCCTTGCCGGACACCTTGCCAAGGTACCTCAAGTGCGACTGAGCAAAACGCCCCCCGCATCCACGCGTTCCTCCCCACAGAACTGGTTTACGGTTCTAGGGGTAGGTTTAGGGTCTTTAGGGTTTAGGGTTGGAGGGTTCAGATTTTTTTGGGGTTTGGGTTCAGGGTTTAGGGTTCAGGGTTAGAGTTTTAGGGTTTAGGCTTAAGATTTTAGAGTTTCAAGCTAAGGCAAGCTAGAGCCCTCGATAACTCTAAAGATCTTGCGCAAATCCAGGCCTCAAGAGTTTGGGCGCGTCTTCCGATCTGTGCGATGTACTTTCACCCTGCTACCAGTCGTTCGAGTGCCAAACAACGACACCCCAACCCATGTGTCCACGGGCGCGAGTCAAACTCGGGGTGCCCCAAAGTGGCTTGCTTTATTGTGGCTTCCCTTTCATACCCAAAGACAGCCACCATTTTGAGAAACACGTCGAGGGGGCCATCAGTTTTGTAGGTTGGCAAGCGTCGGTTTTGGATGGCTCCCTACCGGTTGGTGGTATTATTGCCGGGTCACTTGGTGATTGATTGAAGATGATGCATGTAGCGAACGTGAATTGCGCAGACCCTCTCAATGTCAGAAGGGGGCCGGTTTGGAAGACACATGATCTTTGCCTAGAGGTTCTCAAGTCGCAGCGAGCCCATGGCCTCAACACTGAAAGCTTGGTATGGTCATTCTCTAGACAGTTCATGCAGGCAAGCTGCTAGCGAGAGATCTGGAGTGCTCGTTCCAGATATTCGGCAGCGTGATGAGCGCGATGGGAGCGCTTCAATACTGTGGATGGACGAAATCCGTTCCCACCACTTTGAAACCATGGTTGACACCATTGTTGGTTGGTATTTGCAGGGGGATCGAATCATTCCAGGGTTTCTTGGCTGGTGCGAAATGGATTTCGCAACCATCCACAGTAGCAATCCTCGCATGATGGTCACTGGGCTGGGTCGTGAATGGAAGTGCCAGGTATGTATATGGGATATCTCCGCAGTGACAAGCCAGCAGAGCTCATGCCGTGGTTGAACTTGTTGTAGATGTCAATGTGTGCTAAGTAATGTTGACCCCGTATTAATAAACCCGTCCCATTATTAGGGGGGGTGGTCCCTCCAAAAGTGGTCTGAATCCCCACTAAAGGATTGGGACACCCCTCAATCAAAATCAACCAGGGGTTTATTAATCCAGGGTTAACATTATGGGAGCTTCCATGGAATGCTTTGGTGCATGTTGCTTGGATGTTAGGACTTTAGCTTGTCGCCAACCAATGGGCTTTCCGTATTAAACCACTAAAAGTCAGTCCTTTTTGGCCGGGGAGCAGAAAGCAACCGAGTTGTTCTGCCTATGTTATAGCTCTACTGGAAGCTTCCCTATTCTTTCCAGGGGTCCTTCTTTTTCAGGAAACCAAAGACCCAGGTATAGCAAGGGGGTCTAACCAGAAGGACAAAAGGAAGGTCCTTCACTTGGGGAATCAGTAATCAGAGCTGACTGGAGGTTTCCGTGCTGGACAGCGGGCTTCTTGCCGGCGCGGGTGCTCGAAAGGTCTTGGTGGTTTTTTGTGCGTCTGAGCTTTGTTGGGATCTTCAGATCTATCAACAATAAACAATGGCTAGGGTCCTCATGAAGAAGGGCCCCAAACCAGAAAAACTAGAAACACCAAAAAGAACCAGGGAAGGTCAGGAGGAGGTTTTTGAGTTTGGGTTGTCAACTTGGTGGCTCCCAGCCATCCGGTTCCTTAGCTTTTAAGCTTTTTAGTTGGCTTGGTGGGGGATCTGAGGACAGCCCAGTCAAGTATGTTGGTAAGGAGAAACAAAATGCATTTCGGCGGTCCGATTCCTCAAAACAGACACACCCAAGCCCGCATATGTCCGTTGAGGCGATTGAAACATCACCTTCCTCGGCCATTTCAAGGTAAGTCTCGGTTTGGCAGACTGATTTAGAAGGGACGTGCAGTACTACTCTAGGGATAACTTCCATTTCCATTCTTTCCAGGGATCCGAATCTTTCTAGAAAACAACCAAAAACTCTGGGGAAATGGCGATCAGTTTTTGAAAAGAAGGATGGCTTAAAAGAATGGACAAGGAATCAACCACTGGAGTTACGTTGTTGCCCTTGGTTCAGACAGCCATCTCACAGTGCCTCATCTTCCCACATCTCACAATGTCTGCAGTCAAGTCAGGAGCCAGTCGAGCGGGGTCGCACGCTTTTCTCTCTGTGTCAGTTCTGCTGCTTGACAAGGATCATTTCGGGTCTCCTTCGGTGACTTTAAGGTTGAATTATCGATTGCTTCTCCAAATAACGATAAAATCTCTAAAACTTTCTTGCTTTCCTATTGGTTTCAGCATTGTTGTGCTGACAGCTGACGTCGATCACTTTTGGAGTCTACAAGCTGCCAGAACGCTGCATTCGAGGGGGTGCTCCTCGTTCCCCAGCGAGAGCAAATCCACTGGCTGAAAAGGGTGCCAAGATTGCCAAGGGACCCTCTCCAAAAACTGACTCAAAAAAACAAGTGCATCTCGTGTTGTTGTGTTCTTTCTCTTTTTAATTGCGTGTGGCTCATGCGCCTGCCTATATTGACGCGTTGTGAATATTGCTGAGCTATGTTCGGTCAGTTGGTATACACTCTACACACCTATGGGGAATTAAGCAAGATCAAGACCATGCGAAAGGCTCGACTCAAGCGCGTCAACTACCCCTCCAAAACAAAAAGTGTCCCTTAAACATCAACTCCCCCCCCCCCCAAAAAAAAGAAAAGGTCAAATAGACAATAAACAGCCCCCATCCGTCCTTTTTGTTTGGAGGTGCGTTCCTTTCACACCCAAGAAAGCAGTTCCCTTTCACGGAAGTCCACCGGTAACCTTTGTCGAAGAAGGGGTCGGCGGCGGCGTTGGCGAGACGGAACTCCTCTGATTGAAAGTTCCCGTGGCTTGTGGGTCAAAACCAATGGTACCATTTTGGGGTAGGTGCACCACCCATTTTAGAACCTATTCTAGTGGTTGGATTGGGTCCCGTTCACCGGGGGTGCGATTTGGCTTTTGACCCATGGCCACGTCTTGGTTCCCAACCATCCGATTCCTTGGCTTTTTAGCTTTCTAGTTGGCCTCGCGGGGGGTTCCATTAATCCTACTAAGAGTTAAACTTGTAGCAGTGGATAGACCATGAGGGTCTTCTCTATTTTGCGCGAGTGCCACATTGCAGGCGTCAGGTCGTTTTGCTGTGAACGGTTTAAGGTACCACCCAAAGGGTTCGTATAAGAGATGGGTGCTGGAGCAGAATAGGGTCACAACGCCCAAAAACGAAGGCGAGTCTTTAAGACGAGGGATCCTCATACGACCAAAAAACCTTCCCAAAAAGCGAAGGCGAGTCTTAAACACGCAGGATTCAGAGATATGATACCTGCAGTTTGGCACAGAATTTCGGAGTTTGGCGGCGGCCCCTTTGACAGCCGTGGATTAGCTGCCGTGCCCTTTGCTTTTAGTTTCAACATAGATCCTGCCGGCTTTGGCGTGGTTCGAGTCAGCTTTTAGTGCCATCGATTCGTCCGAAAGTTCAACACTTTTCCCCGCAAGGTTTGCCAGGTGGCGCAAAGCACAATTGCCCCTGAAAATTGACTTCGGCGTTCCTGTTGGTGTCCCTTTGAAGCCACCAACAAAAGGTGCCCTCAAAAACAGACACCCGTACGGGTCTCCCAATTTTATGGCGAGCTCACCTGGATCCATGATCGAGGGAACCCTTTGTGGGATGGTTTAAAAGGCAAACCAAAAGGACACCCACCGATCTGGTAGTTGAGTTCAAAAAGAAACCAAAAGGAGTCCAAGCGGTTTCAAGTGTCCCCGGTTCGGTTTGGAGAGTGACGATGCATCTCAAGTGCATTTGTAAAAGGAAATGCTGGGGGTCGGGCACAAACGCAACAGTACACTTCTTGCAATCATTGTGGGCAAGGGTCCCGAAGCTGCTTCCCCAGTTGCATGCGTTACTTTTTGGGACGACCAGTTTTGTAGACAACGGAATCGCACGTATTTGGCCCGATCCCGTCAAATGAGCAAGAGGGCTCGGTTAGTTTGACAACTTGCTGGTTCTCAGCAGGGAATGAGAATTGGAGTGACCTCCTATGAACCATCCATTTCCCATGGTTTCCGCTCCAAAAGCGTTTCATTCCCAAAACCCGGGCTCCGTCATTCCCTACCTGTCGCGCCAGCGATAGACCGCTTTCCAGGTGGTGGACTTTTTGCTGCTCTTCTCCCTGACGCCCCCCGCGGTTTGAGCCCCAATGGCTTGCAAGCCCAACCCAGAGGGTTTTTTGGTACTTGATGAGGATGGCTTTTGGGGCATAGGTGTCCTTTTTAGGTATTTACCAGGGCCATCTATTTTCCCAAAAGGCCACCTATGTTTTGGGGGGGTAAAAAGGGCTCGAAGTACCAACTCTGGGCAAAGTGCCGGTGGTTAGTTTCTCCTTCCCAACTTGACCACGGTTGCTTTTGAAGGGGAACCCTTTTTAAAATCAACTGGCAAAGGAAGAGCGCCCTTTTTCAGTTGGACATCTAGTTGAACTCTCTACAAGAACCATCCCAGTATCCCATCCTCACTGGGCAGGGGGTCACTTGTGCGCTCGCTAAAGCGGTCGTCTGTGCACTCGGATTTTGGTTGTGCTTGCACTCGCTTTTGAGCGAAGCGGTCGTTTGTGTGCTCGCCGAGCGAGAAAACGTGGTACGTTCCAGCAACGCGCAACATCGCGCAGCGGTCATTTGTGCACCCGCCGGCACGTGCTCGCGTTCACTTGTGCACTCGCGGGCCGGTTGCGCACGGCGGTCGGGGCTGGGGCTGTGGCTGTTTGCGGAACCCGTGCTTGCGTCGTGGTTTTGCAAGGTGTGGCGTTGGTGAAGCGGGCGGTGGTGGGTAGTTCAGGGAAGGTGCGTGGCGCGCGCAGCAGCTGCTGCTGCAAGACATTGTTTGAGTGTGTCTGCGTGTGTGTCTTTGTGCGTTTCAGGCCAATGTGTTTACCACGATTTGCGTCGAGTGTTGTGTTCCTTGGCAATGGCTGCCACGCGTGAATTGGAAGGGCAAGCTCTTGTTTCATGCCATTCGCTGCGGGATGCCAATCAGCTCGAACACCCTGCACACATTGTTGGAACTGCTGCCGAAGAAAACACGGCGTGCGGGTTCCCACAATGTTGCTTATTTGTGTTGCTTGAGTAATTCAGAACAGCAGGCTCCGACAGGCACTGCTCATTGGATATGCGCTGTGCGAGCACGTGTGCGAGCACGTTTCATGTCAAACGCCAAGGACCTATGTAGCGCTTCCTATAATGTAGCTCGCCGACCTCCCTTTGCCCAAAAAGGAGGACTCACAGCACGGACCGATTGCTGCACTCACAAGATTCATGTAAGCAAGACCTCAATATCCTCCAACGCAGACTTGGCCCCTGGCATGGTTTTATGGGTTTCATGGTATGTTAGTTCGCCCGCATCGCATGCGAGTCTCAGTAGATGCCGTCATGTGTGCCTTACAGTTGCCAGTTCCTGAAGTCCAGCTGTGGCCAATTGCTCGAATCTGTAGATCTGTGCACCATTACTGTACCTACGATCAACTCCCGATTTCCGCGTCACCCCTTTTCAAGTTAATATGTTCATTATTCGGACTCGGTATCAGTAAGATCTACCGGCCATCGCCGACATGCAACCCAGATAAGTCCCAACTCCCGGACTTCAGTCAACTATGAGTACTTCGACAGCCTGCGCGATCATGCGCTGCTTTTGAAGCACTTTGCCACGTAGATGTTGTGTGGCAAAGTCCCCCGTGCTTTTCATGCTGCGATAGCAGAGGCAGCCACCACCTATAGCTCCCCGCTGGTTCGAGAGAGCGTGTGGGTAAATGTGCGCTGGAAGCATTGCCGTTTTCGGCTGGCCAGCTCCTCTAAAACGGAGTCTCGTGACTAGTGGGGCGTAGCTCATGGCCATCCCTGGCATCTCTTTGGAGGAGACGGTGCGCACTTAGATTTCCGGTCTATCTGCAAGTGCACACTCAGGCTTTGGGGAGGTGGCGGGGGTGGGGGGAGTGGGGGGTGGGTGGGTGTGGGGTGGGGTAGGGGGGTGGGGTAGGGTGGGGGGGGCGAGGTGGGCAGATGCTCGGGTGCAGGGATGCGACTGCTTGTTGTGGGTCGGGTTTGAAACGCGAGAAACAAATGGGTATTTGATTCTATCGCGCTGTTGTCTGCTAAGAAAACGATTGATTCTGCGGCACGTACCACACAGGACAACACGGCCTAGAAGCGGGAACCTCATTTTGCGCGAGCCTGCAGCGCGAACCAGCATCCCTTTGTAAAAGCCGTGCAAAAATTTCGAAAGCAAGCTCGACAACCCGCCTTAATTAGTCACCACATCTTTTCCCTTAGCACAAACCCAAACCCGTAGTCACACTAGAATTTGCCGCAGGCCAGCCCGCAAAAGACCACATAGTCCTGCCGCATCACGCCCTGATGCGTGAGAATGCCCCAGCTCAACATGAGCAGAGGTCGGTGAGTGCGCAGATGACTGGAATCCAGTCATGACCCCCTCCTCCTCACCGTCCAATTCCATGTTTGGCCCATTTGAACTTTTGTGGTAAACATGAAGCAGAATCTGAACATGCTTGTTGCCTGCGTACCACAGATGTGCTCCAGTCATTTGCATGGCTACGTGGGAGAGAACCTTTGTGCATGTGAGACAGTCATTTCTCTAGGGGTTGATTCTGTCTCCACTGGTTCCAACCATCGGTTTGTTTAAACACAAGCTGCCTTAGCACCAGTTGAGATGAATGAACCTCTATGAATACGACACCTACCAGACGCCTGGAGTTGTCCGTTGCCTGAGGTCGGCTGTCAGGCCGCGAATGAGGCTTGGGATTGGTTGAAACCACGAGGCCCTGGCCACCAGAAAGCGATCAACACCCAAAGGTCGTTGAGTGCAAGAAGCCATGGAGGGGGCTTTTTAAGGGAAGTCCCGGTTTTCTTTTTGTTTTTGTTTTTTTGTTGGTCAACTTCTCAGGTTTTCTTGGGTGGGTTCCTTTCGAAGCAAACGCAATCCCAACCACCTTGAGTTTTAAAGGGCGGAGGCCCATTGGTGAATCGCGATTGGGGTTGATGTGTCATTTTCTTCACCCAGCCTCTGAGACTCGCCAGGAATTGGCATGTTGAAAAACATATTCTGCAAGGTACGGCTAGAAACAAACTACCCACGGTCATGCAAAATCTAGTTGCAGGGTACCCCAGCCCCGCATTCTCATCCTTCGGCCCCTTCACCGGGCAACTGGCTTCGGCGATGTTCGCTTAACACTTCCTGAGGCAAATTCGGTGGTGTGCCAAGCGGGGGAAGATCTTGGGCAAGCGGGCCTCACGAGTTTGGGACCTGTTTGGGGCGTTTGGTTTTGTTAGGGGCTGCGAATCAAAAGGGCGATGTGCTGTGTCTTTAACTTGGCCGGGCCGGACCCCCAAAAAAGTGGGGTTCCCTTTGGTTGCAAAAGGGTATACTCAAAACAAATCCCATTTGAGACGTCACCCAAGGTGTAGCCACCTGGGGTCTGTTGCCTGAAAGACACCCTCTTTTGGCAGCGAACAGGGCCAGCGCAGCTGGTGAGTTCTAGTTGGCCCCGTTCCATTTGTTGAACTGTATCCAGGCAACCATCCTATTCAAAGGACAAATGAGATGCTCCCAAAACCACATTTGGCCACGTAGGCTCCCTTCTCTGGTTTGACTAGCAAAGTCTTGGTGCCAACAGTCAAGAGGATCTGGTAAGGGAATCCTGGTGAGAAGTAGTTGTCAAAACCCTATGGCAGGTTATTGCGCACGAGGTGAAGAAGTGCATTTCGATTCACTCAGTTGGGCTTTGCCTGCGCCGCAGGTGCGACGTCTTGCGCAGGCCTGGGTCTGGGAGGGATAAACCCGCTGGGAAGAAAACGAAACGAGATCGAAACTTCACAGTTGTTGGCATGTTGGCACGTTTGCATGTTTTAGGGTTTTTGGATTATGTTCATTTGCAGGAGGGCCTGCAAAAACAAAGTTGTTTGCTACTATACCAAGGGTTGGAAAGAAAAGCCACTCAATCGTCCAATGGTTCTACCGACAATACTATTCTTAATTATTTGGGAAGACTCTGAGTTCAAAGAATTGAATCATCGGCCGGCCATGTCAACCGACTTTCATTTTGTTTGATGAACCCTGATCCGACTTCGAGAAGGAATGGGCTTTTGATGTACGATCAAAATTCAGGATCATATTGTGATCATGGATCGTGTTGAGACAATTGAAGGACCTTGGAATTGGCGGCGTTTCTCCAAGTACCATTTTTCTCCAAGAACTATGGGCTTTCAATCGCAATGTCTATGTAAGGATTGTGCGTTTATGGCCGCAACCTAATGGCCGCAAGGAAGCTTAGTCAATAATTTAGACCGGAAACAATCCAGAAGTTGATTTGTGGCCAAGCTAACACTCATCGAATTCAAGCGGAGTTTCCCAATGAACAGTGGGCGTAGAGCGAAGCCGTCTAAACTGTCGAGCATTTTGTTTTTTTTCATGGATCGCTTTCTTTAGAGAACCGCCGCACGCTCAAGGAATAATAGTCTGAAGCGATCAACATATCAAACTTTCGGCTTGTTGTGGACAGCACCTTGCACCAGTTGGTGGTTTATCCCAGCAATTTTCAACTTTTTCGAAGCGGATTTTGTCCAACCACATGAAGCATCCCCACATGACCGTCGGAACCCCTCGCCCCTATTGAGACTTACGAAGAAATTCCCGGGATCCATTCATGCTACGGGCATTCCCAGTTTTGTTTGCTTTGAGAAGGCAGGACGACGACAAATAGGGGCACCCAAAACCAATGTGAAAGCCATGACACTAGCAAAAGGGAATGGCGTGACCGCTGTCCCCAGGATTCGCGACGACCGATTCGCGAGGAGCCGGTCGCGTCGAGAGGTGGACTGGTGGAGCGATCTGCCGCACCTGAACATGGCAGAAATGGAGGCAGGAGGTGAGGGAAGGGCGAATGGGCTGGGGAGAGCCAGCCCCCCAACCCCCTGGAGATGGACGACATGATGAAAAAGAGGAGGGGGGCTGTGCGGCATCGGGTGCAGCCTTCCTCAGATGGAAGAAGCAGAAACACACCTATTTGGATTTGGGTCCAGAAAAACCAGGCACACCCTGGGGATGAGGATCAGGCAAAAACGCGCGCGATACGGAAGTAGACTCGAGTCGTGTTTCAAATTAATCGTCTTTTACTCAAATTTTGTCAGTGTTTTTTCTTCTCCAGTGCCTTTGTGTTTTGAGGGGTATCCCTATAACATCAACTTGCCAAAAAGGGTTGCCCTCTCGTGTCCTTGGCCCCTAAACTCTGGGTTCAACACCTTGTCTTTGTTGAACAGAGGGCCAGCCTAAACCCCCGCTTGACCCGAAATAGGCCGCTGGTTTTCCTTTTATCTCAGCTCCTAGAAGGTCACCGGCTCGACAGAAACACACCTAACTTTGGGCAAACACCTGGGCTGGAGTTGAAAACAAGATGTTAAACAATCAGTAGTGCCCTTTTACCGTTTTTTTTTGGGGGAGGGTTCCCCTACTAAATAGACTACAGAAAAAAAAAAAGAACAGGGGTACCCTTAGTCTAACCTCTCTACTGGAGGACCTAGTTTTGGATGGTGCCCCTTTTAAAGCAAAAGGAGCCCTACCATTTTGTGGGGTCTGCCAGAAAGACACCGATTGAAGTCTCCCGACTTCAGAGAGACCCACTGGCTTGAGGCGAACAAGATCTTTCCCTGTGGAGTGCATTGGAGTAGTGACCGGCTAAATACATGACCTGGAGATTCATTCTCCATGAATTTCCAGGAGTACGTTCTCGTCTTTAACACCCAACACACCCGCAACTACCAGGAAACCCAGACGCCTAAGAAAAGCCCGGAGAATGAATCTTCAGGTTCTTTCTATCTCGGAATCTCAACATGGATTGACGGTAGCCTGTCCGTGTTTCCGTGTTGGTTGCTTGGTTTGTTGGAGGCCTGGTTATAGCCAGGTTTAGCGGGTAGCCCAAGGGGTAGCCAACCCGCTCAAGACTCGGAACCTTTCGAAGTGCCTAGTGGCTTGGTGAGAAGGCGCTGGAGGCGCCTCTTTGCTTCGAGACTTTGCTTCGCGACGGATCTCCGATCAATGAACGAAGTTGACTGGAACCGGCTGAACTTGGAAAAGGGCCTGACAAGCGCCCTGTTGGTCAAGCAACCCGTCTTGGGATCAATGCGCTCAGCTTGGGTGGCCTGCTAAAACAACCGAGAAAGGGTGCCCTCAATACAGACCCCAACACTGGTATCTTGATGTTGGGCAGGACCTTCGACCTGTGTCTCCCAATCAACACCAGAGTGGAAGTGGATTGAAGTAGATGGCGCAATTCCCTGTAAATGTGGGTAAGTAAAAGAGGCTAAGCCAAACCCTGGAGATTGTGCCATCTAGTTGCCTTCACGCAGAGCAAATCATCAGGGGTTTCTTCTGGCGTTTCCATAAATTCAGCCAAACGGCGGCCCAAAGAAAGTGGCTCGCAGGGGCGCCGTTTGTCCGGGCCCTCGAGTCGCGCCACTAGCAGGGGACCTCAGCTGGATGGACTCCGAAATTGGCTCCCTTTTCACCCAACCTGAAAAGGGTGGCCTCAAAGCCTTCCCGCAATGGGAGCAATTTGGT